>CM040241.1:146027243-146427243 GCA_022545495.1 Chrysanthemum lavandulifolium | reverse complement strand
CCATTAATACAGCTACACTATAAGTATCAAAATTAGATTATATCTTCTGAAAGAGGGTCTGCTCAATGTTGAGACACGATGTTCAGGATAGCAAGACCCGTCTGATCGACCTCTCGAATCCCTTTTGCTATTTCAACAGTCTTTGTGCAACCGTCTGCACCAATCGTGTTGCTAGACTGCTGTAAGAACGAAAGGAATTCGAGCGGAAGATCAGAACGAGCCGATATCTTAAACATCTCGTTTCGACATAAGCAAATGACGTCTGTAATATTCTACCGGGTGGAAAGATTCCAATCGATGACACAGCCATTCAGTTGCATAACATACTACTCCTACCGCCGGACAGGTTGTAAACCTCAAAGGCTTCTCTGCTTCCATACCCGAATATTGTTGCATCATCGACTGGGCTCTTTTCACTTGGGAGTGCATTTCAAGCGCCTGTCACTAATGTTGAGACGCTATGTTCAGGATAGTGATACTCGTCTAGTCGCCCCATTGAATTCCTTTTGCCATTTCAATGTCCGCTATGCAAAGTTCTGCACCAGACGTTTTGCTAGACCGTTATAAGGACGAAAGGGTCCCAAGGAATGAATTAGGACAGGGGAATATCATAAACATCCCATACCAATATTAGCAAATGACGCTTGAAATATTCTACCAGGTGGAAAGATCCCAATCAGTGACACGACAACTCGGTTACATAAGATTCCACTCGAACTGATTGCAAACGTACTAGCAATTGCAATCAATCCCCGCTTAAAGCAATGCAGTAAGCTATGATCCTGAAAGGTCACATAAGCTTATACACAATATGAGAATATTGGTACTCCAAGTAGTCTTATTATAATATTAGAATTAAAACCTACTGTTGTTCCCTATTCACTATAGTATAAAACAGTTAAGTAAAGTAAATAAGACTAATAGTGAATCAATGACTGAAAAGATATAAATAAAATACAAGAGTAATTTTCAACGTCATATTCTTATTAGAAATGAATCAGAAGAATACGTTACCTTAGTACTAGCGGAATAGTACTAGGGATTGAAATGACAAAGTGTTTGCAACTCCTCTCTAAGCTCGGGGCTAAGTCCGAGCACAACTACAAGTACCCACCGAGCTATCTCGGGATTAAGTTGTATTTGGAGGAGTGAAAGATGGCTTAACGTGTATGTGTGTTTTACAATTCACAAGCTTAACCTTTCACTCCATCTCTTATGCTATTTATACAAGTATGAGTTTTAACTCTTTCCTAAGTGACAATGACAATTTTGCGAAGACAAAATCGATGTATTTTGTCTCATTTCTAAAGACTATATTAGGTAAAGGGACCAAGTCACTTTCTTCATGTCAATCTCGATGCTAAGCCTTTTAGGAAAGGTTGACTTCTTGAAGATAAGTACTCCGTCTTTATCGCTTCAAGCATAACCGTTTGTCCCGACCATTCTTGATCTTCATAGTCTTGGTCTTCGATTTCGGTTTGTCTTGATGTTTGTAGTTGGAGAAGTTTGAGGATTCGATGAAGTTATTGTCATCACTTACCGAATCCACCATCTTCTTCTTGACTCGATCTTCACCCTTTAAGTTCCGCCTTCGAGTGTGGAGACTTCTTCTATGTCTTTCTTGAGCATCACGAAGATGGCTCATCGAGAGACTATGCACTCGATGACTGTTAGTGTTTAACGGTCTAAGCACTTAGGTTATTTTCTATTCAAATCCTAGATTAAGGGGTTTGGGTATTTTGAACCAACGGTCTCCCCTATTTGGATATACAAATAGCCTAAGTGTTTGATCGATGTAAGTGAGCAAATGGCTTCTTCTTACCTGAATGTACTAATGAATACAATAAGGAACACCGAATATTTTAACAAAACATACATCGTTTATTGATCAAATTACAAGGTTCCTATCATTAGTACAAAAGATAATAAAAATGATGTTAGTCCAGATGAATTCCCAGTGCTTCAAGCTTTACTTTCTTGGTGATGAGTGTTTCTCTGTCAGGGTGCTCTCTTATCTTGGCATTTAGGTCTGCACAGAACCTGACGTTTGCAGGAGTCTAAATTTGAGAGTCCACTGGTATGTAGCTTAGCATTGCAGCCACACCTGCCTGATCAATGTCACTCCATCTTTGAAATGTTGGGTTTCCATAGACATCAATGTGGAATAGCCCTCTTTTAGGCTTTTCAATTACCGACGAGTTCACAATTTCACACCTTGCAGCCCTGTTGCATTCTAGTCCAGCACTTTAATCTCGGTGGAACTCAACTCTTTTCCTTTGCGAGTGGATGATTGTGGTTGAGATCCTTGAGTGTGCGATTAAAGCATTTGAATCCCAGTTGTCTTGGTGCATCCCTCGATCTTTCATACCTTTCTTGAGCATCTTCATCATCTCCTTAACCACCGCATTTTGCTTCTTTTCAATTATTGGACGAGTTCATCGAGTTCGGTGATCCCAAAGTCGATGAATTTTAGGGTTCATGAACCTCGAAATGTCTTTATCATCCCCTCAGACATTCATTGCCGGTGGTTTAGACACAGGAATGATTTTGACATCGATGGTCTTGTCAAGAAGTCTTACGCTTGTCATTGTCCAATTGTAATGGTCAATTCTTGCTTTCCGATGGGCTGCAGTTCTTTTGTTCTTTTCTTCCAATTGCTTTTCATTTCGGTCATTTTTTTGCTGGCGTCCTTGAACTTCATCTGCTCGACCCTTTTCAAGCTTCTTAGCATCTATTCCAATGTTTTCGACTTCCTCAAGAACTACTTGTACGGTGCTTCTGCTCTTTCTTTCCTCTTCAACAAGTTTCTTTTTCCTTTCCTCCTTAGCAAGGTATGAACTTAGCTGTTGTGGTGTGAGCATGTACTCAGTGTTGCCGATCTTAAAAGGAATCTTCTCAGGCTCAGGTGGTGTCGTCATTATGCCTTTTCTTTTGTCCTGGCCTGAAGAAGAAGATGCTACCAGGGGCGGTGTTGTTGTTGTTATTGGTGTGATCACTGTCATTGTTGTTGTTGATGTTGGTGGTGGGATTGATGAGATAGGTACAGCTGGGACTGGTGGTGATGATGATATTAGAGCTTCAGATACTGGTGGTGTTGGCTCCCCCTCAATGTGAAGAGGAGTTTCTTGATGATTATCCCCTCAACTATTGCGGAGGCGTCGGTGAGGCAAGTTAGTGTGGGTCTTTGAGGGGACGGAGCTGCTTGACCCTTGAAAGCCTAATAAATTTCGATGATCATTGCCTTGATTTCGAAGAATCTGTTTGAATACCGGTGACTTTTGTTTCCAAATTTGCACGAGATACTTCCAGCGGTCATTTTGGGCCGAGATTCCGTGCCAAGGAGGAAGATGCTTGAGCCAAAGTAGCCACCGAGTATTCAGAGCCCAATATAGTTTGAAGAGGCGGATGAAGATTAAAGACCACGAACATTTGCAGATTTGAGCATTTCGATCGATTCGGTGAAGGTGGAGGATTGTTTTAAGTAGGCCTCAAGTAGCCTTGACACTTTAGAGTTGACGATGGGTCTTCTTTGACAAATTCACGATTTCATCTATCTTAGTGCCTACACCTTGAAGGTGCACGAGAAAGTTAGCCAAGTTGTCATCGATGCAGTGAAGAGTGTCATACATCGATCCACATGCTCATGAACATTTTCATCAAAAGCTTGTACCTCGGCTTTCAGATCCGCATAAGCGGCACCATCCTCGGTGTGTTGTTCCCACAATGTTTCAAATGACCGGTATAGCTTCCTTGAAGCTTTGGTGATCCAACGAACAAGTTGCCTCTCGGTTAGTGGAAGAACGTTGTCAAATCTTTGAATTCATCAATGGAGGAAGAGGAGTCGAGTCATTATTGTCGGTGGAATGGTGATTCAAGATGATCACGTGGATCGGTGAGGTTCTTGTTCGATTGAACCTTAGCGTCCACTTCTTCCCCGCCGATAAAATAACATCTTCACTTTCAGCGGGTTCATCATCGAGAAAAGTATCCCAAATAATATCGACAGCGATCAACAAGGGGTTGGTGATGGGTTCCATATCGTGGTGGTATATTTCCTCTCGAGTCTTTGTCCCCGTTGACCCTCAGGACCGGTGGGAGTTTCCATTGCCTCTCTAGAGTCGGGATTGGTTTTGGGTTCCGTATCGGCGGGTTGTTCCTGTCCCTCCGAGTCTTTGTCCCCGAGACCCACGAGACACGATGGGTTTTCCGGTGCCTTTAGCGAGTCGGTGAAGGTGATATCCCTATCGGTGGGTTGTTTGGTTCCCTACGAGTCTTTGGGATCATTCGGTGTGCCTCGAGACAAAGGCTTTGATTTGCTAATGTCATCACCGGGCGATGTGGAAGGCGCTCCCCTACCGCCGAGTTGTTTGTTTCCTACGGATCTTGGGGAGTAGTAGTTGGGACCAAGGCGCGATTGTGATTTATCGGTGTCCTTTGTTGTCACCAGGTGGATGATGCTCTCCTTTGGGTGGCAAGTCGGTCTTGTGTTTTATTTGCCTTTTGGCGGTGTTCTCAAGCCTCGGGGCCCGAGACTTGGGTTTGGTCTTAGTCCCGATCGAGACTTCCTTTTCTCTTTTAGGAGCGGGGTTAGGAGACATCGATTCCTACGTTGTTCAACAACCATATGGGTCGTCAATTCAATATTAGTGACAAGGATGGGTCCTTTTGAAAATTTGATTTACTCGGGATGCGGGTAAAGCACAATATTTTTCTTCCCGAGGATAATTGAAACCCGGTAACACTTGTAAAGCACAGGGAGACAAACCTAGGATACGAAGCGTATTTCGTCCTAGTTTTGCTCTGAGCTTGCAATTCTGAGATCACTGTAAATGATCTCCCCTATGTCGACAATGACCCCATTCATCAATAAGTATGCCATCATCAAGCGAATAGAGTTAACTTGTTCGGTGGATGAGTGGTTCCCGCCGAGGACACGAATCACAAAAGTGAATAGGATCCTCCAAGCCACGGAAATGAACTCTTGGTATTTGGGTCTTGTCCAAAAGTTTGGATCTAAAACAATTTGTTTTAACCCATCCTTCAACGTGGAGGGTTCAATATGGGCGACATAAACTCCTTGTTGTAGTCTAACCACCGTTGAGGTGCAAAATGTTTTATAATCCGGGGTGAATTGCCGACCCCGTTAAGGACCGAACACGATGAGATATTCCCTGAGTGGTCTAAGGTTGTTCTCATCGAGGGGTGTCGGGTCAAAGGCCTTAGCTGCTGCCCAAAACTCCCTAAGGAGGTTTTGGTTCCCGCCGAGGACACGAATCACAAAGTGAATAGGATCCTCAAGCCACGGAAATGAACTCTTGGTGTTGGGGTCTTGTCCAAAAGTTTGGATCTAAAACAATTTGTTTTAACCCATCCTTCATGTGGAGGGTTCAATATGGCGACATAAACTCCCTTGTTGTAGTCTAACCCCATTGAGGTGCAAAATGTTTTATAATCGGGGTGAATTCTTGACCCGTTAAGGCGAACGATGAGATATTCCCAGTGGTCTAAGGTTGTTCTCATCGATGGGGTGTCGGTCAAAGGCCTTAGTCACGCCCAAAACTCCCTAAGGAGGTTTTGTACAGAATAGAGGACACCGAACAAAGCGCTTTCGTTGGGCGATTATACAAAAATTTCATAATGTCCTTATATGCCGCGGTTTGAGGATATTCAAAATTGCCTATGACATTATTGGTTTTAAATTCAACATTGCTAAGATTGTGTTCTTGCCATTTCCATTAAGAGGTTTTAGGGTTTTGAAAAAAATTTCTTGACAAGAACAATCAAAGGTTTTGAATCTCTTAAGTTGTGATGAAAAGCTTTTGTAAAGGTTTACAAAGAAGATTTTTGAGAAAGGATTTGAAGAACACAAAGATTTACGGGTTTGAAAAGAGATTTTGATAGAGTTTTGTTAGCGTAAATCTTTTGTGTGTGTTATAGGGATTTTGTGAGGTATTTATAGTGTGTTTAGAGGGTAGTTTGTGCATACTTGTGGATTTGTAAAGTCGGTTTTGAAAAGCGTTTGAATTTCCACATTTAATGCCACCCTCCACTACCATGATAAAAACTCGCTTTTCAAGGAAGCTGTTGTAGTGTACGGGAAAAGTGCACTTTTGTAAAGAATAAAATATCCACAGGATATTTCATGTGAGAGGAAGCATTTAATGCCAAGTAGGATGAGGTAAGTATTAGGGACCATTGACAGTAAGATACAAAGACATATATTCCTATATTTAATTGGTGTGTTTACCAACCTAGGACATTTAAGTAACTAATACTTGGTGCATTTAGTTACTCATTCAATGCTCAATATCTATAGTCAGGGTCCCTGAATGAGTCTTACTCATTCAGTGAGAGGTTGTCTTGTGGGTTTTGTTTAGGGAGGAGGAACCATTTCAGAGAACTTACTGATATTGGTTTTCAGATGCCTGACTCTCAATGTCAAGCATTCCCAATTAAGCTTTCAGTCTCTTGAAGGTAGGTTCATCCAAGGGTTTTGTGAAGATATCAGCCAGTTGATATTCAGTAGGGATGAAATGGAGTTCTATGTCTCCTTTCATTATGTGGTCCCCGATGAAGTGATATCGATATCAATATGTTTGGTTCTTTGATGAAGGACGGGGTTGTTGGAGATTGCAATTGCCTTCGGTGTTGTCACGAAGATGGGTATCATTTTGTAATGGATGTCATAGTCATTGAGTTGACTTTTCATCCATAAAATATTAACACAACATCCTGCGTGACCACATACTCGCCTTCAGTGAATACATAGCCACCGATTGTTGCTTTTAGCACTCCAACAAACCAATTTTCCTCCAAGAAATTGACAGATCCCGAGGTACTTTTTTCATCCATGTTGCGACCAAAGATAATCGTAATCGAGTAACCTTTGAGATCAAACCACGAGCACTTTGGATAATAGAGTCCATGGCTTGGGGTTCCCTTGTGTACATGAGTATTCTTTTGGCTGCAGGTGAGGTGGGATTCTTTGGGATTGGACCGATATCTTGCTATTAGACAGACCGAGAATTGTATGTCTAGTGGAAGCGATTAGATACATCGGTGAGCCAACAATCCCTCCGAAATGGGTTTGATTGAGTGACTTGCCGGTGAGATCGAGTCCAAGGTTGTTAGGAGGGACCATTGGTGTCTTCAATCAAGCACATTCAGATATCTCATATTTCTTCAAGAGATTCCTTGTGTATTTCTCTTGATTGATGGAGATTCCTTTATCAGTTTGCTTGATTTGTAGTCCAAGGAAGTATGTGAGTTCACCCATCATGCTCATTTCAAACTTCTTTGTCATCAGTTTTTCAAACTGTTTGCAAAGTATGTAGTTTGTTGAGCCAAAGATGATGTCATCAACATATACTTGGACTAGTATCACATCTTGTTTTGTCCGTAGATAAACAATGTGTTGTCTATCTTTCACCGACAAACTTTTTTGAATCGGGAAGGTGAGAGAGTTACATACCATGCCCCAGGAGCTTGCTTTAGTCCATAAAGGGCTTTATCAAGCTGAGACATAGTCATGGAATTCACTACTCTCAAAGCACGGAGGTTCTTGAACATACATCTTCCTTGAGTTCACCATTTAGGAATGCACTTTTATATCCGTTTGATAAACTTTGAAGTTCATGTAGGTAGCATAGACAAGGAAGATCCCGATGGCTTCCATTCTTGCAACAGAGCAAATGTCTCATCATAGTTGTAGGATATTGGATTTCACATACACATCAAACCATAACACAAAGTGGGCGTATAAAGGTGAGTTCTAGAGAGAAAGTTAGAGGTTTAGGAACTTAGTGAGAGAAAGAAAGATCTTATTATGAGCTCAACTCTACCTTGGAAGGTAGAGTATTTATAGTCTTACAATAAACGCCACACAACGGGCTGTGGATCGGGCATACAGTGGGTAAAGACCCGTCAAGTCCTCCACGGTGTTACTTAACTAAATACTACTTAGCTTAAAATAACTACGACTACGAGCTTTATAACGATTACATATACTTGAGGTGATCGACTCTTTAATACATGGAATTTCTAATTCCTAACAATAGTCAATGCCTTCTTGTTGATCGTAACCTTTGGCTACAAGTCCGCTTTGTTTTAATGATGATGCCATTTTCATCGGTTTTGTTTACGAAACCCACTTCATTCCTATGACTATGACATCCTAAGGACATTTGATCAAGGTCATGACCTTGTTTTTATCAAGCTGTTGAAGTTCTTCTTGCATGGCACGAACCCGCTTGGGTGTTTTAGAGCCTCGGTGACACTTTTGGGTTCTATATCGATAGGTAATCGGCATATAGACATTCATTGGTCAAGCCGCAGTTAACTTAGCACCATGCTTCTAGTGAGCATGCCCTCGGAGGGTTCACCAATGATGTTTACAAGCTCAATATCACGAGATTTTTTCCACTTACTTTGTGGTCTAGGATCCGAGCTTGAGGAGGTCACTTGGAGACTCGTGAGTTAGTTCTAGTGCATGAGCCACAAAATCATTAAGAACATCTGTTGAGATGTCTTGTTCGAGTTGGGTTTCATGAATCACGGTTCACGATCATTTGGATCGATGTTGCCTATCCCAATGAGGACTAATTGATTATCAATGAATTCACCGATAGTTAGTTGTGACGAGGTTGTGTGGCAAGACATAATATGAGATGTCGGCATCGACTTGGTATGAGGAATTGATTTGATGTTATACTCATCGAGGAGGATATCTTGATGAATTATCAATTCCTAATTCCTCCACGAGGTGTTGGTGAACACGATGCTTTCTACACTTTCATCAAAGGTGACATGAAAGGTTTCCTCAACTTGTTGTCTCCTTGTGTTAAATACCTCAAGGCTTTGGAGATCACCGGTAACCTAGAAAGTATCCATCATCGCCTTTAGCATCAAACTTGCCTAGATGATCCTTGTGGTTATGAATAAACACAGGACATCCAAACACATGAAAGTAGTTGATGTCAGGAAGTCTACCTTTGAATATCTCATATGGGGTTTTGTTATTGATACGCTTACGCAGTGCGTTCGGGGTCAAAGGAACTTCCTTTTCGTCGAGCAAGTTTTTCAACACCCTAGGCAGTGAACCTAATCGTTGTAGTGTAGTATTAGGGTAAGCCACGGGTATTGATATCGTTCTCTAGGGGAATAGGAATGCTAGTGAGAAGTTACTACGCTAAGGTTAAGGTTGAGGAAGATTATTTTTATCTTTTTATGTTTTTTAGAAATTGAAAGGTACGAATCTCGGGTATTGGATTTGGTGGGTTGGTATTTCTACCGATTACTCTACTATTATCTAATTATCTAAACTAAGGTGGTGGTAGTCTATGTCTAATTAATGTGTGCTCGTATGATAGTTTAAAGATGTGTTTACTTAGGTTTTACTACTACTTAATTATCTCCTATTGATGGTTGAGTTGTCACGCCCTTATTCTTAGTTGCGTTGTGTGTCTAAAGTTGTAGGGTATCGTTTCTCCCTAACTCTTTGAACTTACCAAAGGGTCTCGTCTACAAAACCCACTAGGGATAATAAAATCTTACTCTAAGGCACTCTTTGGATGGTTTAGCTTACAACTACTCGGTAATTATATTCTAAGGTTCACAAAGATGAATCAAGCATTAAGTACACAACGAATGACCTATCGCATTACTAGATCATTAATCAACTAAGATAAGAAACAACCAATCAATATTTAATAATTAAGTTTCATACTCCCTAAGCAAACACACAAATAAATTAGCCGGACATGGAGAACATGCAAGTATACACACAAATAATCAAAGACATAATTGAATTGATGAAGTAAATACTTATCTTGATGTAAGATAGGGTTTGGAACCTAAAATCTGTACAAGACACCCTTGGTTCGGTTTTAGGTTTTACTCCAAAAGACTCTCTAAAAGCGAAAATTCGGATTCTATATATAATATTACATATGCGGCGGCGTCACCTTATGTTTTGTGGACGTCGTGTCGCCATCATTAGGGTTTCGTCTTGGCCACGTTAACCTTGCGGCGGCCACCTTATGTGTGGCGCCGTCCTCTTCAACTTCGCGCCGCTCGGATTACATCTAGGCCGCCCGAGTTGCGACGGCCTACTCTTTTATAACTTGACGTCGTCACTTGAAAATAGGAGTTTTGGCTTCGTCGTCAAAAAATCCTCCGACGGCGCCGCATTAACACCGACGCCGTCGCCTATACATTTTGCAGACTTTGAGTGTCTCGATTCGACTTTGGCCATTTTCTTCAGATATTCGCCTTTTCGTCCAAATAAGTGCCATTCCATTTTGCCTTCAAGAGACCTAAAAGTGAAAAGGAACGATATTAAGCAATAACGGATACAAAGTGATCAAATAAGGGTTAAACGACCCCTCAAAATGGTACCTTTTAAAACCTTATCAAATATCCCTACACTTGTTATTTGCTTGTCCTCAAGCAAATGTGCTTTTAGCCAATTAATTTATAAGTTGGGGTCATGAAGCATTGATTTAAACGGTCCATAACACATATAAGCCCAAAAAGTCATAACAAGCACGGAATTACATACTAGCACCTCACATGGGGTGTTTGGATACTCACATCTCTCTCGGGTGTATATATGAAATATAACAAATAGAAATGGAAGATAAACACTCATTAACGGTCCTAGTACATAGATTACCATAGGCTTGAGAATAGATCAAACCTCCATCGCTTTGGCGTAAGCACCTAGGAAAGACTATCAAAGAGGTCTTTTAAAGGGTTGTAATGTTAGGCTTACGGTAGGAAACAAGGGTTTGGTGAGATAGGCTATTTAGTGGTGGCAAGTCAAAATCTCTATGTTAAATGCATATGAAGAATGGCGTTGCTAAGCCAAGACTCGACACTCTAAAACTCTAGGTAACGGAAATAAACAAACATAAAAATTTTAAGGATAGATGTAGGATAGTAGCCGTTTTTTTTTTTTTTTTTTTTTTTTTTTTTTTTTTACACTTATTTTTTTCTTTTTCTCTTTTTCTATTTTTTTCGATTTTTTTTCATACACTTTACTCTACCATCCTCTACGGTAATATCAAATGATAGGGATTTATAGGCACATCCCTACACTTGAGTTTTATTACTCTAACACTAATTTGACCCGAATTGAAAGATCAAAACACTTGGGGTACATTATTACGCAAACAAAGGGAATTTGAATTTAACGTTCCTTCCGTCATTTCATAAACTTTAACTTTTCCCATGAATCCCAATCGTCCCAAAAGCTGTATACAAAGGATATGACTCAACTTAGCAACTCATGCAAGCAACGGATAATTGAACTAAGGGTTTAGGGTGATAACAAACATTTGCACTAAAAGTGAGTGCATAATGGGTAGGCTAAAGCGATTTGGGTGTATATTTGGGGGTGGGGTGTAAACAATGCTCTTCGTTGATATTCGAATAACGAAACATCACGAGAACCGCGAAAAGGATAGGCTCGAGGGTTAACTAGGGGTATCGTGTACTAAAAATGAGTACAACGCAAAGGGTGTGGGGAATTACTCAACCGATGTGGAAGAAGTAATTATATTACGGGTATCAAACAAGAGTTATCCTAATGCCTCTTATCATTTAGTTATTCCTAACTACACAAGTGTAGTCTCACTTGCGATCTCGGAATGCATCACAAAACAAGTCCTAGAATCTAATATACTACGGTTCACACTCTAAGCATTGAAGATGAATGCTTTTAATTCCTACTAATCTAAAGGCGATCCTCACATTTTGGGTGAAATTTGGGTGGTAAAGAGTTTTTGTGCTAGTCATATAACTTCCTATCCGTGAGGCGCTTTTGTTAAGACTAATGGCCCACTCCTATATGTCATGAAAAATTTTAAATTTGGTGCCAAAATTACCCTAACCGACATTTTCTCATGGTTTATTACACAATTACAATTGGACAAAGCAAATAATCAAGGATAAGCATAGTTTCAAAGTTCTCGTTTTATTTTCCTCCTACACTTAAACCGAACATTGTCCCCAATGTTCCCGAAAGTATCAAAGTTATGATAAAAGAAGGTAATCAAAAGCGAAAAAACTAATACTCCCACGATTAGCTCGGTAGATCCGTGTAAAGTGGTGGTTAAATCCTTTCCAAGAAGAATTATTGCGTGAAAAAGCTCCTTCCAATCTTGTGTAACTTCTTCTTGACAAACTAAACTGCACACTTGAACAAAACAAACGAAACCTTCGCGTAAAATCGGTGGTAATAATATATATAAGACTCGATTTAAACTAGGATATAATGCTTGTGGAATGGATGTTTACAAAATTTCTAAGAAAATTAAGACACCGAAAATTCCAAAATTTATAAGTAGCTCGAAAATGAGATAAAGTGATCGATGTTTTACTCCTTCTGGCGACGCCGTAAAGTTGCAATCCAAAGACACATGCAAACAACGAACAAGGTGCTTTTTAGTAGGCTTAGCATGGTATCTAGCACATGCAAACAACGAACAAGATGTCGGTCTACTAGTCGTGAGGTACATCGAGGATCCAATCATACTCGATATTTCGTTTGGTCTACCATGATCCTGAGTGGTCCTCATCTAGTTTAGTTCGTTCAATCATGGGAGTGTCACAGGTCACTTGAATCAAATCCAAATTTCTTTAAAATCTCATTTGCATATTTAGATTGATTTATGAAGATGCCTCCGGAACTTTGTGAAATTTGTAATCCCAAGAAAATGACATTTGTCCCATCATTGACATTTGAAATTTAGAACCCATTTCATTTGAAAACGGTCACACTCATTGGGGTCGATCGAGGCAAAGATGATATCATCAACATAAATTTGAACATGAATTAAATGTTTGCACGACTTTACGGTGAACAATGTTGGATCAATCGCTCCTTTGCTAAATCCGGTAGATAGAAGAAACTTTGATAGCGTATCATACCATGCCCTTGGAGCTTGCTTTAAGCGAAGAAGAGCCTTCTTCAAACGATAAATGTGAGTAGGATGCTCTTGATTCACAAATCCTTCCGGTTGGGCGGCGTGAGCGACTTCTTTAAGATCTCCATTCGAAATGCCGTCTTTACATCCATCGATAGACTACCATGTTCTTACTAGCAGCATTAGCCAAAAGATTCGATTTCCTCGATTCGAGCAAGCTGGAGCAAAAGATTCTTCAAAGTCAATACCTTCCTCTTGGCGGTATCCTTTAGCAACTAATCGAGCCTTGTTCTTCAACACATCACCATGCTCATCAAGTTTCACTTTGAAGATCCATTTTAGAGCAATGATCATAGCACAACGGGTAGGTACTAACTCCCATACATCGAGTCGATCAAACTCATGAATTTCATCTTGCATAGCATTGAACCATTGTCTTCATTCATGGCGGTTTAACATCCTTTAGTTCGATCTTAGAGAGTACGGAGTTGAAGAAGCACCATAAGGCATCGGTTGCAAGTTGTTTTCGTGTGGATCTTTGGACGAGAGGATTTCCAATGATGTTGTCTAATGGATGATCGTGAGTCCATTTTCTAAGGTGTTCATGTGGCGGTTGTTGAGGGACCGAGGTAGCGAGTCGATGTCTCTCAAGAAGATGGTTCGATGATGATTCGAGAGCAAATATGTTTTCAAATGGAGCATCTTGAGAGTAGCAAAGGGATTAACTTCATCATTGATGCGTAGCGGTTCCATGATGTACATTCGAAGATTGATGATTTGTTGATGAGGCGAGTTATCAAGCAGCGCTTCTTGACTTAATGACATTGAGGCGGAAGGATTGACTTCATTCTCGGGAATATGAGCGACCTACTGTTGTGGGAATTGACAGTTCATTAGCACTTGGCTCATAGAGTTCATCAAACATAGGATCAAACAATTTCTTTAAATCATCCTCGGATGGAGGTACATATGGGGTTCTTGGAGAAGAATTTGGTACAAGGATGACCTAATGGGACTGCTTTTGAAGAGCGGGTCCTGGCTGGATTGTCCGGGAGCCATTTGACCGTGACTCATCAAACGTAACGTGAATTGTTTCCATGATATCTCGGGTTCTCTTATTGTAGATTGGTAACCTTTTCATTTGGTGCATAGCCTACAAATACTCCAATGTCTCTTTGGCTCTCGGTTTTCCTAAGTCTTGACCATCATTAGTTGGATAACATAAAGCACCAAACACAAGGTATGATAGATTAGGTTTTCGAATGTGGACAAGTTCGTATGGAGTCTTTCCATGAGATGTGTGAAATAGAGATCTATTTTGAGTGTAACAAGCGGTGGCAATAGCTTCAGCCCATAGAAACATTGGAACCTTTGAGTAGATCGGCATTGTCCTTGCGGCTTCTACAAGAGTTCGGTTTAGTCTTTCAACTGCACTGTTACATTGAGGAGATCGAGGAACACTTCTTTGAGAACCGATTCCAACATTTTCATAAAATTCATTGAGTACTTTATTAACAAACTCGGTTCCATTGTCGATTCGGATGATTGAACTGTTTTGTTGAGTCTCGATCCGAAGTTGTTTAATGAGTTTAATGATGACATCGGAGTTTCGTCCTTTGTCCTCAAAAACTTAACCCAAGTGAATCGGGAGTAGTCATCAACCACTACTAACACATATCTCTTCCCATTAATAGTTTGCACTCTCATTGGACCGCGAGATCCATATGAAGGGTATGAAGAACTTCCATTATAGAGTTTGTGGGTTTTGGTTTGTGGGCATATTTCGTGCTTTTCCCAATTGACAAGTCGAGCAAAGATGATCTTTTCATATTTTAACTGGGTAAGCCTCGACTAGATCCTTCTTGGAAAGGTTGTTTATGGTACCAAAGTTCAAGTGATTGAGACGACGATGCCATAACCAAGACTTTGTTTTAGAAGCCTTTGTGACAAGCGATTGGAGGACTTCATCATGTCATCGATAGATATGGTGTATAGGTTTGAACCTCGTGTACCTCTTAACAATTCTACACCATCAAGTTCTCTAACGAAACAAGTATGTTTTAAAGCTACTTCTAGATCGGAATCACGAATTGACCAACAGAGAACAAATTATGACCAAGACCTTCCACATAATATACCCCGAAATTACACTTTTACCAACCACATAATCTCCATAACCCATAATCGCTCCAAAATGGTGGTTCCCGAATCTAACGTCTCCGATGAATTTACTCACGAAGTTCATGAGCGCGACCGGTCATGATCATATGCTTGGAACGACTGAGTCCGGTACCACGAGCGATTTGAGCGATCTGCGGTTGAACACGCATACAGAATGGATAAGCTGGATAATTGGGATCCCCATGCAAGAATGGGTTCCATTTGGTTAGTAACAATGGTTGGAACACCCACATCGAAATAGAAGCATTCATATCGAAATTAAGGCAATGGAATCATTATGAATAGATGCGATTACTAGTGTACGTATTAGCCCTATTCAAAGTGTGCTCACTTCTTAAGGAATAGTTCTACCAAGAGGCATCTATTTTCTAGTGGGCATTGTCGATTAGTCTTATGACCAACGTGTATCCAATGATAGCCTATCTTACTAAATGTTCTTCTGTGGGTTTCCTTTGTTTTCTAACTTTCTTTCGCCTTTGCCTTTTGCCTTCTTAGCATGATATTTTTCATTGACAAGATTCATGGGATTTGACAATATTAGACAAAGTATTCATACCACATTCATGATTAGCAAATTCAAGCGGACATCATTACAAGGTTTGCAAATAGTATCGAATCGAATTAATTATAATGCGCCTATGCCTAATACTAGAATCAACACGATTCGTTTTATTAAACTCAAACTTAAAGTTCCTAGGTTGGTCTTCTACTTTCTTCCAATGCACATTCTTAGCTTGCGAGGTCCTGTCATTCCTTGTATTGTCTTGAGACTTTGACACCTTCGCTTTAATGTCACCGATTACTCTGTAGAGGAATGGGAACATTAGTTGGTTTTGCTACTCTTTGCTTCTCTGTTTAGATGATCTTTGGGATCTGAATTACATGCAGGCATACTAAGGTTCACTTTCTTAACACTAGAAGTCTGGAATTTGTACTTCTAGAAGGCAAACTAGAGTTCACATTCAAAACATTGGGCATCGAATGAATATCATACTTGGCACTAGGCATCGAACATGGAATCAAAGGTTTGGGCATATTGTGATTAAGCATTCTAGAATTTCTTGAGATCGTTTGGCATATAAGCATGCATGCCCAATTGCATTGTCAAGTGGTTTCTCTAATTTATCCTCTTCAACAATCTCACGTAGACATTCTAGACAATCCTTAAGGGATGAGAAATATGTTTGAATAGCAAGTTTGTTATTCACGAGATGAGGGAACATATTTCACGAGACAAAGCATATTTATTACAAGAGTGAACCTTTGATACACCATTCTCCCCATTGGTCATTGGCATTTTCCCTTTTACGACTCTTGATTCTCAATTTCCTTTTGCAATGAAGCTATTTGATCGTTATTTTTATTCACGGTGACTTTTATTGATTCAAATAACTCATTGAAATGACGTTAACCTTTTCATTTTCTTCTAGAAAACTTTTGTTTTCCTTTTGTAATGCATTTACTAAGTTTGAAGATGAAACGTTTGAGAATTCGAGAATCTAGAGGAGGAGGCATTTGGGAGCTGTCATATTGTTCGTTTGACCCTTTAATTGAGAGATTTGGGCTTTCAATTTTACGATCGTGTTGCAATGAGCTTGAATCTATTCATCACGTTTGTTAATTTGAAAAACTGCATCAAACTACGGAGCATCGAGGATGTCTTGATATTTGAAGTTTTGACATTTTCTTTAAGATGTTGATATTTTAGTTGTAAATTAAAATGCTCAACTTCTAGTTTAGAAAATGTTTAACCAAATTCTTTGTGATCATCGATTCAATTTTCTCATTTAGTTTAGAATTAGTTTTTCAAGCTCAATGACACGATCATGGGAGACTTCGGCAGCAGATAATTCATGAAATTGGGAAGCATTAATAGAACAATTTGTAGCGATGAAAAACACATCTTGAGCAACACATTCGGTAATAAGATTCTCATTTAATGTATGCAAGTTCTTCCTCTCAATCTCATTATATTTTAGTGCTCGCTCATAGTCACTAACCTCAACTATCATTGCATCAAACTCCTTTTCCATTTCTTTAATGTCTAAGTTCATTCCCTTTTGAGACTTTTAAAATGATCTTTTAGTTTGTTTAAAGAAAGGCATGACTTGATTAAATAACATTCTTTCGTTTGCTCAAAACCCTTTCCCTTGATTATGCGGATGGGTGTGATCCTTTTCTTACAAGTTTTCTCAAAATCAACAAATAGTTGAAAAATAACATATTGATGATTAAGGTCTTGCTTTTAGTGGCAATAGTCCTAGGAACTAGATGCATTGGTGTATTGGGAGGATACACGATCGCTTTAGGCATTTTCCTAAGGGGAGGTTTGTTTCAACAATATTTTCCGCTTCGCTTATCTAAGTCCATTTTCCGAACACTTGTTCGGAGTCAACAATGTTTGAGGCTTAAACATGTTCAAGGAGATCAATTCTCCTTTTGTAGTCATGGGGTGTGATAATTATTTTCTTCTCTTTACATTTAGGATCATTTAGTTTCTTGTTCATCTTCTCCTAGTGACTTCATCGATTTCTTATCTTCCTCTATGCACTTAATGCAACTAGGTTTTTGTCTAGGTTTAAGAATCTCATTGCCATCATAGATTACACTTTGAGCTGCTTTGCAATCTTTCCGTACTCGGGGTTGGGTTTATCTATAATGGGAACACTATGCTTATCGCTTAAAACTCTATGCTTAGTGATTAAGTGGCGATCACGAATGGTATTTCCTTATACGTACAACTTATTTTCAAGCTTGTTTTTCAAGGTTTTAGATTAGAAAAATCATTCAAAGTTTTGATTCCTTAATTTGAATTCTTGCTTAAGCATTTTAACATTTTCTTGAAGTTCTTGTTTTGCTTAGCGGTTTAGAAAGCTTTTCTTGTAAGGAGTTTAACTCTTGTTTTAATACTTTTCTCTAAACCTACTTTTCTAATAGTTATGCGCATTTGGTCATCCATTTCTGCTCACGGGTGGTCAACTCAAATTTTGCACGTTGTTCATAAATAGCAACACGTTCTTTATAGGCATTCGATTCGGAGATAGCGGAATCATCGAGGGCACATGCGGTGAATTCATCAAAACATAATCATTATTATTGCGGAAGATGCATCACTTGGTACAATCTTACTTTCACTTTGTTTCACATATTGATCATATGGGACAACATTGATATTACCATATTTTCAATATCTAACTCAAAATTACAGTTTATTGTACCGTTATGTATCCTTTGCTCATCAACTTCATCGTATAATTTTAATACCTCGAAATGAGTTTGTCTTTGGATGGACCAGCTTGTGGAGATGAAGAGACTTTAGGAGAGACCATTGGAGAAATGCTAGCCATGAAGATGGTTTGTGCGGTGGGTTCTTCATCAACATCAGTCGTATGCATCACAATCGGCTACTTGAAAGGCATTCGATGATTATGGCCTATCTCTGAATTGGTTGCTCATCCACATCGCATCATATGTCTTAGCATTTCCCTCACCAAGAACAACAACTCCTCTTCATCCAAATCGCACCATTATCACGAGCTTGCACAAGCAACATCTTATCCTCAAGTACTCGGCGATTCGAGAGCGTTTTGGTGATGTCGGTTCCTTGCAATGTGTCCTCACCTCCACAATTGTAACATTTGATTGGCTTTGCTTGACCACGATTTCCATTCCTTCCTCTATTACGATTTGCGGCATAACCTCTACCGGCTCCACCTCTTGCTTGTTCGTCTTGTCATTCTTGAGCTGTTTGCACCATAACCTTCCATCTCGGCGGTGGCTTGATTATGTGGATTAGAGCGATTACGAGATTTTTGTTGGTGTGTGGAAGAGTTCATGTTTTGACTAATCGAAGAGCTAGTTGATTAATGAAGTTTCCACGTGTGCATCGGCATCGACTTGTTTGAACATAGGATCGGGAATGAGTTTGTGATTACCATTACCCATGGGTATGACTTGTGAGGCTTTGGTTGTGATTCCGATGTTTGAGTAGAAAGCGGTTGAGTCATTTGAAGAGCTTGTCTCTCACGGTTGGTTTTGAGGCGATTAAGAATCCTTTTTCAAACATAGCATGTCTCTCATTACGAAGGAGGAAGGCATAGAGTTGCTCATAGTTTGTATTCTTCAATCCTTTAGTGAGCTTCACGAGTGACAAACTTGTGCCATTCGGGATTCATGTTGTTCACAAATTTTGAGTTAATTTGAATGTTAGGCATAGTCATTCGATGTTCCTCATATCATTAACAAGCTTGTGGAATCTCACATAGTACTCATAAACACTCTCATCCGGTTTCATCTTGAAGTGTTCAAATTCATCATAGAGTTGTGATTCTCTTTCTTCCATAGTTAATTGAGAACCTTAGAGAAGCATCTTGACATTATCCCACTGCCTTTGCTTGATTGTTGTGATTGATCGACTTGTAGATATCTTTTGGAAGACCTTGAAATACGATGTTAGAAGCCACGATATCGACATCGAATCTCTTTTCTCCTTATCATCGAGCTCATCGTATGTCTTTGGTACATCAATTCCATAGATCATTGTTCCTCTTGATTTGTATCAATTAAGTCTCTAGTCGTCTCAACCCGATATGGTCCTTCATCAATGGATTTGAGAATGTTGACTCCATTTTCCTTTCCAAGATAGTACAACTGATTCGTTGAGCCCAAGAGTCGTAGTCGATTACATCAAGCATGGGTGGGCGAGTATCTGAACCGTTGCTTGAACATCCTCGCAACAGATGGAGATGATTGTAGGAACATTGGTAGACATGATGACAAATTAAGCGGGATTTTATAACTCTATGATTAAACGGAAATAGATTCTTTCACGAGTTTTACTAAATCAGAGAAAACCGTATTCAAAGGATATTACCCAAGTCGCTAGGAAATCTTGAACCAAGTCGCTAACTACTAAGTCGCTATAATCCCAAGTCGCTAACACACGGTCAAGTCGCTATATAACAACTCGCTAAGATTCAAGTCGCTAGAAAAATTTTGTGACAATTCGCTAAGATCCAAGTCGCTAAAATGTCAAGTCGCTAAATAGCAACTCGCTAAGCACCAAATCGCTAACACCAAGTCGCTAACGAACAAAAGTACAAGTCGCTAACGTCCACCAAGTCACTACCCGTAGTGGAGAATCCACTAAGTGTACTGTTTGTCGGCTTGTCTCACTAGACAAGTCGCTAACCCAACTCGCTAAGACTTTCAACTACAACTCGCTACCAAATTGTAAAGCAAGTCGCTACCAAGAAATTTTTCTGTGGCTCAAGTCGCTAGCATGAAAAATACATAAAACACCACTTTTCAATCCAAAAACAACCCAACCACTATGATTCAAACCTTCTAAATCAAAACCTAAACACTTGAGATGATTCTAAACACAAAAGTACTACCAAAATCCAAACTTTAACACTAGAAATCAACCAAATGATGCAAAAACCACTAAACTTTTCAAACTCAAAACCACCTAAAACCACTAGAAATCCAAAGATATGTAAGATATGATCTAACCATGGCTCTCGATACCAATTGTAGGATATTGGATTTCACATACACATCAAACCATAACACAAAGTGGGCGTATAAAGGTGAGTTCTAGAGAGAAAGTTAGAGGTTTAGGGAACTTAGTGAGAGAAAGAAAGATCTTATTATGAGCTCCAACTCTCTACCTTGGAAGGTAGAGAGTATTTATAGTCTTACAATAAAGCGCCACACAGCGGGCATGGATCGAGGCATCTGATGGGTAAATGATCTCCCTATGTCGGCGGTGACCCCATTCATCAAGCGGTATGCCATCATCAGTGAATAGAGTTAACTTGTTCGGTGGATGAGTGGTTCCCGAGGACACGAATCACAAAAGTGAATAGGATCCTCAAGCCACGGAAATGAACTCTTGGTGAATGGGGTCTTGTCCAAAATTTTGGATCTAAAACAATTTGTTTTAACCCATCCTTCAACATGGAGGGTTCAATATGGCGACATAAACTCCCTTGTTGTAGTCTAACCTGTTGAGGTGCAAAATGTTTTATAATCCGGGGGTGAATTCTTGACCCCGTTAAGGTGAACACGATGAGATATTCCTTGAGTGGTCTAAGGTTGTTCTCATCGATGGGGTGTCGGGTCAAAGGCCTTGTTGTAGCCCAAAACTCCCTAAGGAGGTTTTGAGTGCAGAATAGAGGACCTTGAACAAAGCGGTTTTCGGTGGGCGATTATACAAAATTTCATAATGTCCTTATAAGTGTGACGGTTTGAGGATATTCAAAATTGCCTATGACATTTTGGTTTTAAATTCAACATTGCTAAGATCACCTACCTTTGTGAAACAAGCGAAGAGATTGTGTTCTTGCCATTTCCATTAAGAGGTTTTAGGGTTTTGAAAAAAATTCTTGACAAGAACAATCAAAGGTTTTGAATCTCTTAAGTTGTGATGAAAAGCTTTTGTAAAGGTTTACAAAGAAGATTTTTGGAAAGGATTTGAAGAACACAAAGATTTACGGGTTTGAAAAGAGATTTTGATAGAGTTTTGTTAGCGAAATCTTTTGTGTGTGTTATAGGGATTTTGTGAGGTATTTATAGTGTGTATAGAGGGTAGTTTGTGCATACTTGTGGATTTGTAAAGTCGGTTTTGAAAGCGTTTTGAATTTCCACATTTAATGCCACCTCCACTACCCATGATAAAATCTGTTTTCAAGGCTGTTGTAGTGTCTGATAAAAGTGCACTTTTGCGTAATAAAATATCACAGGATATTTCATGTGAGAGGAAGCATTTAATGCCAAGTAGGATGAGGTAAGTATTAGGGACCCTTGACGATAAGATACAAAGACATATATTCCTATATTTAATTGGTTTGTTTACCAACCTAGGACATTTAAGTAACTAATACTTGGTGCATTTAGTTACTCATTCAATGCTCAATATCTATAGTCAGGGTCCCTGAATGAGTCTTACTCATTCAGTGAGAGGTTGTCTTGTGGGTTTTGTTTAGGGAGGAGGAACCATTTGAGAGAACTTCTTGAGATTGGTTTTCGGATGCCACGACTCTCAATGTCAAGCATTCCCAATTAAGCTTTCGGTCTCTTGGTAGGTTCATCCAAGTGTTTTGTGAAGATATCACCATTGATATTCGGTAGGGATGAAATGGAGTTCTATGTCTCCTTTCATTATGTGGTCCCCGATGAAGTGATATCGATATCAATGTGTTTGGTTCTTTGATGAAGGCGGGGTTGTTGGAGATTGCAATTGCCTTTGGTGTTGTCACGGAAGATGGGTATCATTTTGTAATGGATCTCATAGTCATTGAGTTGACTTTTCATCCATAAAATATTGGCACAACATCCTGCGGCAGCCACATACTCGACTTGGTGAATACATAGCCACCGATTGTTGCTTTTAGCACTCAACAAACCAATTTTCCTCCAAGAAATTGGCGGGACCACGAGGTACTTTTTACGTCCATGTTGCGGCCAGCATAATCGAATCGAGTAACCTTTGAGATCAAACCACGAGCACTTTGGATAATAGAGTCCAAGGCTTGGGGTTCCCTTGTACATGAGTATTCTTTTGGGCTGCGGTGAGGTGGGATTCTTTGGGATTATTGAGAATTGTATGTCTAGTGCAGGCGAGTTAGATACATCGGTGAGCCAACAATCCCTCGAAATGGGTTTGATTGGTGACTTGCCGGTGAGATCGGGTCCAAGGTTGTTAGGAGGGACCATTGGTGTCTTCACCGAAGCACATTCATATATCTCATATTTCTTCAAGAGATTCCTTGTGTATTTCTCTTGATTGATGGAGATTCCTTTATCAGTTTGCCTGATTTGTAGTCCAAGGAAGTGTTAGGTCACTAGTTTTACAACACAAGCTTAATAGAAAGAAATAGAGAGGAGAAGTGAGGCGGCTGAACAATATTACACACACACACACGAAATAATGAAGACAGTTATGCATAGAGTATGAGAGTGAATAACATGAACAACCAACCCTCAAGTGAGGGTTTACATAAGGTATTTATAGGAGGGAAGCTAGGGCAACACTCCTAGTTCCCATCCTTTCCTTTATGGGCTTGGGCCTAAGCTCATGGGCCTTCTACATAAGCTTAAGGCTAGTAACAAACATAAAGGCCATAATAAAGCTAACTATTACATATTAATTACTAACACTTGATTATGGTTTAGGAGTGATTCCAACAATCTCCCCCTCAAGTGTTGGTGATGAACGGTGAAGGCGTTGATGTAATAGTAGCTCGGCGTCTTCGACATTCTTCTATCTTGTGAGAAGAATTGCCTTGATTCGAACAATCTCCCGGTGTAGAGAGGTAGTTGTCTTTGAGCAGTTATGCTTTGGCGTCATCTTTAACTTTGTTCTTTGATTATTGTTCTTTGTGGTGAAAGTGATAGTATGTTGTTATGCGCATCAAGTGCCTCAGTGCCTTGTTTGCTCACGGTGTCTCCACGTCATTCTTCAACATGCTCACACGCTCTTTAACGTTGGAATTCAATCTTGATGAAGTTCTTTAAGTCTTTAACTTTGTAGATTCTTTGGTTTGACGAAGAATCATTCTAGCTGTTGTGTTGCTTTTGAGTAGAACTTCCATTAGTGATGATGTTGGCGTGAGCATGAGAAGAATCAACACGATCATCCCGCTCCGAGCTTCCATAAGAAGAAAACATTTCAAGCGGTTAGTAGTAAGCGAGTTCCGGCACTTACAAGTTTAAACTTGAGAGTGTTATGACATAGTGTGAAAACACAACTCTAATTCTTACAAAGGCCGTTCTGAACTGAGTCCCACAAGTGAGATAACGCGATGTGCCAAGTACATCTGATTCGAGATAGTCATTGAGGTACACGAAGCATCACCTCCTGACGTAGACCGTTTGAGACACACTCCGCGTAATCCACGGGGAGTTACAAGTGACACTTTGTCGGGGCTGTTTGATGTTGACCACAGCGGGAGTTTCCATTCAATCACCGAGGATCACGGATGTGAACCTCTCATAAATGTTCTCGACAGTTGCTAAGATGCGTGAAGGACTCGATATGAACCATCGATAATCTTATTTGGTGATCGTCAAGTGATAAAATGTCAAGTGTTCTAAGAGATCTTTTGATGAATCTCGTGGCTCTAGACTCAATAGTGCGTTTTGGTTTTCTGGCGGAGACTAGGGAGAGGTCTCCTTCTTGATGCGGCGATCTCTAAGAGAGCCAATAGTTTACGAGGGTTCCTGTGAGAATGAAACAAGCTTGTTGAGAGAAACTTGAGTGGCTAAGAAGGTTTAGTGCATCGTCACGGGTCCATGACGACTTTTAATCTTCAATACCGGTGTCACTAAGTGACAATAAGTAGCATATGAATTGAACCCGTTATGCGCCCTAAGTTGAATAATCGGAGGCTATTTCTTTTCACCCTTTTCTTTACATTTCTTTTGATTCTTCAACTCCTTCTTTCTCCGATTCTCATTTCTCCTTTTATAATCGTACCTAAGGACTTCTAAGTACTAACTATTTGTGATGTCCTTGGGTAGATCCTCCGACTCTGGCGGATCATAGGACAGTTATTCCTAACCTTAGTCACCTTATAACTCCATGACTAACCTATGTTGCCATTAAAACCATTGTTTGTGAAAAATCTCTCAAGGGGTTTGTAGATGAAAACATGTTTGAACCCTTTGTGAGAGATAGGATTTTGCATAAATACTCCCCTCCACATGTGCTAAAGAGTTTTAATGGTTTAAATGCACGGATGAGGAAAGAGAGCGCACATTTGAATTGATCCTTTGGAGATAGACAATCCCCGCGAGACACGGTTCGTTGCATAGTTAAAGAGTTACATTGTCGACTTTTAGGTGACAACTAGCTCTAATAACTACCTTGAAGGTGTAGACAAACCTCGAAAGGTTGTCATACCGTCGAGTTCATGTCTACCAAGAGTGTCTCGAATGGTACTTTCTACTTGGACAAGTCCTTTGAGACACGTTTACATTACTAGCAAACTAGCTTGAAATTATTACCCGTCCGGGACAAGTCTTTTCGAGTTACTAACAGTTTAGTACCGTCAATTCGTTGGTTAAGTCTGCGGTACACATATTCATTTGCATTTTGCACAACATATTTCTTATCACAATTTTCTCCCCTCAAAATAGCATATCAAATGTTATTTTTGAAAAGTTGACAATAAATATGACCATTTCGAGTGTTATGGAAGATGACCACGATGAACAATTTGTGAACAATGTTTTAATTCAAATACTCCCCTCAACAAGTGATAAAGCGATTGAGGTTTTGAAAATCTTACGGAAGTACTTGTCTTTTGAGCAAAACCTTGAAAAATGAAAGGTTTGATAGGTTTTACTCAAAATAAGAAGCTTTCGCTCCTTTTATAAGGATTGTGGCACCGAGGCATACCAGGGTCCTTTCTTGCAAATTACGGGTTGTACCTTGTTTTGTGCACAAGCCATTGACATACATAATCACACATCCAAAATTATATGAAAGAAACAATTCAAGGGTACGGGAAGTGCGGTGATGTTCCAAGGAGTCGAGCAGGCGTTGATAGCGGTGATGTTGATCTGGGTGGACCACCAACAAAGCTTTCTAACGTTCGAGGCGATCCTTCGAACAACCGTTCATCAATCATGGTGATGATCCTTCTCACATTCCTCCGATCCCGAGAATTCTATCGCTTAGGGTTCCCAATGTTTTCACGTATATCCTTCAATCGATAAGCTAATCCGTCCCTAACCATCTTGAGTATGATCTCCAAATTTGTGAAGCTCATTACACGCCATCAAGCAATTGCGATGAAGTTCACTGCGATAAACGACACCAAGCGGTTTCTTGATGGCGTTAATTGTGATAGCTGGTTGATATCGGGAAGATCAAGCGTGGTGGAGTGAAGTTGACACGTGTCTAATATGATTCAACGGCAAGTGGAGATCTTCAACACGTTCTTTTATAACTATCGTCGATGAAAATGAGCGGTGACTTGATGAATTCACGTTGTATTTCGGTTGAAAATTGTCTCATGCGACCACATGCTTTTGCAAGGTACATGTCTTCAATATCGTGAGAGACAAATTCTCAAAGTCGACTTCACGAATGCATAATCCCTTTCATCCGTCTTTTGACCACAATCTTCTTGTGAAAGGTGTAGTCCCATTTGGATGAAAGACCAACATGTTTAATGGCAGCGATGTCTTTAGTACTAAACAACGCATGTTGTGACTTACGAACTGACGACACGTAGTAGATTCGTCGGCGTTACGGCGTTGATGAATCCCATACAATGCATCTCGATCGTATGCTTCCTTTGTGATGGAGAACAAGTGAGTGTACGTTCCTCAATGGCAATGCGGTTTGAGTAGATAGGCTGCGGGGAATGGAAGTGTCAAGGATGTAGTATATTTCCTTGAACCATCGCCACCATGGAGAAGAAATTCCAAGTCTTTGTTGAAGAAATATCGGAAGGAATCCGTGGTTCATCTGGTTGGCCAATGGTCGGTAGAGGTTTGGTCCAATCGGTGTAGTATGGAGGGTTGTCCCTTTTGTGAAATCAATGTTTGCTTCGGGTTGAGCCAATCCATGTTGTTAGACATAGCTCGAGCAATGTTGTCAAGGTGATATTCGACCTCGAGGGCACTTTCGGCTGTCTTTTAGAAGTTGAAGCGCTTCATTCTTGATTCGCTTCAACTCGGTTTAAATCATTTTCTTCACATGGAACTTTTCTTGCAAAGTTTTGCATGCTCAATGTAGAACCGTCTACCAAATTCGACCTTCTTGAGGTATGGAGTGTTATTAACAAGAGTAGAGAACCATTCAAATTCTTGAGTTTTGTCGTCATCTAGCCAAGATCGACGTCGATCGAGGCGTCTTCTTCTTCTTCTTTTGAAGGCCTAGATGATGATCTTTGGTTTCGAACTTGTTTGGGAGAGGTGGGTTGTTGTAGGGGCTCAAGGACCTCTTCATCGTCACCACCCGTATACTCAAAGTAATCACCGGTTTTCGAGTCGGGGTGGTAACTGGAATCGTCCGAGGTTTATCGTAGAAGAGCAGGAGGAGACCTTTGTTGAGTAGAAGTCCGTTGGGGAGGAGGAGGCACGAATAAGATTCACCGGGCGCTTCGGCGTTTTGGTGCGAGTCTTTATCCTTATCCTTATCTCGCATCGTCTCTAGGACGTTTCAACTTTTTCGCTTCAAATCTACAAGCTTCTTGAAGTTGGTAGTCCGGCAATGCTTGATACGGTTTTGCTTCATCGAATTGAGCATTGCGGATCGTGGCGACATTTGTGTCACAAGCTTGGCCACCAATTCATTATCCGAGAAAACTACGGGATCGGATGGATTGATTGTGGCAGTTCTGGTGTGGATCGAATAGTTTGCTTGGCGATCCGCATCGATTTGGATAAAGTTGTCGGTGAGCGACTCCTTTGTGACTTTAGGGCGTACTCGAAGGTAATTTTTCGTGTAGCCTTAGATCATTTCGTTCGAGTTCCGCTGACGATGACTTCTCATGAATTCTGAATAAATTCCCTTTCTTTCGCATTTTGTCATTCTCATCATGTAAGTCTTGTATTTGGTCGACATACCAATTCGGTTTCTGTGGAGCATGTCCTTCTTTCTAACTTGTTTGTGACTTTCACAATTCTTTCATGTGTTTGAGAAATCCAAGATCGAGGTGGTTTCTTCTGATTTGGATGTTGATTTGGTTGACTTCTTTGATGGTGGTGGTGAGGAGTGAGATGAAGAATCTGATGAGGAGGAGACATGAGGAGGCTCGGGGTCCTTAGGCGGTTCGGGACTTTCGAAGCAACTTGTCATAATCATCATCTTGATCTTTCTCGGACTTCTCGGTTCTGGGTTCTCAAAGTCATATTCGATAGTATCCTCCACAAGCTTCGTTGTTGTAAAGAGTGGTGGCACGGATCCCTTATCGGTCGATTAACCGCATCGGGACACGGTGAAGAGTGGTCGACACCACTTGATCCTCCGGGTCCACCATTTGATCTTTTGCAAATTCTTGACTTTTTGAAGGTGACTCACGAATTTAACCGTCTTCTGTAGGATTGATCCAGTTGCTCTTCTTTATCTTTGAGCTCTCATCATCGGCACAATTGCGAGTCTTCCTTTTCCTTTATCGGTTTGAGGACTTGGAGATTTTGGTGCTTGAAGGATTGTCATCCTTTGCGGTTTGAGTAGGAAATCTCTTCATCGTGTCGGTACCTTGAGCTTTCGTCCAAAAGCTTTCTTTGCGGTTCGGGCTTGGGAATTGGGATGGGAGTAGCTTCCTTAGATGGAACAATCCTCTTTGAAGGAGGGTTCCTCTTGGGAACTTCCTTGGACTCTCTATGCTTAATGCACTTCCAGCCTTGCCTCTTACGGTTCTCCAGTAGGTGTCCCGAAGCCTTTTCATCAAGATGACCAACTTTTCCTTCTTTAACGGCTACCCGATACCTTTTATGCGTTTCGGCTTTTGATTTCCTCTGTAAGAAGGTGATCGAGCAACTCAACACCCTGTTTCTTCAGTAGATGATTCTTTGATTCGGCGGATAGTATGTGCTCGATCAATAAGTCATGATTATCTGGTCATTGAGTCTCTGGGATATCGAGGATGAAGTCCAAGAGCTCTCGGATCAACAGTTTGGTGTATCGACATAGGGAATTTTGGAGCCAAGCTTCTATGAAACGACATCATGTCTTCCCATATGATGCTTCAATTATAATATCCTTCTTGTTGATCAACGACGGAAAATTTGCGGTTCCATGAGCTTGGGATGCTCATAGCCTTTATCACGACCGAGAGACCGATTTGGTGATGATCATATAGAGTGTCCTCCATGGTTGAGGAATATTCTTGACTCCACGTGAGAGTGCTTAGAAATGGTTCTGTAGCTTCATCATAACCAATATCTATCAAGAATTGCGGGGATGTCTCTTGATAGGGGTAGCAAAGAAGTCGGTTGGAGCGATGTGCGGAATGATGAGAACGACCGTAAGTCATCGGGAGTGATAGTGACTTGTTTGTGATTAAGAGTCACATTCACAACATTTTGACGATGATCCTCATAGAATCCCGAATTGTTGAATGTAGACCTCTGGGCGTGGCGAGTGTGAGAGCATGTTCTGGTAGGGATGATTTACGAGAATATCCACAAACAATGAGACAAGAAGATTACGAGCATGTGAGTGTGTCAAAGTCAACCCTAAGGTTGTTCTTTCCAAGCTTTCTCGGATAGCCATTTGGGAAGATATCGGCAATAGTGAGAACCTCGGGTGCATTCACATTCATTTGAGCGACCATGTCGAGATCACGAAATAACATTAGCCAAAAGAACCAACATATCGAAAGACATAATGTTAGTCAACGGAAGGTCTTATTGTCTAGTTATTAGAATGTACTGTGTCAATGATTATTCTGAGTCCTAAGTCACTTGTTTGTCCAATAGTCTAATGGCGTCGTGAAATGTTTAGTGAGTTAGTTAACTTTAAGTTTTAAAGTTTATGTTATTACTTATTGTTCACAACATATCAAACGATTAAGTTTATTAGTGACATTATTGGATTCGTGACGTTATGATTAGTTTATTTACAAGTTTGTACACGTAACAATTCATTATGAAGGTCAATCCAGGCTTAAGCGTAAGAAAAGTTACGCGTAGGAAAGGGGGACCTTAAGCGTAGAGCTTACGCGTAGGCGTATTCAAACCTTATGCGTAAGGCTTACTCGTAAGAGTAGACCTTATGCATAGAGTCACTGTTTACGCATATCCTTCACAGGATACGCGTAGTCCCATTGTAGAACCTTATGCGTAGTAGTTACGTGTAGGATTCCTCTTACGCATAACTGCCTACGCGTAAGGTAATCCTTATGCGTAGAGTTACAATAACCTTGATTACGAGTATTACGGTAGCAAACACGAAATAACATCATCATAAGATCAATATTAACACTAACACTCATTCTATAACGGATCATGGCATGAAAGCATATCAAAGCGATTCTGGCGTAGAAAATCTTACGCGTAAGCCAAAACCCTAATAGTTTACAGTTTACGCAAAATTTTTAGCCATAGGTTTGCACTAAAGTGTTTACGGGAGGTCTAAGAAGCGTATAGAGTATGTTTATCCAAGTTTTAACATCAAATAAGCCATGAATCAAAAATACCCAATTAGTATGAACTAGATACCTAATTTTCAATTAATGATTCTATAGTGTTTCTGGGTGATTTCTGGGTTTAAATATGCTCAATTCAACTTGAAAGCAACCTCATACAACAATCTTTATCACAAAAAACGTTCTCATTTGAAAAAACCAATTTAACGCATAAACCCTAATTTTTGAAAATCAATCAATTTGTGTTTCTGGGTATGTTTAAAGGATGAAAGTGTATTCATTGATGTAATAAAAACATTTTGGCACTATCCTTTCACTCATAAACACACAAATTTGATCATGTGTTCATACTTTACGCGTAGAACACAAAAACCCTTCTAGGCGCAAATCTAACCGTTAGTTTGAAAAACGATTCAAATCCCATGTTTAGATTGTTGCAAAGAATGTATAAACACTTACAAATTGATGATCGAAAGCACGGATTTGTTAAACGATTTTGGATCGTGGATGATATATAGATGAGAGTAATAAATGTGAAAGGTTAAAGTTAGGTGGAGGTATTTTATTAAAAATGACTTTAACATTTTGACAGTTTTAGTCCCTCCACCTTTTCCTTTTTCAAACAAAGCCATTTAACTTCCATTTTGGTTACCAAACAAAGTTTTTAGGAAAGAGACTTGACAACACTCCCCCTCGACTCTAGAAAATGACTAAATCATCACCAAAACCTTGCAAGAAAACCGCTAGAATGAGCGTAAGGCCTTGTTGTTTTGTTCATCTTAGCTCATCATCCGAATCTTCACCACTAACCATCTCATCTCCCATTAGAGATGATACACACCTTACCTTAGCTACACCCACTTCATCACACATTGTGATCACCACTCCACCACCAACAAAAACACCTACTTCACCTCCACCGGCACCCATCCAAACATCCAAAACACCCTCACCACCTTCACCAAGGTCTCCACTCTCACTCCCATGGAGTTATTTTCAACTCCACCAACATCACCAAATCCTTTCCTAGAGGACTTGGAGGACTTGCCTCCTAGGCCAAGTCATCCACCACCAATGCCATCCTTTGGCACAATTGAGCGAATCGCTCATGAGTCACCTCGGTCATCCATTGACCCAAACGCCCCATTAGGGCCAAGACCTCTCCTTTTCCACCCCATTCACAAGGACATTCATGGTCCTTTATACGGGGATCATCCACTTCCATCATCAATGTCCCCTCATATTGAGGATATTCCGGAGTGCATGTGGGATGACAATCCCACTAGAGAGAGATTCAAGCCGAACTCCACAACCTCCACCAATTCAAAGGCATGGTGGATTCTCACTAAGTGAGACAATGCAAATGCAAAGTGCTTTGCTTGCATCCATCATGACCACTCCAAACATCCCCAACACCACCAACACATCCACCATTCCACCACCACAACCTCCCAAACTTTCTACCCTCCAAGGCATGGTTGCTCCACTTGTGAGCAACGGGTCAAACAGTGGAACGGACCCGGGTTATGGTCCATGACTTCCACAAAGAAATGAGGTTCATCCTCAACCACATTCTTGAGCGTCTCAACGCTCTTTCCCATCCACCATCACTTTAGGATGGTTTTAGAATAGTCTTTCTTTTATTTGCTTTCTTAGGATAATTTTTATTTTCTTGTACTTGTAACACATCATTGTGTTCTCTTTTCATGATCTTTACTCATGAAAAATTTTAACTAATGAATGTTGTTTATTATATTGTTGGTGTCATTACATAGTGTTTGGCAATGCTTGTGAATGATCATTATTACTAACAATTTTTTGTAGCTTTATTTTCACAATCCATGTATCTTCTCATTAAAGCACCCAATTTAGGGGAGCTTTGAACAAGGGGAGATAATAGCTGGGCTCATTACATTCAAGATAGCCTCTTCTTTTGTTGAGACAAAAGGGAGAAAATATAGAACTTTGAAATTACTTATATTTGACTTTTCTTGAAAAAGTCAAAAGAACCCTCATTGATAATACTTGATCTTAAAAACTGCATACTTTGACTTTCTCGAAAAGTCAACATCATGCATCAACTAGTGAATTCTTTGACTCTCATAAAAGTCAAATTTCATACACTTGCATTATCATTTCCTTTTCAAGTTCTAAAACTAATATTTTATAACTCTTGTACAAACTTTGTTTCTTTTATAAAATAAAATTTATATTTTGTCCTCAACAAAAGGGGAGATTGTTAATACAAATATCGTCATTAAACGTTATTTATATTTTTGATCTTTGCCTAAGTTTTGTTAACGACAAAAGTAAATTTAATTTATAAAAGCTTAAAGCTTGTCAAGTTTATTAGATATTAAAACAAGCTTTCTCAAACAATATATTCATCATTTAAACATTTACATTTATGATTAGTAACATCTTGATATGACTCTAATCATTATGTATGATAGTAGTTTGTAGAATGTGTTAGGTTCTTAAAACCAAACACTACTTAAGCATTTGCATATTTCTATAAATAGTAATACAACATTTGACATCATGTATTACATCATGGAAATCATTAGAAGATTCCATTAGATATTTTGTGAAGATTTGTACTCTTCATATCTTGCACAATCTCACTTAGATAGAGTTGACTTTAGGCAAGATTTGATATCTTGTTGTCAGACCGGCGGTACCAAAATGGTACACGGGCGGAACCCTTTTAAAGGGTCCGCCGTCCGTGGACGCCTCGTCAATTGGCTATAAATAGCAATGCCAAGCCAAGTAGTTTCTCATCCCTTTCTAACATACTCTCATACATATCTTCTCTCTAACCTTTCTAATTCGGTTTCATATCATATTAGTGATCCCTTTTGTAGCAAAGAAGATCAAGTCATATTCAAGCTTCAACGAGAAGTTGGAAGTCTTGTTTATTTAGTGTTGTATGATCTAGTGTTGATCCATACTTCATTGTTGTATCAAACCATCATAATCTTGTGAGTGTGAGTGGTTAGCATTTTAGTCCTCAAAATACATTGTGTGTGGGAGTAGTTGTACCCTTGGAAAGAACTCGACATCTAGCTTAGTGTCGGAAATAGTGTGCGAAGTGTAAAGGTTTTCTCCGCCGGTGAAAGGAGCTTGTTGACTAGTGAAGTTAAACTCTCGAGTGTGAGACTCGGGAGTGGAGTAGGGCAAGGAAAAAGAGTCCTTGTAGGCGAACCACTATAAACAACTTGTTGTGGTTTGATCATTTCTTTCCTTATTTACTTATTACATATTGCTTGCATATTTCATTAACATACTTAAGATCAATATCAATTGATCTTTCAATAAGTTTCAAAACAAAGTTTTAATCGGTAAACTATTCAACCCCTTCTAGTTTTCTACAATTGGTACTAGAGCCTCGTTGCTCAAGAATTTCTAATAACTTGTATTTTATAAACTTGAAACGATCCATGGATTACGAAAACTTTAAAGAAGGGCAATCTATGCAAAGACCACCACTCTTTGAAACCAATGGATTTATCTATTGGAAAAACCGTTTTGAAACATATGTAAAATCAAAAGATATAGATCTTTGGTTTATTATTGTTAAAGGAGATTTTAGTTCTACAACAAAGGATATTTCCGTTGATGAACAAAAGAAATTAGTTGCTAAAAACAATGAAGCTAAAATGATGCTTTATAATGCTTTACCTAGAAAAGAATATGAAAGAATTTTTATGTGTGAAACCGCCAAAGATATTTGGGAATCTTTAATTGTTACACATCAAGGTAATTCACAAGTCAAGGATAACAAAATTGATCTTCTTGTTCAACAATATGAACAATTTTTTATCCTGAAGATGAAACCATTGATTGTGGCTTTGCTCATTTTAACACTATCATTACATCACTTAAAGCACTTGATGAATCTTTTCGTAGTAAGAACTTTGTCGAAATTTCTTAGAGCACTCCATCCCAAATGGAGAGCTAAAGTGACCGCTATTGAAGAATCAAAAGATCTCTCAATAATGTCACTAGACGAGCTAATTGGCAACCTCAAAGTTCACGAAATGGTAATGGAGAAAGATTCGGAGATCATCAAAGGAAGAAAGGAGAAGATCAAATCCGTTGCTCTTAAAGCAAAGGCGGAATCAGCGATGATGGTGAATCTTGTTCCGATAGTGAAGATGAGGAGTATGCCATGGCCGTTAGAGATTTCAAGAAGTTCTTTAGAAGAAGAGGAAAGTTTGTAAGACAACCTCGAGAAGAAAAGAAGCCATTCCGAAAAGATCGGGATGATAAGAAGAATAAAGGTGAAAGAAAGTGTTTTAGATGTGGTGATGCAAGTCATCTCATAGGAGAATGTCCCAAGCCACCTAAAAGCAAAACTCAAAGAGCTTTTGTAAGTGGTGCTTGGAGTGATAGTGAAGACAATGAAGAATCAAGCAAGGAAGAGATCGCTCTAATGGCACATGAGTCAAATGAGGTATGCTTGAAAGTTGGATTGGAACCTGATGAATGGATAAAAGATAGTGGATGCTCACGACACATGACGGGCAACAAAAGTCTCTTTTCATCATACCAAGAGTATGACGGAGGTAATGTCACTTTCGGTAGCAATCTCAAAAGCAAAATCATTGGCAAAGGTACGATTGCTCATAACTCTAACTATTGAAAATGTTGCTCATGTGGATAGGTTAGGATTTAATCTACTTAGTATTAGCCAACTATGTGATAAAAAGTATAAAGTACTATTTGATGAAAATGGTAGTAAAATACTAAAAGATGATATCACCATAGCTAAAGGAGTTAGGAAAAATAACATATCGTCATGAAAATAGATAAAACATATAATGACAAACTTTGCTTAACAACATTAGACGATAGCTCATCTCTTTGGCATAGACGCTTAGGTCACGCTAATATGAGACTTATACAAAACCTATCTTCAAAAGAGTTGGTTAGGAATTTACCAAAACTAAAATATGACCAACACTTTTGCGACGCTTGCAAAATTGGTAAACAAACACATAGTAGTCACAAATCTAAAAATATGGTGTCCACATCTAAGTGTCTAGAATTATTACATATGGACTTGTTTGGACCATCCGCTATAAGAAGCTATGGAGGCAACTTATACACTTTGGTCATAGTAGATGATTACTCAAGGTTTACTTGGACGTTATTCTTGAAAACCAAAATGAAGCTTTTGATAAATTTGAAATACTTAGCAAGAAAATTCAAAATCTTCTAGGTGTCAAAATTGTGTCGATCCGAACGGATCATGGTCGTGAATTTGACAACGAAACTCAATTTGGAAACTTTTGTGATACAAATGGTATAACACATAACTTTTCCGCTCCACGAACACCTCAATCAAATGGAGTAGTAGAACGTAAAAATAGAACAATTCAAGAAATGAGTAGAACAATGCTTAATGAACAAAACATTCCTCAAAAGTTTTGGTGTAACGCCGTTGACACTTCTACATATATTTTAAATAGAGTCCTAATACGTCCTTTCCTAAACAAAACACCATATGAACTTTATAAAGGTAAAAAGCCAACATTAGGATATTTTAAAGTCTTTGGTTGTAAATGTTTTATTCTTAATACTAAGGATTATCTCACCAAGTTTGACCCAAAGTCTTATGAAGGTGTATTTCTTGGTTACTCTCAAACTAGTAAAGCTTACATTGTCCTAAATAAAGAAACAATGATAGTCGAGGAATCGTTGAACATAACATTTGATGAAAGTCCACCTCCTCTAAGACATCACCTTTGGTAGATGATGACTTAGTTGAAAGTCAAATAATTGAAAGTCAAATTAATAATAACAAGGAAGATGAACCATTAAATAAGGAAATTGTCAACATAAAAGAATCTAAAAGTCATCCATTAGAAAAGGTCATAGGAAAACTTAATCAAAGAACCTTAAGATCACAAGCTCAAAATCAAAGTAATCATTTTTGTTTTGTATCCACCATTGAACCAAAACCATAAATGAAGCAATAAAAGATGAATCATGGGTAATTGCCATGCAAGAAGAATTAAACCAATTCGTTAGAAATGATGTTTGAAACTAGTTCCAAAACCCAAAGATCAAACTATAATTGGAACAAAATGGGTCTTCGAAACAAAATGGACGAAAATGGTGTAGTATCTAGAAACAAAGCTAGGCTTGTTGCACAAGGTTATAATCAACAAGAAGGAATTGACTATGATGAAACTTATGCACGGTAGCTAGACTTGAATCTATTAGAATATTACTTGCTTATGCATGTGCTTATGATTTTAAATTATTTCAAATGGATGTTAAAAGTGCTTTCCTTAATGGGTTTATTAACGAAGAAGTGTATGTTGCTCAACCTCCCGGTTTTACCGACTTTGAGAAACCACATCATGTCTTCAAACTCAAGAAAGCATTATACGGCCTTAAACAAGCACCTAAAGCTTGGTACGACCGTCTTAAGACTTTTCTTATTGATAACAAATATACTATGGGATTAGTAGATAATACTCTTTTTACTAAGAAAAAGGAATCGCAAATTATTATTGTTCAAATATACGTTGATGACATTATATTCGGATCAACTTGTCAAGAACTATGTGATGATTTCTCTAAAATCATGCATGACGAGTTTGAAATGAGTATGATGGGTGAGTTAAACTTCTTTCTAGGACTTCAAATCAAACAACTAGATGATGGTATTTTCTTTAACCAATCTAAATATATAAAAGACATGCTTAAGAAATTTGGTCTTGAAGATTCCAAACCAACTAAAACACCCATGTCCTCGGACACTAAACTCACCAAGGACGAAGAAGGTGAATCCGTAGATAACACTAAATATAGAGGAATGATTGGTAGCCTACTCTATCTTACGGCTAGTAGACCCGACATTATGTTTAGTGTTTGTCTATGTGCTCGCTTTCAAGAAAACCCAAAGGCATCACACTTAGAAGCATTAAAAGGATTTTTAGATATATTAAGGAACAACGTGTTTAGGATTATGGTATCCCAAAGGAACGGGTATAGAAACCATAGTGTATGCCGACTCGGATCATGCCGGTGATTATGTCGATAGAAAAGTACAAGTGGTATTTGCACTTTTGTTGGACATTGTCTCACCTCATGGTTTGCAAAGAAGCAAACGGCTTTAGCCATTTCTACCATCAAGCCGAATACGTCTCGGCCGGAAAAGCATGTCAACAAGCTCTTTGGATGAAGCAAGCTCTCGAGACTATGGAATTCATCTCAACGACATTGTGATACTTTGCGACAACAAAGGAGCCATCGATCTCAAAGAAGAATCCTGCTCAACATGCTCGCACAAAGCACATTGAAATCGTCATCACTTTCTTCGCGACAATGTTCAAAAGGAAACATTTCAATCGAGAAAGTATCCTCCAAGACAACATTGCCGACATCTTTACTAAACCTCTTAAACGAGAACCTTTAATCTTCTTAGACTTGGTTTAGGGTTAATGGAACCAAACATGTAGGATAAACATAGCCTAAAACATTAGAATAGTCAAACCAAAACAATTTTGTCTTGTATACTCATCAGTAGCTACGGCACCAAACGACAACACGGACGGAACCAAATATTTGGTGCCGTCGTGTCCGTGGTGTCTCTGTACAAAACAAATTTTATACATAACATCTTCTTCCTCACAACCCACTTTACCAAAACGTAAAACTTAAACCAAGCTCATTATTGTCATCTTCCCACTCACTAATCATGAAGATAACATCATTGTAAGTATCCTAACTACATTTCATCTCTTAATTCGAGTCTAGGATTCTTATTTATGCACAAAACTATCACAAATCATTACATGGGGTTTTATGTATGCTTTTATACCAAATATGAATTCAATTGGCAAATTGCATAACTAGTCATTCAAATTAGGTACTACATTATCATATTGCATAAACAAATCATGTTTCCCACTAATTGATAGATAATAAATATAAGGCCTTATTCAAACAACCAAACACCCCATGTCAAAAGTTTTGAAAAGCTTCTCACTTGTAGGAAAACATTTTTCATTGCTAATACAAATAGAAACGTTAGAATTTTCATCACTTGCATGCTCTTGAATACTAAAGGTATTGCATAACTAATATGCACTCCGGGTATATTCAAATGTAGCCACATTGAATTAGGAGCATTTGGGTTATCTCATGGTATTTGCCAAACACCCACTAAAACCATTTTGTGCATAAAATGAGTCGAGATAACCGCAACTCCAAATTGTTTTCATATAGGCACACTAGAATCAAAAACGTTAAAATTTATTTTCAATTTTTTAACATATTAATTCTTGTCCTTAGGAATAACCATGGTAGCCGCAAGATTCTATGATCACAAAGACACCCTTAACTACATTCCCAAACACCACAAAACCAAAGGACTTACCAAGGAACAAGTAGAAATATTTAAGAGTCTAGAATCAAGGTATTTCCATGAGGGTAGAACCATTCACTCATCCTTCCTTGAAAATACCAATCTTCGTGAAGAACTAGCCGCCATTCAATTCGATTGTCTTCTTGACATCGATGAACCAATTTGTCCTAGGTTTGTGTTAGAATTCTATGCTAGTGTGACCGGCTTTAGTGATGAAGATGATGAGTTTTGTCTTAGGTTTAGAATCAACCAAAATGACTACACCATCACCTTAAGTGACTTTGCTCAAGTGTTAGGAATTCCCAACCGAGGAACTTGTGTCTACACGGATAAGTGGTCACTCATGGCTCTTGATACAATCAATGACCGCTCTCTTCCCTACATAACCCGTTTGGCCGATAAGGATGTCATCCGTGAACACCTTTTAACCCAAAAGGATACAACCCGAGTTACCCGAAAGGAAAAGAGGTAAACCGAGATCCATATGGAATGGAGCTAAATGAACTTAAGCCCGAATTTAAGAAATGGGAGGAACTACTTAGAGCCAACGTCATTAGCACCATAGGAATAGGGATCACATAAACGCTTGTCTTTGCCACATGCTTTACAACTTGTCCACCCGACAACCATTCAACTTAGCCTACTACATAGCTAGGAGAATGATTGATATTCCAACTCAAGGATCCGTTGCTCTTCCATACGGGATGCTTCTCACCCGCCTCTATAGAAACTTCGCTCCAATTCCACCAACCCCAAAGGGATGCACCTTCACTATGAACTCATCCTCACATCTTTGTACCTTTGAGTGATGCTCGAGTTGCTAAGACTAAAGGCAAGAGAGCTAAACCTCCAACTCCTTCATCATCATCATCAAATAGCTCGAGGATGGTCTTCCAAGCTCTCATCTTCCACCTCAAGAGTATTACACATCTCTTCCCGAGATTGAGAATGAATCGCAGAATTCAAGCAAACTAAGGGAATGTTCAAGTGCCTTGGTAGGATGATGAACAAGATTTACAAGAAGTTGGACAAATAAGGGTACTTTAAGGAGTGTTTGGAACAATGCATTATCGTTAATGTTTGATACTATTTAGTTGTTTTTATTATGTAGGATGATAATATAACTTGAAACAATGGTGTATGCTAACAATCTCATGCGGGGGATAGCACAAGTATGCTATCAATTTTACCCATTTTCACTATATTGTGAAAATCAATAAGCCTTGCTCAAAATCTATGCTCCACTATGTTTATATATGTGTTATTTACTTTTCCTAACTAGAAATGTTTAGTATAACAGACTTTTGAGAAAAATTTCGTGTTTCGGAAATTTCCGACACCTAAAAACGAACTCATCCATATTTCAAGACTCCACGGATCGACGGCACCATTATTTTGGTACCGTCCTTTATGTATTTTGGTACCGCCATACCAGACAGCGGACCAGACGGCACCCTTTTTGGGTACCGTCCTGTATGATTTTGGTGCCGTGGATCCTCCGGGTAATTTTATGAATTTCGACTCTTTCGTGATTCCAAATTATCTTCCATCACTTATAAATCAATCTTAACTAGTTTATACTGTTATTAGAACTAGTATTATTCACTAAGGGATAAGAAATCCATTTCCACCAAAATTCAAAAATTTGAAAAATCCACCCAAGGAGCCCTTTTGCATAAAGGAAGGAACCAAATTTTGGTACCTTCAAATCCGTGGGTAATCGAATATTAGGAAATTCCACTCACTAGAACACATTTATTGCATATCTTTCTTCTTCACTCCATCTTCTTTGTATGGATTGACTTGGGTGATATGACTAGCATTCAACCCACTTCCAAATCATTAGGAACCTCATCTCTTCAATGGTTCAACATCAAATCAAACCATTTCTCAACAATTTCTTACCTCTATAAATTGAAAGGCTTTACCATGATCATCCTCACACCTTCTTCATTCTCACTACTATCTAGCAAATCAAAACCCAAGTTAAAATGACTAAATCATCACCAAAACCTTGCAAGAAAACCGCTAGAATGAGCGTAAGGCCTTGTTGTTTTGTTCATCTTAGCTCATCATCCGAATCTTCACCACTCACCATCTCATCTCCCATTAGAGATGATACACACCTACCTTAGCTACACCCACTTCATCACACATTGTGATCACCACTCCACCACCAACAAAACACCTACTTCACCTCCACCGCACCCATCCAAACATCCAAAACACCTCACCACCTTCACCAAGGTCTCCCTCTCACTCCCATGGAGTTATTTTCAACTCCACCAACATCACCAAATCCTTTCCTAGAGGACTTGGAAGACTTGCCTCCCAGGCCAAGTCATCCACCACCATTGCCATCCTTTGGCACCATTGAGCGAATCGCTCATGAATCACCTCGGTCATCCATTGACCCAAACGCCCCATTAGGGCCAAGACCTCTCCTTTTCCACCCCATTCACAAGGACATTCATGGTCCTTTATACGGGGATCATCCACTTCCATCATCAATGTCCCCTCATATTGAGGACATTCCGGAGTGCATGTGGGATGACAATCCCACTAGAGAGGAGATTCAAGCCGAACTCCACAACCTCCACCAATTCAAAGGCATGGTGGATTCTCACTTAAGTGAGACAATGCAAATGCAAAGTGCTTTGCTTGCATCCATCATGACCACTCCAAACATCCCCAACACCACCAACACATCCACCATTCCACCACCACAACCTCCCCAAACTTTCTACCCTCCAAGGCATGGTTGCTCAACTTGTGAGCAAACGGGTCAAACCGTGGAACGGACCCGGATTATGGTCCATGACTTCCACGAAGAAATGAGGTTCATCCTCAACCACATTCTTGAGCGCCTCAACGCTCTTTCCCATCCACCATCACTTTAGGATGGTTTTAGAATAGTCTTTATTTTATTTGCTTTTTAGGATAATTTTATTTTCTTGTACTAGAAACACATCATTGTGTTCTCTTTTCATGATCTTTACTCATGAAAATTTTAACTAATGAATGTTGTTTATTATATTGTTGGTGTCATTACATAGTGTTTGGAAATGCTTGTGAATGATCATTATTACTAATTTTTTTTTTTGTAGCTTTATTTTCACAATCCATGTATCTTCCCATTAAAGCACCCAATTTAGGGGAGCTTTAAACAAGGGGAGATAATAGCTCGGGCTCATTACATTCCAGATAGCCTCTTCTTTTGTTGAGACAAAAGGGAGAAAATATAGAACTTTGAAATTACTTATATTTGACTTTTCTTAAAAAGTCAAACTGCATACAATTGACTTTCTAAAAGTCAAACAGAACCCTCATTGATAATACTTGCATCAACTAGTGAATTCTAAAAAAGTCAACATCATGCATCAACTAGTGAATTCTTTGACTTTCATAAAAGTCAAACTTACACTTGCATTATCATTTCCTTTTCAAGTTCTAAAACTAATATTTTTATAACTCTTGTACAAACTTTGTTTCTTTTATAAAATAAAATTTATATTTTGTCCTCAACAAAAGGGAGATTGTTAATACAAATATCGTCATTAAACGTTATTTATATTTTGATCTTTGCCTAAGTTTTGTTAACGACAAAAGTAAATTTAATTTATAAAAGCTTAAAGCTTGTCAAGTTTATTAGATATTAAAACAAGCTTTCTCAAACAATATATTCATCATTCAAACATTTACATTTATGATTAGTAACATCTTGATATGACTCTAATCATTATGTATGATAGTAGTTTGTAGAATGTGTTAGGTTCTTAAAACCAAACACTACTTAAGCATTGCATATTTCTATTAATAGTAATACAACATTTGACATCATGTATTACATCATGGAAATCATTGGAAGATTCCATTAGATATTTTGTGAAGATTTGTACTCTTCATATCTTGCACAATCTCACTTAGATAGAGTTGACTTTAGGCAAGATTTGATATCTTGATTGTCGATCGGCGGTACCAATTTGGTACACAGGCGGAACCCTTTAAGGGTCCGCGTCCGTGGACGCCTCGTCCAATTTGGCTATAAATAGCAATGCCAAGCCAAGTAGTTTCTCATCCCTTTCTAACATACTCTCATACATATCTTCTCTCTAACCTTTCTAATTCGGTTTCATATCATATTAGTGATCTCTTTGTAGCAAAGAAGATCAAGTCATATTCAAGCTTCAACGAGAAGTTGGAAGTCTTGTTTGTTTAGTGTTGTATGATCTAGTGTTGATCCATACTTCATTGTTGTATCAAACCATCATAATCTTGTGAGTGTGAGTGGTTAGTATTTTAGTCCTCAAAATACATTGTGTGTGGGAGTAGTTGTACCCTTGGAAAGAACTCGACATCTAGCTTAGTGTCGGAAATAGTGTAAGCAAAGTGTAAAGGTTTTCTCCACGGTGAAAGGAGCTTGTTGACTAGTGAAGTTAAACTCTCGAGTGTGAGACTCGGGAGTGGAGTAGGGCAAGGAAAAAGAGTCCTTGTAGGCGAACCACTATAAACAACTTGTTGTGGTTTGATCATTTCTTTCCTTATTTACTTATTACATATTGCTTGCATATTTCATTAACATACTTAAGATCAATATCAATTGATCTTTCAATAAGTTTCAAAACAAAGTTTTAATCGGTAAACTATTCAACCCCCTTCTAGTTTTCTACTGAGGATGTTTTGGTGTTTGATTAAATTTTAAGAAATGTACTTGCCATTTTGAAAGAAAAGAGGTCATCCAATTCCTCTTGAGTCAAACACCTCATACCAATCCGTGGATTTTGTCATTAAACCTAGCGGGACAAAAGAGGCTTTGGTGAGAAGATCCGCCAATTGGTATTTAAGAAGTATAATTCTCTCGAGTCAAACTGCGCATCCACGTGGTCCTTGATGAAATGATAGCGGGATCGATGTGCTTTGATTCTTGAACCGAGTTGCGAGATCGCAATGGCACCGATTGTCATGAGACATCGGATTCTCATCAAATACGTAACCATAGTATTTGAGTTGTGTTCGCATCCGATGACTTGAGCACAACACGCGGACATGGCTACATATTCTCGCTTGATGGATGGCGATGTACAATCCTGTTTCTTTGATTGCCAAGACACCGGTTTGTCACCAAGAAATTGTAGAGCTCTAAAGTACTTTTCCTTGAGTCTAAGCATCCTGCGTGGTCGCGTCGAAAAAGCGATTAGTTCAAAACCGAATCCTTCGGATACCGGATCCCAAGTTAATGGTTCCTTGATGTATCGGATGATTCTTTTAGCCTCGAGAGGTGGGTTTCAGTTGGTCGCGATCGATAACGGGAGCATAGATAAACGGCAAAGACTATATCAGTGTCGCTAGTCGTTAGATACATGAGAGACCCAATAATACTTGGTATTTGGTAGGTCAACTAATTTCCATGTAAATCAAAGATCTAACTTCTTGGTATGAGCCATTGGTGTGGCATAAGTGTCACGGTTGTCATTCCAAATTTGTTTAACAATTCAAGGGCATATTTGGACTAACTCAAGAAAATACCACGGGTGATTGATGAACTTGCGGTCCTAGAAAGAACGTAAGTTCACCCATCATGGACATTTCAAAATTTTTCTTCATTAATTTTGCAAAAGCGGTTGAAAACTTTTTATGTGTTGACCCAAAAATGATGTCATCCACGTAAATTTGAACAATTAAGATATGTGGCCCGTGATATTGTATAAAAAGAGTTGGGTCAACCGAGCCTTTGGCAAAATTATTAGCAATGAGGAAAGATGATAGCTTATCGTACCATGCCCGAGGGGCTTGTTTGAGTCCATAAAGAGCTTTGTTCAGTTTGTAGACATGGTTCGGCACTCGGGATTAACGAATCCATCGGGTTGGTCGACATAAACCGTTTTTTCAGTTGTCCGTTGAGAAACGCAGTTTGACATCCATTTGAAAGACCGTCATATTCATATGAGCCGCGAACGTGAGAAATATCCGAACGACCTCAAGACGAGCAACCGGAGCAAAAGATTCTTCAAAGTCTATTCCTCTTCTTGACGATAACCCTTAGCAACTAGACATGACTTGTTTCGGATAACGTTCCTTCAAAGATCCAATTTGTTTTTCCAAATCCATTCTAGACCAATGACGTAGACCCTGTTGGTCTTTCAACCGTTCCCATACTTCAAGACGTTTGAATTGGTTAAGTTCTTCCTGCATGGATTCAATCCAATTGTCTTTTGTCATTGCGTCTTTAATGTTTTTAGGCTCGATTAGCGACGGTGAGTGCATAAATGCAATGTTCACCGTCCGTGTGAAGACGTTGTCTCGTAACGACCGGTTGATTCGGGTTGCCAATAATGTTATCCGAGAGGATGGTCTTTTGTCCATCTATGTGTAGAGGTTGATGTTGGTATACATTGTGCGATTTTGAGGATTTAAATGGTTTGTTGAAGATTCCGCGACATCCGGTGCAAAGCATATCATTAGCAAACGGGTTGAAGAACGATTTGGATCAAAATCTGCAGTGGGGTACTTCATTCAAAATATCATCACCGGTTCATCATTGTTGGAGGCGGTGTGTTCAATCTGTTGTGTTGGAGTCAATGGTGTAGGTGCAACTTCATGATGAGTTGTTGTAGCAGTGTATCGTATAGGAATATTATCGGGTTGTGCGTGAAACAGTGGATACACCGAGCACGTTCATCAATATCGTCCACGAAGGAGGAGCAAATAACCTTTCCATTTGTTGACGAGTGAGTGGGGCTTTGTTTGGTGATGATGGGGTTGGGGAAGTTTAAGCGGTTGTGACCGGGTTCTAAGTTGTTGTACTCGAAGCCATTTCCGTGAGTTCATCGAAATGAGCATGAATCGTTTCCATTACCTCCTTAGTTCGACGATTCCAGATTCTGAAACCTTTAGAATTATCACAATATCCAATAAAGACTCCAATATCAGCTTTGGCTTTGAGCTTTCCAAAGTTATCACGATCATTATTCGGATAGCATAGGGATCCAAATACATGAAAGTATTTGAGATTCGGTTTATGGTTGTGGATAAGCTCGAAAGGTGTTTTGTTGTGGCGTTTGTGATCATAGAACTGTTTGAGTATAGCATGCAAGAGATACGACACGCACATAAGTAATCTGGAAGTTTAGCATTGATTAACATTGTTCTTGCAGCTTCCACTAACGCTCGGTTTCGTCTTTCAACAACTCCGTTTTGTTCGGTGTCCGTGCAATAGATGTTTGATGTTGAATTCCCACTTTCTCATAGAATTCACGAAGGGTTTTGTTAACAAATTAAGTTCCTTTGTCTGCATTCGATTATCCGTGACGGTGTTGCGGAGTGAACTTGTATTTTCGTGAGAAAGGTGATGATCATTTGTGGAGCTTGGTCTTTGGTTCGAAGAAAGTAGACCCAAGTCCATCGTGAGTAGTCATCAACAATTACTAAGATGTAGCATTTGCCATTGATCGCTTGCACACGCATCGGGCACACAAATCCATGTGAAGAAGATGAAGCACATCGAGAGTCAGTGTTCCACCTTTGAAGGAAAATGGGCACGAGTGCTTTTTCCTTGTTCACAGTGAGCAAAGATGATCTTTTGAATACCGAAATCGTGGGAGTCCTTCAACTAGTTTGTGTCGAGCAAGGTTGGTGATGGTTTGAAAGTTTAGATGTGAGAGTCGACGGTGCCATAGCCGTGGATTTTGTTGATGTTGCCTTTGAAAGTAAGCGGATGGGAGATGAAGCAACCATGTCTTGCATAGAGATAGTGTAGAGACTAGAATTATGCGAGCCGGACATAAGATCATTTCCTTGTAGATCACGAATGAAACAAGTTTTCTCCCCGAAAGCAACCTCCAAATCTCCATCACAAAATTGACCTCACGAAAGCAGACATGACCGAGGCCTTCCACATAGTAAACCCTGCCGATTTCGATGTTCCCATTGACATAGTCTCCGTAGCCCATGATAGGCTGCGAGTGATCATTCCGAACCGGCGGTGCCAATGAACTTTGCAATAAAGTTTGATAATAGTTTAAGGTTTCGTCATGTGTCGGGAACATCCGCTATCAACAATCAGAGAATGATCTCAGATCACCTGCATTACACATGCGACACGGATGGAATAGAAGTAGATGTGGAACCCGAAATGTTAGAGGTTCAAGCGTATATATGAGACATGCACACATTAATGACTTTAGGCATCCATTTAAATCCTAGTGTGTTATATATCCATTTCGCCATCTATAACTACTCTTTGCTTTAGTCTTAGTGAATGCACTAGGTGGTACTATATTCTTAGGAGGTGAAACTTGAGCTACGTGATAGCAATGTTTGCCTTAGAATCTAAAGAAGGTGGTTTACCAAGCACTGCATGAGAATGATTAGTGGGCCTAGAGGTATTCCGATTCTTAGGATTCCGTAATCTAGAGATTATAGCTTTAGCAACACATTTGTCATGACAATCGAATTCATACTCTTTCGACAAATAACACAAGGTGCATCGACTAAATATCAAAAGTGCTTAAAGGTTTAGCATTCGTTACATCACTATTTCTATTACATTTGCCGACGCAACATCTATATTGGAAGCAACGTGAGTCTTATTCATAGTCCTAGGGTGTTCTTCTACTTTAGCATTCCGTATTGATATTTTATTAGGTCGCAACTTCCTATTCTTCGATTGAGTGCTCCTAGGTGTGAAGTGCGGACGTTTGGAAAAGATGCAACTATTCATGTTTCAAGAGAGGAAACACGTTAGCAACTTGTGATTTGGCGGTAGGGATTCTAGGTTCACGATTACTAAGTGTGACCGGTGTTATTCTCTTAATCACGGTGGCGGAAGTTGTTCATACTTTCCTAACATTTCTCTTAGCTTAGAGATAGTGTGAATCAAATCTTGATTTTCGTAAGCGAATATTACCAAAGAAAATTCATGACTTCTCTAGTGTAAGCAAGATAGTGATCAAGTTCGTTTGATGCTTCATGTCGAGTCTTATTGAGTAAATCAAATATGACACCATATTCTGCTTAACTTTTACAAGTTCGTGTTCATATTTTGAGATTTGACTTTTCAAAGACATGTTTTGATCATCCAGTTGCTCAATTTTAGGATCGAAGATTTTTCACTCAATTGAGCGATTTTCTTTTGAAAACTAAGTTGATGATTGTGAATATCTTTTCACACCAATGAAGACGACGTTTTGCATTGTAAAGTTCGTTAAGTAATTGTTTATTTTTATCTTTTAAAGACTCGACCAAGCACATTATCGGTGATTCTCAACAGCTACCACAGAGTCAACAATATCGCAGAGATATAATCGGATGCAAATGGCAAAGAATAAAATAACACAACATTATGGATATCGGCAGATATAACATCTTCCAAGAGTCGATCAACATCTTTTCTCAACATTTTCTTTTGCGCTTAGTATTAGAAATAGATGTTTCGATTTTCTCGAAAACGACCTTCATCACCCAAGTTCCTTATGAAAATCCTTTTCCCAAGCTAATGCACAACTTTTCAAGTTTTTAACATTTGGTAAAAGATTTTCCGAAAGATGCCTCTTTGTTCTCGCGCTAAAGGCGATTGAAAGTGTTGAACTTTGATTTCGAATGATGTTCTATCTCATGTTCTAAAATTTTGAGGTCACCATGAAAATATCAAAATATCTAAGAATTTTGCGATTTTCGTGTTTTGTGTTTACTTCACTAATGGAAGGTAAAGGACCATAAGTTTGTGCATAGTCCGGTTTGGGATTAACATTAGAAGACTCGTGTGTTTTGATGATAATCCTTGGTGTGTTAGAAGAATCCGTTGTTGTGACGAAAGTGACCGGTTTTGAATAATTAAAGGTTTGTTGTAAACAACATTTTTAATTTTGATCGACTCTCATCTTTCGCATCTAATTCCTCTTGACGATGATATTCAACAACACTCATGACAAAGATCATTAATTTTATATTCTCTTTGGAAACTTGGATTTGGTTTGAATGTTTTGAGTGAAAGCTTTGGTTTGTAATCCTAGATTTGGTCCATATCCTTTTGGATTAGGTTTTAAAGTAAACTTTTCAATAGTCACACGGATTCACCATGTTTGTAAACAACAGTTTTAAACTCTTTAATTTTGTTTTGCAAGCCAATAATTTCTTCAAGAAGGTCATCTACCCGATTCGTTGAATGCTTTTTGTATGTCGAGAACTGCTTTTGACAATTTAACAACTCGGCCTTAGATTTTTGATTTTCCAATGTGAGAGTGTTAATTTGCTTTTTATGTTCATGTTTCATTGTTCTATTTCGCACAACAAAGCATTCTTTGAGCGGCTAGATCACGATCTCTCTCTAAATATTTTTCGCTTTGATGAGATTTAGCAAAGCGGCTTCAAAACCTTTTTCACGGTTTTCTTGAGTTTTGAAAAAGTTGAGTTGCATTTGTAAGCATTCAAGATCCTTGGTTAATAAATGCATTTTTGCTTTTTAAGTCCTTATTTAATGCATAACATTCTTCCATTTTGATTTGATGGTCTTGAATTAACCGAGCAAAATCCGGATGAGGCACAGATCATCTTGTTCAACATGAGTCACAACATGATCATTCTTTAGATCCTCAAGTATAACCACGAGTCAATTTGATTATCAAAGGAAACTATAAGGTCATCTTGATCGTCAAATGTAACTCTGTGGTTTATTTGAAAATTGTCGAATGAGATGTAGATGACTCATTTTGAGCGATCGATCCGTACGGATTCGAGATATTGGCGGAGATATTAGTTCGAGATATGATGATGGTTTGTTTGGGTACCGAGACAAGCCATCGGTGTCATACACTGGGCCTGTGTCACTCATGTGTAACTCATGCATATTAGCCATCAACATAATAATTTGCATTGGCTGCAAGTCCTCCATATCATCATCCGAGTCTCGCATCCGCCATAAAGCTCGTTCTTTGTTTGTGAGAGATCCACCGACTTCATCCTTAAGAGCCAGTAAGAGCCTTTTGAAATAAGCACGCCCCTAGTCCTTGGCTTTGGGCATGCATTAGCCAGTGTCCTTTCTCATTACAATTGTAGCATCTAAGAGCATTCAAACCATTCTCGAGCATTTCCTATTCCACCACTTGAGCTCTATTGTTATTCCTACCCATAGCATTAAACCCTTGACCACCTCCCATTTGACGACCATAACCACGATTTCGAACTTCAACTCGTCCATTGTTCACAACTTGAGTTCGTATATTGGATGAGGAACGAATCGATTGTTGGATTTGTTTGTATAACGGCTAAAAGCATTAGCAATCATAACAAACCCTTGTTGCAATGCTTGAACGGATCGGATTCCTCATTAGTTTGACTATGAAGTGCTTGATCATTGTTGTTGTTGTAAGGAACCAATTGATTTTGTTGAGGTTGTGATGGATCGTTTGGTGTGTTTGAGGCGATTGGTTGAGTTGCTTGTTGAGGAGGATAACTTTGTTGAGCATATAAGGCAAGTTGTTGATTTTCCGGATGTGTAGGTGGAGCAATTTGAGCACGGAGAATCCTTTCCGATCAACTTCCTTTTCATGAGGCTTCAAGTAATCGTACAACAATCCATATGTAGAATGATGCATATTCTTCGCTTGACGGAGAAAAATGACATACTTCTCCCATTCGGGACCAAGACTACTCAGAACTTAGTATTCACTGCAATTCTTGGCATGATGATGTTGTGTTTATCCAAATCATTGATGATGTCGAAAATCAATGATGATAAGACTCTAGTGTCTCCGTGTTCAATCATGAAGTGTTCATAAGCCAAGTAGATTTTGGATTCCAAATCCTCTTGATTGAGTCTTGATCCTTCCATAAGAAGATGAATATGGTCCCACATTTTTTGCGATATTTTGAGCATCAACACTACGAAGAATTGGGTTTGGTAATCCTAAAAGGATATATTGCATTGCAAGCTCGTCGACTTCATAGTGTAGAAGTTCATTGCATTTAGATCGCCACGTAGCAATGTTGGTTTGTTCATCTCTTGGTGGAACTGCAGTTGGATCTCCGGGTATAATGACGGTGGGCATCTCAAATGGACCTTCCAAGATAACCTTCTTTAAGAACTTTCCATGTGGCTTCTTGGATCGCAAAACCGAAAGAACCTTATCACCCATTGATCGTAGTTTCTGGAGTGAGCATTGGAGGTCTATCAAGTGATCCGACTTCATGAATTGATTGTTGGTCGCTTAAAGCTTCACACATCTTTGCAAACCAAGTGGGTTCCTTCATAGTGTTCCTTGATGGATGTTGATTGAATTCATTTGTGTAGGGTTGAACTTGAAGACTTGGCGGTGTTTGAACCATTTGTGGTGGGGAATTGCACCAAGTTGTGGAGTATGTTGTTGATTAAATTGTTGTTGATAAATTGCTTGTTGTTGATTCCATTGTTGATGTTGTGGACTTAGTTGTTGTTGTTGTTGAGGATAAGTGTAAGGAAATAGTTAGAATATGGTGGTTGAGACATGTTGAAAACTTGTGTTGGTAAAATAGATCTTTATAGTCGAATGAACCTTTGTTGATGAAGTGTCCTTAGGCGAGAAAAGACAAGAACCGAGTAGCACTTATGCGTAAAACACCAAAGTTACGCGTAACAATAAGGAGTTACGCGTAGGATTTAGCTTACGCGTAAGTAGGAAAAACACTAAAGTTAAGCGTAGACAAAAGTTAGGCGAGGATTTTCTTATCGTAAGACTAGGTTTAGGCGTGGGAAAAATCTTAGGCGTAGGATTTCACGCGTAAGCTTATGCTTATGCGTAATTTTAGGGTTTTTCCCAAATGATCTTTTACACTATCACAAAGGCAAGAGATATCCAAAGTCGACGTATTTTCGGACTTATCCAAGTAAGAAAACACGGAATAAACCACGAAAATGAAGATCAAACCAAGGAACCACTTACGCGTAGTTTTAGGGTTTTACTACGCGTAGAAATGCTCAAAATTTTGATTACGTCCAAAAGTGTTTCTAAACCGGTTTTGTGTGATAAAATAGCTTCAATAACACCAAAATACACAAAAGTGTGAAACTTGATGAACCAAAGCCTCTAAAACATATCTGCGTAGAACAATACCCACGTTCAAAACTAGATCAAAACAACTATCCACGCATAAAGTTTGAAACTTTTGCCAAAACAAGTATTTTAACACCTTAAAACGTTGAAAGTACAAGAATCTTGGATTAAAAAGTGTAAAAACAAGTTTTTAAGCGAACCAGTATCAAATGTTGCGTTTTAGGCGTAGGACCGAAACCCACTTCAAAACAAACACGATTCACCCAACTAGTAGGCGATTGATACCATTGTTAGGTCACTAGTTTTACAACACAAGCTTAATAGAAAGAAATAGAGAGAGAAGAGGCGGTTGAACAATATTACAACACACACACACGTAAAATAATGAAAGGTTTATGAGAGTGATGAGTGAATAACATGAACAACCAACCCTCAAGTGAGGGTTTACATAGAGTATTTATAGGAGGAAGCTAGGGCAACACTCCTAGTTCCCATCCTTTCCTTTATGGGCTTGGGCCTAAGCTCATGGGCCTTCTACATAAGCTTAAGGCTAGTAACAAACATAAAGGCCATAATAAAGCTAACTATTACATATTAATTACTAACACTTGATTATGGTTTAGGAGTGATTCCAACAGGAAGTATGTGAGTTCACCCATCATGCTCATTTCAAACTTCTTTGTCATCAGTTTTTCAAACTGTTTGCAAAGTATGTAGTTTGTTGAGCCAAAGATGATGTCATCAACATATACTTGGACTAGTATCACATCTTGTTTTGTCCTGTAGATAAACAATGTGTTGTCTATCTTTCCACTGACAAACTTGTTTTGAATCAGGAAGGCTGAGAGAGTTACATACCATGCCCTAGGAGCTTGCTTTAGTCCATAAAGGGTTTATCAAGCTTACGACATAGTCGGAATTCACTACTCTCAAAGCACGGAGGTTCTTTGAACATACACATCTTCCTTGAGTTCACCATTTAGGAATGCACTTTTTATATCCATTTGATAAACTTTGAAGTTCATGTAGGTAGCATAGACAAGGAAGATCCTGATGGCTTCCATTCTTGCAACAGGAGCAAATGTCTCATCATAGTTGTAGGATATTGGATTTCACATACACATCAAACAATAACACAAAGTGGGCGTATAAAGGTGAGTTCTAGAGAGAGAAAGTTAGAGGTTTAGGGAACTTAGTGAGAGAAAGAAAAGATCTTATTATGAGCTCCAACTCTCTACCTTGGAAGGTAGAGAGTATTTATAGTCTTACAATAAAACGCCACACAACGGGTGTGGATCGGGGCATACGGTGGGTAAAGACCCGTCCGTCCTCCACGGTGTTACTTAACTAAATACTACTTAGCTTAAAATAACTACGACTACGAGCTTTCAAACGATTACATATACTTGAGGTGACCGACTCTTTAATACCTAGAATTTCTAATTCCTAACAATAGTCAATGCCTTCTTGTTGTTGTAACCTTTGGCTACAAGTGCGGCTTTGTTTTTAATGAGTGCCATTTTCATCGGTTTGTTTACGAAAACCCACTTCATTCCTATGACTATGACATCCTAAGGACATTTGATCAAGGTCATGACCTTGTTTTTATCAAGCTGTTGAAGTTCTTCTTACATGGCTCGAACCCACTTGGGTGTTTTAGAGCCTCGGTGACACTTTTGGGTTCTATATCGATAGGTAATCGGCATATAGACATTCATTGGTGAAGCTGCGATTAACTTAGCACCATGCTTCTAGTGAGCATGCCTCGGAGGGTTCACCAATGATGTTTACAAGCTCAATATCCGAGATTTTTCCACTTACTTTGTGGTCTAGGATCCGAGCTTGAGGAGGTCACGGAGACTCGGGAGTTAGTTCTAGTGCATGAGCCACAAAATCATTAAGAACATCATTGAGATGTCTTGTTGAGTTGGGTTTCATGAATCACGGTTCTCGATCATTTGGATCGGTGTTGCCTATCCCAAGCGGGACCGATTGATTATCAATGAATTCACCGATAGTTGGTTGAGAGCGAGGTTGTGTGGCAAGACATAATATGAGATGTCGACATCGACTTGATATGAGGAATTGATTTCGTGTTATACTCATCGGAGGATATCTTGATGAGTTATCAATTCCTAATCCTCCACCGAGGTGTTGGTGAACTGATGCTTTCTACACTTTCATCAAAGGTGACATGAAAGGTTTCTTCAACTTGTTGTCTCCTTGTGTGAAATACCACAAGGCTTTGGAGATCACCGAGTAACCTAGAAAGTATCCATCATCGACTTTAGCATCAAACTTGCCTAGATGATCCTTGTGGTTATGAATAAACACAGGACATCCAAACACATGAAAGTATTTGATGTCGAAGTCTACCTTTGAATATCTCATATGGGGTTTTGTTCTTGATACGCTTACGCAGCGCGTCGAGGTCAAAGGAACTTCCTTTTCGTCGAGCAAGTTTTCAACACCCAGGCAAATGAACCTAATCGTTGTAGTGCAAAGATATTAGGGTAAGCCACGGTATTGATATCGTTCTCTAGGGAATAGGAATGCTAGTGAGAAGTTACTACGCTAAGGTTAAGGTTGAGGAAGATTATTTTTATCTTTTTATGTTTTTTAGGAAATTGAAAGGTGCGAATCTCGGGTATTGGATTTGGGGGTTGGTATTTCACCGATTACTCTACTATTATCTAATTATCTAAACTAAGGTGGTGGTAGTCTATGTCTAATTAATGTGTGCTCGTATGATAGTTTAAAGATGTGTTTACTTAGGTTTACTACTACTTAATTATCTCCTATTGATGGTTGAGTTGTCACGTCCTTATTCTTAGTTGCGTTGTGTGTCTAAAGTTGTGTGGTATGCGTTTCTCCCTAACTCTTTGAACTTACCAAAGGGTCTCGTCTACAAAACCCACTAGGGATAATAAAATCTTACTCTAAGGCACTCTTTGGATGGTTTAGCTTACAACTACTCGGTAATTATATTCTAAGGTTCACAAAGATGAATCAAGCATTAAGTACACAACGAATGACCTATCGCATTACTAGATCATTAATCAACTAAGATAAGAAACAACCAATCAATATTTAATAATTAAGTTTCATATTCCTAAGCAAACACACAAATAAATTAGCGGGACATGGAGAACATGCAAGCATACACACAAATAATCAAAGACATAATTGAATTGATGAAGTAAATACTTATCTTGATGTAAGATAGGTTTGGAACCCTAAAATCTTGTACAAGACACCCTTGGTTCGGTTTTAGGTTTTACTCCAAAAGACTATCTAAAGCGAAAACTTGATTCTATATAATATTACATATGCGTGACGCGCCACCTTATGTTTTGTGGACGCCGTGTCGCCGTCATTAGGGTTTCGTCTTGCCGCGTTCACCTTGGCGACGCGCCACCTTATGTCCGTGACGCCGTCCTCTCTCGACCGGCGCGTCTCGGATTACATCTAGGTCGCCCGAGTTGCGACGACCTACTCTTTTATAACTTGCGTCGTCACTTGAAAATAGGAGTTTTGGCTTACGTCCGTCACAAAAATCATCCGACGGCATCGCATTAACACCGACGCCGTCGCCTACATTTCGGTGACTTTGAGTGTCTCGATTCGACTTTGGCCATTTCTTCATATATTCGCGCCTTTTCGTCCAAATAAGTGCCATTCCGACATTTTGCCTTCAAGAGACCTAAAAAGTGAAAAGGAGCGATATTAAGCAATAATGGATACAAAAGTGATCAAATAAGGGTTAAAACGACCCTCAAATGGTACCTTTTAAAACCTTATCAAATATCCCTACACTTGTTATTTGCTTGTCCTCAAGCAAATGTGCTTTTAGCCAATTAATTTATAAGTTAGGGGTCATGAAGCATTGATTTAAAGCGGTCCATAACACATATAAGCCCATAAAAGTCATAACAAGCACGAAATTACATACTAGCACCTCACATGGGGTGTTTGGATACTCGCATCTCTCTCGGTGTGTATATGAAATATAACAAATAGGAAATGGAAGATAAACACTCATTAACCGGTCCTAGTACATAGATTACCATAGGCTTGAGAATAGATCAAACCTCCATCGCTTTGGCGTAAGCACCTAGGAAAGACTATCAAAGAGGTCTTTTAAAGGGTTGTAATGTTAGGCTTACGGTAGGAAACAAGGGTTTGGTGAGATAGGCTATTTAGTGAGGCAAGTCAAAATCTCTATGTTAAATGCATACGAAGAATGGCGTTGCTAAGCCAAGACTCGACACTCTAAAACTCTAGGTAACGAAATAAACAAACATAAATTTAAAGGATAGATGTAGGATGGTAGCCGGTTTTTTTTTTTTTTTTTTTTTTTTTTTTTTTTTTTACACTCTTTTTTCTTTTCTCTTTTCTATTTTTTCGATTTTTTTTCATACACTTTTACTCTACCATCCTCTACGGTAATATCAAATGATAGGGATTTATAGGCACATCCCTACCCTTGAGTTTTATTACTCTAACACTAATTTGACCCGAATTGAAAAGATCAAAACACTTGGGGTACATTATTACGCAAACAAAGGGAATTTGAATTTAACGTTCCCTTCCGTCATTTCATAAACTTTAACTTTTCCATGAATCCCAATCGTCCCAAAACAGTATACAAAGGATAGGACTCGACTTAGCAACTCATGCAAGCAACGAGATAATTGAACTAAGGGTTTAGGGTGATAACAAACATTTGCACTAAAAGTGAGTGCATAAGGGGTAGGCTAAGGCGATTTGGGTGTATATTTGGGGTGGGGTGTAAACAATGCTCTTCATTGATATTCGAAAACCGAAACATCACGAGAACCGCGAAAGGATAGGCTCGAGGGGTTAACTAGGGTATCGTGTACTAAAATGAGTACAACGCAAAGGGTGTGGGGAATTACTCAACCGATGTGGAAGAAGTAATTATATTACGGGTATCAAACAAGGTTATCCTAATGCCTCTTATCATTTAGTTATTCCTAACTACACAAGTGTAGTCTCACTTGCGATCTCGGAATGCATCACAAAACAAGTTCTAGAATCTAATATGCTACCGGTTCACACTCTAAGCATTGAAGATGAATGCTTTTAATTCCTACTAATCTAAGGCGATCCTCACATTTTGGGTGGAATTTGGGTGGTAAAGGGTTTTTTGTGCTAGTCATATAACTTCCTATCCGTGAGACGCTTTTGTTAAGACTAATGACCCACTCCTATATGTCATGAAAAATTTTAAATTTGGTGCCAAAATTACCCTAACCGACATTTTCTCATGGTTTATTACACAATTACAATTGGACAAAGCAAATAATCAAGGATAAGCATAGTTTCAAAGTTCCCGTTTTATTTTCCCTCCCTACACTTAAACTTAACATTGTCCCCAATGTTCTCCGAAAGTATCAAAATTATGATAAAAGAAGGTAATCAAAAACGAAAGAAACTAATACTCCCCTGATTAGCTCGGTAGGATCCGTGTAAAGTGGTGGTTAAATCCTTTCCAAGAAGAATTATTGCATGAAAAGCTCCTTCAATCTTGTGTAACTTCTTCTTGACAAACTAAACTCGCACACTTGAACAAAACAAATGAAACCTTCGCGTAAAATCGTGGTAATAATATATATAAGACTCGATTTAAACTAGCATATAATGCTTGTGGAATGGATGTTTCTGAATTTCTAAGAAAATTAAGACATGGAAAATTCCAAAATTTTATAAGTAGCTCGTAAAACGAGAAAAGTGATCGATGTTTTACTCCTTCCCGACGCGTCGGTTGCAATCTGACGTCGTCAGTTATCCTAACAAAACTGCTGCGATTTTCGAAAAAAATTACGGAAAATTTACATCTTTAGAATCTGGAAAAATTTCGCAAAAACATCCATTATGACTCGATACAAGCATTTGACTCGAACAAACAAACATATATATCTTTTGGTTAATTGTTATTCTCATGTTTACATTTCTTTTGAAAGCGTGTGTAATCCTCCTACAATTATCCCTTATGTAAAATACCTTTATATGCAATTAAGGCGAGGTTAAAACAAAATAAAGCATTTTACAAATTTAAACATGAGGATAAACAATTAATAAAAGATATATGACACTAACAAGCAAACAATTAAGCATGGGTTGCCTCCACGGCGCTTTTCTTTATTTAAGAGTCTTGTAGCTAGACTCGTGAGTCGTGCTCTACGTTTTTCACGCACGCTCTCGTGCTCATACTTAAGCCATTCCAACGCTCTTTCATTCTTTTTGTAATCATCTCCTAATTCAAGGCATTTTTGTAATATCGCTTAGTTTTCTCATATGGGTACCTAAGCCCACTTTGCCTATCCCTTTCACTAAGCAATGGAATAGGGGTCATTCTATTACAAGCCTCGATGTCCTTATGTTTAAACCTAGGATGAGTAGCGTGGCATTTGGTAGATGAAATCTTCAACCTCATCAGAGAATGTAATTAGACCATCAATCATTCGTTCATTCAACCTAGTCAATTTTTTGAAAGGTTTTCCAAAAATAGAGGTCCTTATCTATAAATTCTCCTAAGTCTTCTAAGACCATGAACTCTACCAAATAAGCAAAACTTCCGACAAACACGTGCAAATGAATTACTGCTTCAACAACATTGTTCCCTTGATAGGTTAACTCATTGACCTTGATTTTGTTGTATAGATCCCTTGATATTAAGTTTAAAGGTAAGAATGAATTCAAATAAGCATCGAACCCTTCTAGTCCTATTTTGCATGGGAATTGCATGTTAAAGGGGCCATCTTTCTCAATCCTACACCTAGGGTCAAAACATTGGGAGGGGTCATCCTCAATTTCAAAACTAACTTCATTAATGACCTCCCAGCTATCAAGTGCCTCACCATAATCAAATTCCTCATCAGAATCTGAGTAATAGAAAGGACTTTGTTGTTGCCGATTTATCTCATTTGTTGTTGCCAATTTGTGGGATTGCGTTCTCAATCTCGGGATTGGGAACGGGTAGAGTGAAGAATCTTCGGTGGAAGATACGGATCATGGTGAGTGATGGTTTTGAGCGAAGGTCACGAAGAAGGGGATAGACTATGAGAAAACTAAAATGAGAAAAAGTTTACTTGATAAGAATCAAGCAAAGAACCTAAGCGAGGTGGACTACTAACTAGCTATTCTATTCCGGCGCGCGCCAAAAACTTGATACGCTTACGCAGCGGCGCTCGGGGTCAAAGGAACTTCCTTTTAAATCGAACAAGTTTTTCAACACCCTAAGCGGTGAACCTAATCGTTGTAGTGTAGTATTAGGGTAAGCCACGGGTATTGATATCGTTCTCTGGGGAATAGGAATGCTAGTGAGAAGTTACTACGCTAAGGTTAAGGTTGAGGAAGATTATTTTTATCTTTTTATGTTTTTAGGAAATTGAAAGGTACGAATCTCGGGTATTGGATTTGGGGGTTGGTATTTCACCGATTACTCTACTATTATCTAATTATCTAAACTAAGGTGGTGGTAGTCTATGTCTAATTAATGTGTGCTCGTATGATAGTTTAAAGATGTGTTTACTTAGGTTTTACTACTACTTAATTATCTCCTATTGATGGTTGAGTTGTCACGTCCTTATTCTTAGTTGCGTTGTGTGTCTAAAGTTGTAGGGTATCGTTTCTCCCAACTCTTTGAACTTACCAAAGGGTCTCGTCTACAAAACCCACTAGGGATAATAAAATCTTACTCTAAGGCACTCTTTGGATGGTTTAGCTTACAACTACTCGGTAATTATATTCTAAGGTTCACAAAGATGAATCAAGCATTAAGTACACAACGAATGACCTATCGCATTACTAGATCATTAATCAACTAAGATAAGAAACAACCAATCAATATTTAATAATTAAGTTTCATATTCCCTAAGCAAACACACAAATAAATTAGCGGACATGGAGAACATGCAAGCATACACACAAATAATCTAAGACATAATTGAATTGATGAAGTAAATACTTATCTTGATGTAAGATAGGGTTTGGAACCCTAAATCTTGTACAAGACACCCTTGGTTCGGTTTTAGGTTTTACTCCAAAAGACTCTCTAAAGCGAAAATTCGGATTCTATATATAATATTACATATGCGGCAATCACCTTATGTTTTGTGACGCGTCGTGTCGCCGTCATTAGGGTTTCGTCTTGGCCACGTTAACCTTGCGACGGCATCACCTTATGTCGTGCGCCGTCCTCTTCGACTTCTTCGACGCCTGGATTACATCTAGGCCGTCCGAGTTGCGACGGCCTACTCTTTTATAACTTGACGCCGTCACTTGAAAATAGGAGTTTTGGCTTCGTCCCGTCACAAAATCCTCCGATGCGCCGCAATTAACACCGACGCCGCCGCTTACATTTCAGCACTTTGAGTGTCTCGATTCGACTTTGGCCATTTTCTTAGTATATTCGCGCCTTTTCGTCCAAATAAGTGCCATTCCGAGATTTTGCCTTCAAGAGACCTAAAAGTGAAAAGGAACGATATTAAGCAATAACGGATACAAAAGTGATCAAATAAGGGTTAAAAGACCCTCAAATGGTACCTTTTAAAACCTTATCGATTATGACTTTTGACAATGATTGGCCTGTTTTGAGTGTAACAGTGTCTTGACCGCTTGATCGAAATGCTTTGAGAGGGTGAGCCATTTAACATGGTTCTTGCGACCTCAAGGAGAGTTACTTTTCCTTCGGCCACCCCATTTTGTTCAAGGGTGTAGGGAGATGAAAAGTTTTGGGAGATTCCCTTTTCATCACGAAACTCTCAAGCTCATCATTTCGAACTTAGTACCATTGTCGATCTGATTTGTTTACAAGAATGTCATTACGGTTTCAATGTTCACGATGAATGACATTATTGTGTCGATGTCTGACTCTTTTTGGAAAGAAAGTATACCCAAGTATATCTTGAAAACTCATCAACAATGACAAGTGTATACTTCTCATCTTTGGATTGATCTAGGACCGATTGGTCCAAAGAGATCCATATGCAAGAAGGTGAAGGCGCTTTTGATGGAGACATTTTGTTTTGTTTTGAAAGATGCTCGTTGATGTTTGCCTTTTCACAGTGGGCATGGTTTATCTTTTGCAAAAACCGGTGATGGTAAGCCAAGGACCTTGTTTTGTTTTGCCGGGTTGTTGATGTTTTGAAGTTTAAGTGAGAGAGTCTCTTGTGCCACAACCGGTTGATAGTTTCGATGGCTTTGGCAAAGAGACAGTTCCATCTTGAGAAAGAGTAGACATGTCTAAGACATAAACCTCATCTCTTCTAGGAGCTATCAAAACAACTTCTTTATTGGCATTGAAAATGGTACCTTGTTTGTCATTGAATTGCACAATGTACTTAGCATCACATAGTTGGTGACATCGATGAGATTGTATTTGAGACCATTGACATAAGCTATTCTAGAAAACTATTTCATTGCAGTTCTTGAACCATAACCTCCAGTGGGACATGATGAGTTATCACCAAATACTACCTTGGGTCTGGTTCCTTTACATACTTGTGCAGATACTCCTTCACACCGTCATGCTTCTTGAGCATCCATTGTCTAGATGCCAAATAGGCTCTGGCGTGTCTCTGTACAAGTAGTAAACTGAATTAGTTTCTCTTAGTGACCCACTTACTAGTGGGCTTGGGTCTCAAGGTCTATTTGAATTTGGCAATCGACTCATGGTCGATGGTTGAGTGCATTGTGCTACCAGGTTTTGCATTTAGAGGCGAGGATGACTCGGTGATTTTGGGTTGCTTGGGACTTCTCCTTGCATGGATGACTTTGCCATCTTTGGGATGTTTTATGAGTCGGATTTCATAAATATCACAACATGTGTTCATAAGACAATCATCGGTGATGATCATTAAACCCACAGTGTGGACAAGGAGGAAAGGGTTTTGCTCGAATTTTGAGCAGACTTGGAGGTTGAAGCATACCGATGACCAACTTTGGTATAGTTTGCTTCATCGGTGAACTTACATATTCTAAGTGATCGAAGTTCGTGATCATCCTTTTGCAAATCATACAAAAAGGATTCTATTGCTTGTCGATGGTATGGACGGTATAGTGGCATAGATCACACTTACGCTTGGATTTGGGGTTTGACTTGGACTTTGAGGAACTAGAGGCGACTTTGTCTCCTTGATTGATTCGGGGACTTTTCAATGGATTCCATCTTTTCGTTAGCTTCTCACAAGTTCGATCGATTCTTTGAATTTGGTCGACTTCGATGGGAGTCAAGGATGTGGAAGTCTCGGTGGGAGTAGACTTTTGTTGAGTTGGTTTTGTTGGCCTTTTCGGGATGGTTCTACCAAGTCCGGACCTTTCTTTTGGTGAATGAGGATTGAATTGCATTGGAGTAAGCTCGGAGCTTGGTGCGGCACCACGAAGAGGTTTCGGGGTGGAAGCATTGCATTAGACTCGCTTGGACTCAATGTGTTCAAGACTCTTGGGCACATCGGGGAGTCCAAGAATGCTCTTAAGAGCTTGACTCGGGCTCTAGAATTCTTCGAATCGAAATTAGGAAGCTTACTATCGGGATTAACCCGATCAATCCAATCACGGGCTTGGGACTAGTCAACATCTTGGTAATCATACCACCGACACAAATGGCTTAGGACCACGGTCTTTGTTGAGAGAGTCGGGAAGACTCTCTTCACCTAAGACTCTCTTCTACTCGGAGGCTCCCACAAACATCAAAGACCACAGGATTCTTAGCGGTCCAACTATCAAGAATATCTTGAACTTTTGAGTTCGTCTTGAAGAGCCCGATTTCTTTTAACTAGTTTAGTGTTTTGAATTTGAAAAGTGGCGACCTCAAGCTTAGCTTGTTTTAAAAGAAGCATTCATCCCTACACTTGTTTAATTCAAAACTTAGCTTGTTGTATTTTGAAAAAAGATTCGGTCTTTGCTCTTCTACGAACTTAAGGTCAACATTAAGATAATTCATGTAAGGCGCCAATCGAGTCATCATCCATAGAAAGTAAAATATTTACCTTCTTCATTGTGATATTGACCCATTCTCCATTCATGGCATGATTCTTTCCAACGGCTAGCTTGTCCTCTTCTCGAGAGGGCCATCGCAATCTTGACATGCACCATTTCATCATCTCGAGGACACGGCTCTTCATCCGATCGAAGGTTTGACAACAAGTCCTTTGTTTTTACCCGCATGATTGAACACTTTTATTGTTTCGAGGGGTGGCCTCAAGCAATGCAAGCTTAGCTTTGACTTTCTTATACTTAGCTTCAAAATCACAGTTTTGTTTTGATCAAATTTGTTTTGAAAGTTTTGATGAGGCTGATAGATTTTGTTTGAAATTTGCTAAAGCTCGAGGTGATTTGACCACGATGGTTTATAAGAGGGTTCGTAAATTGTTTTGAAAAAGCAGTCTTTTGCAAAATGACCTCTTTTGTGACATTTTAAGCATTCAAATGTCCTCATTTGCTTTAGCATTTGAAAACCTTTGTTTCTTTATATAAACCTTGAGAGTTAGCAAGGAGTGCCTTTCACGAAATTCAATGTTCAGTCATTTAGGTACTCCTCTTGATCTCTCATCGGGCTCATCATCGAATTTTCTTGAAAGTCTTGAACCACATTGTTGGAAAAAAAGGTTGATATAGGTGTTGAAGTGGTCGTGGGGACTTCTTGACTTCGAGACTTCTTTAAGTCGTGGTATCGTCTGTTGATGAGGTTTTCCTCATAGACAAATTTCCATAAATTTCGTGAAGCTCAAGATTCGGATATGATTAGCATTCCTAAGTCCCCGAGAGAAATTCAACCACTTCTCGGGAGACTATTGACAAAACCAACATTAATTTCATGTTTGGACAACTTAACACCATCATTTGACAGTTCATTTAAAAGAGTTTTGTAACGGGTGTAAGTTTAAGACGAGTTTACGAGTCCTTAGCCACAAGGTATTATACTCAAGTTTCGAGGTCCATAATCCTGTTTTCCTTGGTATCGATGGACCTTCATGACTATGAACCAGTCATCCTGTGTTTATTTGGCGTATTTACGACTTTTATAAGCGACTCCATAATATCGTCGGAAGACAAGATATTATGATACTTTTGAGCCTTTGGTCCGGTTGACCACTCTTCTCTCATTCTCGAAGTTCATCGAGCTTGTGTTTAGGCAAACCTTCAGATCTTTGGGATAAATGGACCTTCATTTATACACTTGATATAATAAGGTTCCATCCCAATCAAATAGCAAAGCATACGCTTTTCCATTTGTTGAATTTACCAACTTCAAGTCCTGGGGCAACGGTGAATAAGCTCCACCATTTTTATCGACTAGTTGGGGTACATCAATTTCGACCGGTTTAGGATCCGATTTAAAAACTTTTAGAGCGGCTTAAAAATAGTTTTATAGCCAACCTGCTCTGATACTACTTGTTGTTCCCTATTCACTATAGTATAAAACAGTTAAGTAAAGTAAATAAGACTAATAGTGAATCAATGACTGAAAATATATAAATAAAACACAAGAGTAGTTTTCAACGTCATATTCTTATTAGAAATGAATCGGAAGAAGACGTTACCTAGTACTAGCGAACAAAGACTAGGGATTGAAATGACAAAGTGTTTGCAACTCCTCTCTAAGCTCGGGCTAAGTCCGAGCACAACTACAAGTACCCATTAAGCTATCTCGGGATTAAGTTGTATTTGGAGGAGTGAAAGATGGCTTGCATGTATGTGTGTTTTACAATTCACAAGCTTAACCTTTCACTCCATCTCTTATGCTATTTATACAAGTATGAGTTTTAACTCTTTCCTAAGTGACAACCGACAATTTGCGAGAAGAAAAATACTAATGTATTTTGTCTCTGTTTAAAGACTATATTAGGTAAAGGGACCAAGTCACTTTCTTCATGTCGACACTCGATCTTTGAGCCTTTACGGAAGGTTGACTTTTGAAGATAAGTACTCGTCTTTATCGCTTCAAGCATAACCGTTTTGTTCCGCCCATTCTTGATCTTCATAGTCTTGATCTTGATTTCGGTTTGTCTTGATGTTTGTAGTTGGAGAAAGTTTGAGGATTGATGAAGTTATTGTCATCACTTACTAAATCCACCATCTTCTTCTTGACTCGTCTTCACCCTTTAAGTTCCGCCCCTGCGAGTGGAGAGACTTCTTCTATGTCTCATCGAGCATCTCGAAGATGGCTCAGCGAGACTATGCACTTTCGGTGACTGTTAGTGTTTAACGGTCTAAGCACTTAGGTTATTTTCTATTCAAATCCTAGATTAAGGGGTTTTGGTATTTACTGAACCCAACACCTACTAATATAGCGATACATAAACAGTAGTTCTCAGCCAACGTTAGTTGCCGTGAAACTGTTTATATTCATTAGTTATGCTCCACGATGCAGCATAAAGTGCAGCAAACATGTCCGGCACGAAACTACTGAAAATCTTAAGAAGAACAACGAAACTGAAATAGAAAATAACTACCTGTATCCATAAACGTCAAAACATTGTATGAAATATCGAACGTTGTTGTGCATGCATTATGGAAATCATAAACGGTGATCAGTATTCAACCAAGAAAAAGCAATGCTAATACATTGGTAGTGGGATTAGTTTTTCGTGGCTGAATACTAGTCACAACATCCATGCGCCAAATTCCACCTACCAAGTTTCCTCGCGTGTGAAGAAATGTAGCACAAATGATTCTAGAACAAAAATGAATTGTTCCACTCAAAAGTTATAGGTAGAAACATTGGGCCGGTCATATACTATGGGTACGGGCCAAAGGCCCAAAACATGCAAAATATGGCCCAAAAACCGAGCATGACGTACCGAACCTTGTGTCACTCGAAAACCGATAGTGATCATCAAAGGTCACAGTGCTATATATACATGTTCACCTACAAATACTAAAAATGTATAAATTGGTAACTTTAAACACAATTTGAATAAAATAAGTAATTAGGCTCAGATTCTTGAATGCGAATGGGTAAAAGAAATCCGAATTCCGCCATGGCTGCAAAAAACACGGTTGCATAATGAGAACGACATGCCACCCAGTTATTGCCATGCCAAGTTACGTATCAAACCTCTTATTACCCACCTCATTTTATTCAGAAAACATGTAATCATCATTGCCCCTTAGTATACCACATATTTGCCAATTCCTCACATAACAGTGGCTGCACGCTTAGTTAGCTGCCTTGCCAACATGTTACTGAGTTCATTTTTTATCAGAACCTATGACATGCAATACCATCATACAAACCACTTGAGCAAACGACTGAAGCCAAGCACACATGAATGGATAATATATGTAATGTAAAGAGCAAAGACAGTGGCATTTTAAGAAAACAGAAACGCGCCTCTCCCATTATACATTCAAAACCAAACGTTCCAGATAGGTTCAAAAGCAAACGGCCCAAGTAAGGGATGCACACTTTCCCTAACGCGTAGCAGGTCACAGAAACGCGTAGATGTTGGCACCAAATGAGGCTCAGATATGCTTATACAACAGCTTTACCAGGCTACCAACATGGCTACAGCCATACACTCGATAAAATTGTCGTACCACGATGCGCACAAAGGAAAGGTATGCGCTATGGTCAACATATTATCATCATCGCCTATAAAAAGATGGAACCCAATAACTCATACGTTAAAAACCAAACGGCCCAGGTCGGCTCAAAACCAAATGTATGAAACACCAGGCCTTATAATGGATGCATTATGGAAATCATAAGCGGTGATCAGTATTCGACCAAGAAAAATCAATCCCAGTACATCAGTAGTAGGATTAGTTTTTCGTGGCCGAATACGAGTCACAACATCCATTTGCTGAACACTTATCAGGAATAGTGGATACCAAAGAAATGCAGCACTGAGATAAGCTCGCAACGCAAGACATTTGCGGCTATTTGTTCTAACGTACCCAAACTATGCCCAATATTTATAGAGGTTCCATTAGAAGTTCCAGCAAACTATATAAAAACGGTACGCTTAAACCTCGGAACAAAAGCGATAACGATCAGTATGCTATATATACACGTTTATCCACACATGTTAAGAATGTATAAATCAATAAGTTTGACCCAGATTTGAATAAAATAAGTAATTAGGCTCAGATTCTTCAATGCGAAAGGGTCAAAGAATTCCGATTCGCCATGGTCGCAAAAACACGGTTGCATAATGACGGTACATGCCACCTAGTTATTGCCATGCCAAGTTACGTCTTGGGACCTTTAATGACCCATTTCATTTTATTCGTAAAACATGTAATCATCACCGCCACTTAGTACATCACATATTTCTAAATTCCTCGCGTAACAATGGTCGCATAAGCGTAGTTAGTGCCTCGCCAACATGTTATCGAGGGCATTTTTATCGAAACCTATGACAACGAATACTATTATACAACAAATAAGGCGGCCCGTAAATAAAACAACAACACAAACCAACCGACCAACCAAAGTGTTACTTCTTTTTAAAATGCCACCGTCTGTTGCTCTAGATTTCGACATGCAGCCTAAACAAAGGCAACATAAACATTTGAGTCATACACAACAACATCCACATCAGGTTCTACGCGATCGAAAGCTACGTGTGCAACAAAATCCTACAGAAAACCCTAATCAAAAGCAACAAAAGCAGAAACATATAGCAAAAACCTAAAAAAAATCTGAGATATGCACCACCTACCAACGTTGCCCCCGTGTAAAGAAACGTAGCACAAATTATTCTATAACGAAACTAAAACGTCTCACTTAAAACACATAGATAGAGACAACATGCCGCTCATACACTATGGCCACGCGCCAAAGGCCCAGAACATGCAAAAACCGTCCCAAAAACCGACGACGATCTAATCCAAAGTTGTTTTAGCAACCAACAATTAAGAAAGCAAATACTAAATAGTCACCATCGTCGGTTGTGACGTTGTGGAGGCTCAGATTGATTAGTAATCTCGAAAACCGAACACATCCGTCATAGCTGCAAACGTGATTGTTTGCCCCGCCAAGGTGCAGAGATTCGCGTCTTTGATAAAACTAATGCAAATCCATCATCGCCTCTTGTGTCCAACGACAGCAAGACTGTACCCGAAACCCATACTGGCTGCAACCAAATGGCTACCCCCCAAGATACGGGCCCGGGCAAGCCACATTCGATTACGCAAAGAAAGCAAATCAAAATCAATAGCACCCAAAAAAATTATCTAAACCTATCGGATCAAAAGAAAACCCGAAAAAAATTTGTAACAATCGAAGATTTACTCCGAGATTCGGTGCGAAGAGATGATAACATCAAGTTATCATAACACGTGTTAACATGAGGCGGTAGAAAAAAGAAAAGTCATCACTACACGTGTTGGTGAGGCGATAGAAATAAGAAACGCACCTCCCCCATTATACAGTAAAAACCAAACGGCCCAAACAGGTTCAAAACCAAACGGCCCAAGTATGCGCCGACATCACCGACTTTTTTAAAAAATGCCACCGTCGTTGCTCTTTACATTAGAGATATAATTTAGATTGCTAAAACGAACCGATAACCGAATATTTAATTCGGTTCGTTTCGGTTTTGACAAATTCGGTTCGATTATTTTCGATTTGGTTCGGTTTCAGTTTTCGGTTTATTTAGATATTACCCAAACCATGACACCCCTAATGCAAACTGTAAAAATTTGCAACCCACATAAATCTACTTTGCAGTTTACTTTTTTTTAATGCATTTAATCATTTATTTATTTATCTTTATCTATACGTATATACATTTGTGAAACTTGACTTACATTTTGAATAGTAAACTCAGGATATTAGTTAAATATTTAAGATATGAAATTATATGTTAAACATTGTTGTGAAGTGGTGGTAAAGAGTGTTGTTTGGTAAGGTTAAAGAAAGAGTATAATGGTCCTTTAAAAGAAAATTAGACGAATGGGATAAGAATTGTTTAATATTTACCCTTTTAAGAATATCTATTGTTAGTAGTTTAATGACAAAGATGATTTTAGCTACATACTCCCCATAAGCTGTAACGAAGATGAAGTCAGGATAAGTGAAACTTAAAAAAGGCAAATCAATAGACAAAGGTTCGGCCTCTGTTAGAATGACAAATGTGAGTCGGAATATGTTATACCTCTCAATGGGATAAAAATGATAGTACACATATTAAATTCCTCGAAGGGATTGCAAAGTATGACCAAGTATTTCTTGGACAACTGTAGCTTGAACATACTCCGTAGTATGCAAAATGCAGTTGAACAGAACTGAATCACACCAAAACAAGATGGTTATGACAATTTTCAAGTGCTACACCACAATGAAGAAACAATATCCAGAAGATTAATACTAGTAAAAACACAATTGGGCATAAATTCTTGAGTACTGATACTTTCGATAACAAGGGCACTAACACTAGTAAACAAACACGGTTTTCATCTTAATCAGGCAAGGGATCTGAACTCAATATCTACACATCAACTGATGTGACAATGAGGATCAGTATAGTGCTCAAAATCTCATCATATTAGTCAAGGTGATGGAAGGCTCCCAAACTAAAATACCACTAGCTAGCATTATGGTGAAATCGAGCGCACTACATCAATAGCCTAGTGTAACAATTGTGATTGGAGATAGAGGCACGTAAAATAGCAAGGTTCCTATGATCGTTCTAGAGTTATAGGTACTGAAATTCCTATATTTGCGAGTACTTGTCTATAATCAATATCTATAACATCTACATAAGCATTTAAGTTGTGGACTCATCCCATTTTAAGACTAACAGAAAAGCTAATCACAAGCCTCTAATCTCAAAAATATAAAAAAAACATTGCCTCCTTATGACTCATATTTTACCCAAAACTAAACAAACACATATAATATCCCTTTTACAACTTCTAAAATCTCAAACAGGTCTTCACCACCAAAAACAACTAACAAATGAAAAGAGCATCATAAACTATATATTAGTGAATATCTAATGACTCAAAAGGGTCGAGAGAAAAACTCTAACTCAATAACGGACACATGCCATAAACTTCAACAACAATAGGCGGATGACCATCAAGCAACAACAACAAACTTTTGGACTTTCAAGATTTTTAATCACGGAGTGTATAACTATAAGAAAAGGTTAACAACCTAAAAATAGTAAGGTGTTATTCAGTTACAACTCAAAGAATTGCATACTCTGGTGACAAACAACCATTAGTATCCATGCCTATACATGCTCGTCAAAAAAATTAAAAAAAAAAAAAAAAAAAAAAAAAAAAAGGCAAATGGAGATATAATCTTTAGCTTTATCTAAACAATTCACACAGTAGCAAAGTGATCAAGTAATCGTCTAAGAATATCCTAGAAACATAATAGGAGAATAATAAAATCTTATACGTCTAGTTGTGCAGCACATAGAATCTAAATGCAATGATAATTCCTGTCAACCTGATAGCAGACAAACACGAGATATAATCTTTAGCTTTATCTAAACAATTCACCTGGTAGCAGTGATCAAGTAATCGTCTAAGAATATCCTAGAAACATAATAGGAGAATAATAAAATCTTATACGTCTAGTTGTGCAGCACATAGAATGTAAATGCAATGATAATTGCTGTCAACCTGATAGCATACAAACACGAGATCTTATCAGGCCCATGGTATTGTCATAAATTTCAAGGGTGGAAGGAGTGGTAGATCTAGGCATACAGCATTTTGGAACAAGAATGAACCTCCCAATGGAAGATTCTGGCGGTTCAGAACCTACGTGTATTCAGTAGGTGTTGCTAACACCCATAAGCTCCATATACGTATAGATCAAAGATGTTTTTGTTTTAGAAAGTTTGTGGATAACATCTAAATTCAAGAGTTCAAGACCAACCTGATGCTGTCATGAATATAGTCAAGAATAGAAATGAGCATTAGAAGTTAAAAACATGTACGTGTTTGTCATCGCTACATCCGAGAACATTGTGGTACGTTTTTGTGAGAATGTATCATGTGCGAGAAAGCGAAAAGTGGTGGCGGCTTAAATCTTCGGAAGCGTGCTTAAGTAAGCCGATGGCTCATAAAATATAGAGTGGTGCGTCCTCCGTAAGAAGTAAAATCTAAGCATTAATAGGAAAATATATCACAAGCAAGAACAAGTAATAACTATCAATATACCAACATAACTTATATAATTTTATTAGTAAAACAAGCGATGTGATGAATGCAAAAAAAAAAAAAAAAAAAAAAAAAAAAAAAAAAAAAGCAGAAGAATAGCTAGTGAAGAAGCACTGTTTATGTACAAAACTTCCAAACCCCTCAGAACCGGAGCCGAGCCATAGTTTGTAAGTCCCAATAAGCAAATAAAGGACAAGAAGCGGAGAAAGAGTCAAAACTATCCAAAGACAGGGAAAGTGAGACTTACTTACAAGTAGTTTTGCAATTGCATCATCATGATAAACACACAAAACAAATGTAACCGAATTAGCATGTTTCAAATGAACAACAACAACTCCTCATAGGTTGTCACGAAACAAGGCAAAATGAACAGAAACTAATACTATTAGATAGTAGTAGTAATATATCATTAAACATCCAAAGAAAGACATAAAGAAAGGAAATGATTACAAGACGAGTTAATAAAAGAAAGAGTTAAGGCCATTCCCTTCCCTGTACCTTTGCATCCTCATCTTCGTGGGCTTTGATCTTGTTGTCCTTTTCCTTTTAGAATCCTCATCGGATAAACAAAACCATTATAGCTCTTAAACCTCTTAGGCTTTCTCGGTTTACGCTTCCTTAGAGCTTCCGCATCCAATTGTCTCCTTTTTTCCATACACTTGTTCATAAACAGAATCTATGAAGTCTTCATCTTGATTCCTCTAAAACACGGAAAGGTGGCTTTGGTTTAGGTTTAGGAGGAGGAGGGTAATTATAAACAATTTCTGCTGTGGAGGATGAGGAGGCTTCCAAATTACTCTTTTTTGCCCTAAGATCTTCGTATAAGCGATCGCAATACGATTCAAGATACGAGACAGAAGTACAATCAGAATAAGTTTTATATTTGTAAGGCGTGTCCAACGGTAACCCCTTATACACCAAAACATCTCTCCATGCACCTGCTGCTATGAATTCATCATCATCAACCGCATATGGTTGTGGTGCATTGTCCAAATATACTTTGACATCATCTGGCATTTGATTATAGATACCTTCTCGGATGTTAGTTGGCATCTTATGGAATACACGTGCTAAATCTCGCCTCCAACTTTCATCTTCCACCGGTGGTTGTTGCAACATTTCCGATCGATTGATTAGGGTAACAAATCGTTTTTTTAACCCTTTTATCTTTTCTTTCTTAGTTTACATATACTAAACTTTTTATTTTACTTCACCCAATAGCCCAAAGTTTATGTTTTTAACCAACTAAAAAACCAAATGTTTGCTTCTTGTTTTTCTTACCAACAATTACTTTAACAAATCATAGATGATATCAAATAAAAAGATAAATATATGAGAAAAATAAAAATTTGAAAAAATTAAAACTTCTCCAAAAGTTCTGAAATTTTATTTGAAGATATAGGATATTGGTGCATAAAAATGACATGAAGTAAGTTTTTCTAATTTTAAGTTTTTATACGTTCTTTTTAATGCACAAAAAACGAAATTTTGATGCAAACAGTATAAGTTTATACGTTCTTTATATGATGCCATAAGTCTTTAGCATTACCCGGAGTAGTGAACACTTGATCTTGTAGAGATTCCGAGCACATACCTAATATCCATACTTTAACAAGGTCATCAAGGCGACTCCATCCCCGATCCATGGAACTAGAGGAAGTATCTTCAATCTGTTTCTTCAAACCAATACTCCCGAGATGGATTTTAAAGGATGGACTCCAAGAGTTGTAGTTCATCTTTTCAAGGTTGAGTTTGATAGGTACATTATTAGAGATACTTGCAACTCCAAACGGTAGAAGTTTGTCAGTGTTAGAATATGGGTGTGTGTGGGTGTAATAATCCTGATATGTTCTCTGAATCGTGTATAGATCACTATCAGATTGAAGTATTTCAACCCTATATGCCTTGGGTATCACGAAATCCTCAATTGGATAAGACAGAGAACAACACTTTGTTTCTAAGGCACGAGAAATCAAAGCAATACATAGAAAGTTGTTATGTCTGTTATGCTTTGTAAGAGATCAATAATATAATGAAAACCATAACCGAAAGTTAGTTAAAAACGGTTAAAACCAGTTGGCGGGAAGGGTTGCAACGTTTGGGGAAAAGACACGACTTTTGGCGGGAAAAACCGTTCTGGAAGTAAACCGGGTAATACCTATAGCCCAAAATCATTTAGGTTTTGGGGCGCTGCCCCAAACCAGCGGGACCCCAGCATGGGGCTCTGCCCCTTGACCCCCGCTCTTTGTTCGTGGCGGCACCAAGCTAGCTAGAACGAGTGTGCACTCCGCACCTCCTAATTCGATTGTAAGTTGAACCTGATTAAGCCCTTGATCTCAATTAAATCACAATTACATAAAATGTAGATGATGACACTAAAATCACTAACAGCCAGAATGAGAAAGAGTGGGGGGATTAGGGGGTGTTTCGTTGTCTCCAGCCATTAGACTAAGGTTTCAGTTAAGGCAGAGGGGAAGAGAGAAAAGAACGTTAAATTTATAAGGGAATTAGGAAGGATCGTATTTGATCTAGATACCATATTAGGAATAGAATCGGTTTGCTCATTCATTAGCAGATAATTAAAAATATAAAGTTAATTTCATAAATGGTCCTTTTGGTCTGTTGGCTTAACGAAAATAGTCCCTAAACTTTTTTTTAACGGGTTTAGTCTGTGGTTGTGACCCGTATCGGGTTTGGTATCTTGAAAAAAATTTCTGTTAGTTTGACTATTTGAAGGGATGAAATGACCAAACTACCCTCATACTATTATTATTATTAGAGTAAACTCCGAAATACATCCCTGTGGTTTACCCTGTTTCGCACCATACATCCCTCTCGCAAAAGTTTCAACAGATACATCACTCCGTTAGTAAAAGTTAACCTATATACATCCCTCGGTTAAAATAAGGACAAACGGTGCAAATTATTTCTCCGTTATCTCTAACGAGATATAAAATATTTACACCGTTAGTCCTCTGGGTTAACGGTATTTGCACCGTTAGTCATTTTTTATGTTTTCGTCCGTTTTTTACGTTTTTGTCCCTTTTTTTACGTTTTCGTCCGTTTTTTTACGTTTTTGTCTGTTTTATCCGTTTTTATCCATTTAATACATATAATATGTATGAAAACGGATAAAAATGTATGAAAAATGGATAAAAACATATGAAAAAGGATAAAAATATTTCATTATCGATTTTAAATCACGATTTTGACCCCTTTTCATACATAAATTGAGATTTAAAATCGATAAAGAAACATTTTTATCTATTTTCATACGTTTTTATCCATTTTCATACATTTTTATCCGTTTTCATACATATTATATGTATGAAATGGATAAAAACGAATAAAAACGTAAAAAAAATAGACGAAATGTAAAAAAACAGACAAAAACGTAAAAGAAACAGGCGAAAACGTAAAAAAAATGGACGAAAACGTAAAAAAAAAAATAGAAGAAAACGTAAAAATAACGGACGAAAACGTAAAAAACGGAGGAAAACGTAAAAAGGGGCAAAAGCGTAAATAAGCGGACGAAACGTAAAAACAAAACGAAAACGTAAAAAGCTAAGAAAACGTAAAATAACGGATTTAAAACGTAAAAAATGAAAAAACGTAAAAACGAAGCGAAAACATAAAAATGACTAACGGTTGCAAATACCGTTAACCTGCAGGACTAACGGGTAAATATTTTATATCTCGTTAGAGATAACGGAGAACTAATTTGCACCGTTAGTCCTTATTTTAACCGAGGGATGTATATAGGTTAACTTTTACTAACGGAGTGATGTTGATACGCCACGCAGCGTTCGGGTCAAAGGAACTTCCTTTTCGTCGAAACAAGTTTTTCAACACCACAGGCGATGAACCTAATCGTTGTAGTGTAGTATTAGGGTGCCACGGGTATTGATATCGTTCTCTGGGGAATAGGAATGCTAGTGAGAAGTTACTACGCTAAGGTTAAGGTTGAGGAAGATTATTTTTATCTTTTTATGTTTTTAGGAAATTGAAATGTACGAATCTCGGGTATTGGATTTGGGGTTGGTATTTCACCGATTACTCTACTATTATCTAATTATCTAAACTAAGGTGGTGGTAGTCTATGTCTAATTAATGTGTGCTCGTATGATAGTTTAAAGATGTGTTTACTTAGGTTTTACTACTCCTTAATTATCTCCTATTGATGGTTGAGTTGTCACGTCTTATTCTTAGTTGCGTTATGTGTCTAAAGTTGTAGGGTATCGTTTCTCCCAACTCTTTGAACTTACCAAAGGGTCTCGTCTACAAAACCCACTAGGATAATAAACTCTTACTCTAAGGCACTCTTTGGATGGTTTAGTTTACAACTACTCGGGTAATTATATTCTAAGGTTCACAAAGATGAATCAAGCATTAAGTACACAACGAATGACCTATCGCATTACTAGATCATTAATCAACTAAGATAAGAAACAACCAATCAATATTTAATAATTAAGTTTCATATTCCTAAGCAAACACACAAATAAATTAGCGGACATGGAGAACATGCAAGCATACACACAAATAATCAAAGACATAATTGAATTGATGAAGTAAATACTTATCTTGATGTAAGATAGGGTTTGGAACCCTAAAATCTTGTACAAGACACCCTTGGTTCGGTTTAGGTTTTTACTCCAAAAGACTCTAAAAGCGAAAATTCGGATTCTATATATAATATTACATATGCGACGGCTTCACCTTATGTTTTGTGGCGTCGTCGTGTCGCCGTCATTAGGGTTTCGTCTTGGCACGTTAACCTTGCGGCGGCGCACCTTATATCCGTGACGTCGTCTCTTGACCGGCGTCGTGCGGGTCGCATCTAGGCCGTCACGAGTTGCGACGGTCTACCTTTAAAGCCCGACCGTCCTTCGTAACTAGCATTTTCTCTTACGAGCCGTCACAAAATTCCTCCGACGGCGTCGCGATTCATGATGGCCGCCGCTCGCTTTCAAAGACTTTGAGTGTCTCGATTATGACTTTGGCCATTTCTTCAGATATTCGCTTTTCGTTCAAATAAGTGCCATTCCAAAGATTTTGCCTTCAAGAGACCTAAAAGTGAAAAGAACGATATTAAGCAATAACGGATACAAAGTGATCAAATAAGGACTTAAACGACCCTCAAAATGGTACCTTTTAAAACCTTATCGGATGTATATGTTGAAACTTTTGCGAGAGGATGTATGGTGCGAAATAGGGTAAACCACAAGGATGTATTTTGGAGTTTACTCTTATTATTATTATTATTATAAACACAAATATAAACACTTTAACCACTTCCTCATGAAACCAGATTTCACAACTCATGAAAACCACTTCCCCGATCTTCATCTCAATCTTCAAGAATCAAAACCAAAAACTCCAAAACCAGAAATGAAAACCAAAAATTTCATACAAAAAACAAAAATAAAAAATCAGAAAACCAAAACCTTATCATCATACACACAGTCTTCAAAAAGATTTATCATAGATCTACAAAATTCACCACTCAAAACAAATCGAAACACACGAACACACCAACAACAACAATCAACAACACACCAAATAACACTAAATCCTCTCAGACAACACAAAAAACTGACAACCTACACACAATCATCAAGATCAAACCCATCCCTCGTCTATCAACAATAAACAAAAAAAGATCCCAAGAAACAACCACCACCCAACCTCCACCCACACTGCCGCCATGAAACAACCACCACCAAACCTCGACCCACACCTTACCTTTAATTTCATACATCAAACAAATCGAGACTCCTAAAAATACACTTTCTTATTTAGCAAAAAACTCACAAACAAAACAAAGTCAATTCACCAGTTGTTGTAGGTCTAGATGGGTGATAACAGGTTGGTGGCAGATAGTGACAGGATGCCCGGATCTTAGTGGTTGTTGTGGATAGTTGGTGATACCCAACACCCAAAAAACAAGATCTGTGGTGGTTGTGATGGGTGGCAGGCGGATCTGAAAAAAGAGATTGGTGGTGGTTGTGATTCACTTACGATGTGGTGGGCGGATGGTGTTTGTTAGTGGGTTGGTGGTGAAGATGGTGTTTGTTGGTGGTGAGGATGGTGTGGGTAAAGATATATAGACAGTGTGTTTGTGTGCGTGTTTATTTCACAGAAACAAAAGATAGATTTGGTATCAAACAAAGATAGTGTCTTTTAAAAGATAGATGGGCTTCTTGGATAAAAAGACACAATTACCCTTTCATGTGAACGTCACATGACCAACTTAACGGTGAAACTAACAGAAAAATTAGTTAAGGGACCAAACTCGATACGGGTCGCAACCACATGGACCAAACCTGTTAAAAAAAGTTTATAGACTATTTTCGTTAAACCCGATAGACCACAGAGAACATTTATGGAATTAACTCTACAATATTTACTTTGGATTATTCTTAATACAAAATAACTGGGCTAGGCCTACCAAACTCAACAAATCCCATAATAACTAACATGCTCGGATTTGGGCAAGGGCGGCTGGCCAGTGCATAGGGCCCAAAACTTTAGTGGGGCACCATTTTATCAAAAGTCCACACTACATATACAACCTTTTTGTAAACCTCATGTACGTTTGAACTCAGTCATATATACCTACGTTAGTTGCGAACGACGACAGGTAAAATGCATATATAGCCTTTGTGATTTGATACACGTTATCATATTTAATTTATGTTTCCTCAATGACTCTTTTATAGGTAACTCTTCTCAATTTTGTTTATTTTTATAACTTTGATTGAGATTCTCAATTATGTAAAGGTTTATCTTTGATGCATGTAAATAACTAGTTATCTACTATTGGTCTACTCATTTAGTTCAATCTAAGATAACAAACCATTTTTATAAAAGAAACTTTGTTTTTATATTATTTTGGTTAAGACGTTGAATTAGTGTACCTACTACGTCTATCGGGTTCTATTGTTCTAATCGGCTACATATTGAGTTTTAGTTAGTTATAAAGAACAAGTTGCCTCTAAAAATTCTTAAAACAATAACACTATTCAATAGGATTTCTGGTTTTATAAATATGTTTGGACTATAAACATAATTTGTAGTAGTAAATTATGAATGAGCCATTTTTACATATATCTGAGTTTTATACATTGAAAGGGCCTTGTTTTTGTTATCGCTCAAGGCAACCCAAATCCCCTGGACGACTCGATGACTAATAAATTAACGTTTATCAATATACTCTTTTTCGCCGAAAGAGTATTCACAAACAAATTTGTGGATTTTATGATATGTGTAATAAAGGTAGATTTAAGGTAATGCAATGTCGTTTTTCCCATGCAATTTTGCATTGATTAAATCTGATTTTATTACATGGAAAGTATTTAATTTAATGGTAAAATAGCAAGAATGACGAATTATTAATTTTATTTGTTAAAAGTAGATAACTTTTTGAGGACAAACTAAATAGCAAGATGGACATTTAAAATATGACGGATGGAGTAATTTTTAGGGTTAAGTCTATTTATTAGAAACGTACTTTCTCCAATATACACATCTAGTAAACCAACTTGTTTTATTACCGATATAGTCATCAAAAATTTCAACTTGTGAACATTATCGGAAACTTTCTTCACATAAACTTGCATCGTTAGTTCTTTATACTAACGATCGTTAGTAAATAACTTACAATTTTCGTTTTCTTACGTTTTCGCTCGTTTATACACGTTTTCGTCAATTTTTACACGTTTACGTCTGTTTTTGCACGTTTCGTCCATTTTTACACGTTTTCGTTCATTTTTACACGTTTACGTCCATTTTTGTACGTTTTCATTCGTTTTTACACATTTTCGTCCATTTCTACACGTTTTCGTCCGTTTTTACACGTGTTCGTCTATTTCTACATGTTTTCTTCCGTTTATACATGGTTTTTTTTGTTTTTACACGTTTTCGTTCGTTTTAACACGTTTTTGCTCTTTTTGCACGTTCCGTCCGTTTTTACACGTTTCCGTCCGTTTTTACACGCTTTCGTCTAATTCTACATGTTTTCATCCGTTTTTACACGTTCTCGTATACTTCTACACTTTTTTGTCCGTTTTTACACGTTTTTGTTCTTTTTCACGTTTTCGCTCATTTTTGCCCATTTTTATACGTTTTCGTTCGTTTTTACAAGTTTTTCTTCTTTTCTACACGTTTTTGTCTGTTTTTCACATTTTTGTTCATTTTCTTATATCTTCGTCCATTTTTACACGTTTTATCCGTGTTTGCATGTTTTTGTTTTACACGCGAAAACGGACAAAACGGGTAATTACATACAAAAACATGCAAAAGCAGACGAAAACGGACGAGAACATGCAAAATGGATAATAACGTAAAAATATAGACGAAAACGTGTAATAAATAGACGAAAACGTGTAGAAATAGAAGAAAATGTGTAAACACGGACGAAAACGTGCAAAAACAGACGTAAACGTGAAAAACGAAAAAGATGTGTAAAAACAGACGAAAACGTGCAAAAACGGAGCGAAAAATCGTGAAAAATGAAAAAGAACGTGTAAAAACGGACAAAAACGTGTATAAACGGACGAAAACGTGTAAAAACGGACGAAAACGTGCAAAAACGAATGAAAATGTGCAAAAATGGACAAAAATGTTCAAAAATGGACGAAAACGTGTATAAACGAACGAAAACGTAAGAAAACGAAATTTTATGTTATTTATTAACGACCGTTAGTATAAAGGACTAACGATGCAAGTGTATGTGAAGAAAGTTTCCGATATTGTTCACAATTTTAAAGTTTTAATGACTATATCGGTAATAAAAAAAGTTGTTTTACTAGATGTGTATATTGGAAAAAGTACAATTGTAATAAATACACTTAACCCTAATTTTTAAAGGTAAAGTTATACTTTATATGTTTCAAGATGTTAAATAGAGTAAATTACATGGATAGTCCCTATAGTTATATCATAATTTCACATGTGCTCTCAAAGTTATAAATATTATTTTCTCCGTCTCATATTTATTGTTTACGTTTCTTTTTTAGGATGTCTCAAATTAATTGTCCACTTCTATAAATAGATAAGAATATAAATCAAGTTTACCGTATTACCCTCACTTGACTTTATTATTACAAACTTTAAAAAAGTTATAAATTAATTAGTTTGGGGTAAAACTGTCATTGTGTAAAAAGTATGAGAGAGAAACTGTAATAATTATGTTTTTCTTACTGTTTTGTCAATGAACAATAATTTTGGGACGGAAGAAATACATTATATAATCGTTGTGATTCTCAAATCTGCACAACTAGACCATTGACATTTTCTAAATGACAATAATTCCCTTCATTTCTTTTAACCCACACACCTCTTAACTCATAATTAAAATATCCTTCTACTATATCCAAACACTTCTTTTTTCAATTTCGAATTCAACAAAAAAATTAACAAAGAACATTAAATAAACCCACACTAGAATATAAAGAGTTAAAAAGAATGCAAACATAAGACGGTATAAATTTGAACCATGTCTTGAATATTCATAATAGCTATATTTATTATTCTGAGTGAGTAACTTATTTTGATTTGTTAGCACAACTTTATTGCTATATCTATGATTTTGATTTTGATTTGAACGGAGTATATTTTAGTGATTTAGTGTATTTTTACACTTTTTTTTAGATAAGTTATTTTAAGTTTTTGTGAATGTGAAGAAAAGGGTGTTTGGTTTTATGAGTAATGTAAAGAAATTAATGTGCAACTTAAGAAAGTGTTTGGTTAAAAAGAAATGAAGGGTATTTTGTTATTTAAATAATATTAATAGTGTTAGGATCGTAGGTGTACAGAAAGTGATTAATTGACATTTACTCCGTATTTTATGTAATTTTAAGAGAAAAGTCTAAAATATATTTTTGTAATTTGTCTGTAGTTTCGTTATACATCCTCGTGTTTTTTTGACACATACACATCTCCGTTAGTAAAGTTGGCCTATATGCATCCTTCCGTTAGTAAAATAAGTGATTGAGGACTAATGATGCAATTTATTTCTCAGTTATCTCCTAACGTTAGATAAAATATGTGCATCGTTAGTCCTCATTGACTACTTTACTAATGGAGGGATATATGATGGCCAACTTTACTAATGGAGGGATGTATGTGTGCCCATTTTATGAATAAATAAAAAGGGGTCATTTTTTAACCAAAGTCAATTCCTTTTAACAATGGGTATGATGATGTTAGTCACATTTTTCATTCATGCTCGTTTACGTGTAACATCAGAGATAATCTTGGTGTTTGGATGAAACGAGACATTGTTGAAGCCATAGTGTTCATTGGGTGGTGGCATGTGTGGAAGGACAGAAATAACAATCTCCACAACGGATCTCATGGTAATATTTCTGACACTTTCAACTCTATTGTCTCTCGCTTTCTTTGGATCTCTAACCGTGATAGGAAGCGCAATTAGTGTTGGAACAAGTGGATCATGAACCCCTTGAAAATGGGTGAGTTTCATGTTTTGAGCCGTCTGTTGAAGTGTGGCGCTTGGATGGTTCGGGTTTTGACATTTTTGGCGTGGTTTTTAGTGTTGGGTTGGCATCCTCGTGGCTTGTTTGGGGTTACATCAACAACGTCGCAGAGTGAAAACCGTGGCGCCCTCTGCTGACGGGATTTTCTCATGTCCCGCATTGCGTAATTGGGCAGGTTTTTTCATCCCTTGTGATCCTAGCAATCAAAGTTCCGAGTGGGTTCTAGCGAGTTTATTCGTGTTTTTGCCGGTCTATTTTTTGTTTGTTGTATTGTTTGCTGGCTTGGTTGTCTTTTAACGATTTGTATTTGTTTTTCTTTCTCATCTAGCGCCTTGCTAGTTGTTGCTTTTATATAATTCTGCCGTTCTAAAAAAAAAAAATCCTTTTAACAATTTATTGGCTTGAACTCGTTTTCATAGGTTTTTATCCGTTTCCGTTCATTTCTATATGATTTTGACCATTTATTTTACGTTTTTATCCTTCTTTATACGTTTTCATACGTCTTCATCCTTTTTTATCCGTTTCGTCCGTTTATTACGTTTTATCCGCTTTTAAATCGGTGTTTTTTACGTTTTGTCCGTTTCATCCTTTACGCTTAATCCTTTTTACATTTCGTCCATTTTTACGCCGTCCGTTGTTTACGCCGTCCGTTTTATACGTTTTGTCCTTTACGCCGTCAATTTTGTTCACGATTCACCGCTTTTTGTTGTCGTAATTTTTTTACGTTTTCATCCATATTTTATGTTTTCGTCCGTTTGTATACGTTTCCGTCAGTTTTTTTACGTTTTCGTCCGATTTTTATATGTTTCCGTTTAAAAAAAAGGGGTGAAAACGTAAAAAATGGACGGAAACTAAAAAAATGACGAAAACATAAAAGAAGGATGAAAACGTAAAACAATTGACAAAAACGTATAAAAATGGAAGAAAACGTAAAAAACAGACGAAAGCGTAAAAAATGGACGAAAACTAAAAAACGGACGAAAACGTAAAAAAAATGATGAATACATATAAACCGGACGAAAACGTAAAAATAGAACGAAAACGTAAAAAAAAACCTGGCGAAAACATATAAAATCAGACGAAAACGTATAAAACGTATGAAAACGTAAAACAAATACGAAAACATATAAAAACGGACGAAAACGTAAAAACGCGGATGAAGACTTAAAAAATCAGACGAAAACGTAAAAAACAGATGAAAACGTAAAAAACGGATAAAACATATAAAACGTATGAACACGTAAAAAATCGGTCGAAAACATAAAAAAAGGCAAAAACGTAGAAAAAACGGACGAAAACGTGAAAAACCGGACAAAAGCGTATAAAACTGGACGAAGACGTATAAAAACGTACGAAAACATATAAAAACGGATGAAAACGTTAAAAAAACGGATAAAATTCAAAAACGTGTGAAAACGTAAACAATCGGAGTATCGGACGAAAACGTAAACAAACGGATGAAAACGTAAAAAATCGATCGAAAACATATAATAACATAAGAAAACAGATAAAAACGAGTTAAAGCAAAAAAAAATGGTTAAAATGAATTGATTGTGGTATATATACACCACTGGATGTGTAATCCAGTGGTTGAGGGTGTTGCTTTTTGAAGTAACAGACCTGAGTTCGAGCCTATGATGCCCCCTTTTTTATTTATTCATAAAATTGGCACACATTCTTCCGTTAGTAAAGTTGACCATTATACATTCCTTCATTAGTAAAATAATCAATGAGGACTAACGATGCAGATATTTTAACTTGCGTTAGGTGATAACGGAAAAATAATTTGTATCGTTAATCCTCATTGATTGATTTTACTAACGGAAAGTTGTACGGTAACCAACTTTACTAATGGAGGGATTTCAAACAGCTTTTTTGACACAAACACAAAACCGTACACTGTTTGGCAAGTGCATCTCAAGACATGCATTTCCTAGTATGGCTAATAGTGATACAGAAGTTGAAAATGCATGATTAGCTAGTTAAGAATTGCCTCAACGAATAGCCAAATACAAACTGAAGATATCTGATGCCTGCTTTGTAGTTTGTATACCAACATACGATTAATCACATCAACTTTTGTAAAAGCCTTGTACATGTTTCAAAACTTGTCAAATAAATAGGAAGAAATAGTGATGCAACTTGTCCCGGGGTTGAGCTGGAGAAATAGGGAGGAGGGAGTGGTCCGGGTGAAGTGATTCGGCACTTCTTACCCGAGCGGTAACACCGCCACCACCTAGGGTACCAAAATCGGGTATAAAATCGGTATAAGCCGAGCTTGGGAAGTGTTTGCATTTGAAAAATGGAACGTTGGGAGGGTATAACGGCTAGTAGCCACAAATTAAAAAAAAAAAAAAAAAAAAAAAAAAATTAAATTCCTTTAAAACCAAACATTTTCAACTCATTTTTTCAAAATAAAACACACAAACCACAAATAAAAACACACACTAATCTTTTAAAACTCAAACCATGGATCCAAGAAGAGGTAAAAACTTTCACCTCAGCGTCAAGGTAAAACGCGTGAACTGCGGTACCAAACACTACTATTGCAATTTTTAAGTTGTAGTTTCAACTTGTTTTAATTTCAACTTATGTAATTTTATTTTATTTATTTATTTATTTTTTATTTTTTTTTTTAAGTTGTAGTTTCAATTTTTAAGTTGTAGTTTTTTTTAAGTATTATGTAATTTTTTTTTTTTTTTTTTTTTTTTTTTTTTTATAATGAAATGGTATGTTTTATTTTAAATATTGTATGTGATTTTATGTATGAAAAAAAAGTCGGTACTAGGTGACCACTTCCTCCACTTAGGGTAGTGTTAGGGTAAAATTGGGTAGTTTTGAGTTGGAAGATTTTTATTGGATAGAGGTGATGTGTCACCTAGGGTATTAAGTGACCACTCCCTCCTCCCTTAGGGGTGAACAAGTACTAAAATCACAAAAGTTTTTAAAAAACATTCACCCAATCACTTTGTCATTTAACTTGGGGAGGTGATATTACGTTATATTTTTATGACGCACCATGATTTATACATTATAGTATTACGGTCTGTTGTAATGCTTAAATTATGATCGATGATCAAAAAATATGTGTGAGATCGATCCCTTTAACTTGTGATCTTCTCTCTTTTCTTTTCAATTTTTATGTATCCACAAATAAATATAACAAGTCTTTTCAGTTGTTCGTTTGAAGCTTTTATCAAACAAATTTAAGCAAACGATTTAAGCTAGTAGCCCAAATGCAAGGCGCGGGAATTTACATGGCTTCAAACTTAAACAAATGACTCATTGATGTAGTTGGACATATTCGACGGTTTTCGAGAATGTTGGTTCCTGCTGACCTCGCCGCGAGTTTGAGATTGTTTATCGCGTCAATGTTAGAGAGCACAATTTTCACATAATGTTTTTCGCGTTACGAATCTATATCTAAGCGACTGTTGAAACAATTTGTGTGTTCGGAGGTATTTTGGGTAGGTGTGTCAGGTTTAGTTTATTTGGGTTGTTTTAAGTTTGCTGTGACTTTAAAAATATATTTGGCTGGTTTTATGGTTGTGGTGGATAACCATTATCACCTTTTCCACGAGTAATCTTTCATAAAAGCCAAGTACAATTACTTTTATTTTTGCATACAGTGGTAGTCTACACCACTTTTAATTTTATTTTATTTTTTGTTTGTGAATATGTGGGATATGTTTGTATAAGTAAGTATTTTTATTTTTTATTTTATTTATTTATTTCTTTTGTTGACCGTATAAGATTAAAAGTGATGATAGCAATAATGTATTTAATAATGTGGCACTGACGTAAAACTAGTGATAGTGGTGACCATTAAAACTAGTATAATAGTTTTAGTAAATCTCACACTAAATATGAAAAAATAAGGCAAAAAAAAAACAATCAAATATTGAAACGTGTAAATAACTTGCTATTATTAGAAAGCATGGATATAAAAATTTGCTTAAAGGCCACCTAAGTTGGAAACAACATACCTTAACTACATTGAGTTTCATAAAACAAATATTTCTTGCAACCTAATACTCGACGTACTTGATATAAATATATAACTTAAACATTTATCCCCTTAAAATACTTTGAGTTACAAAGTTGGTTGTGGTTCTTAAATGAGATTTTGGATTGGTAACTGGATCGATGACTCTTTTCTTTTTCATAGATATAACAGGCTTTATCGTTTAGAGTCGTACCTTAATTGTACCATTAGTAAGCGGTTCTCAAGTGGTGGTTGGACTTGGCATTGGACGCGTCCAATTAGTTCTGGCAGATGTCTCGACATGCTAGAAGCTTTGAAAGCTGAGTTGCATTTGCTTTCACTTTCTACATATAGAGATGTCATCAGATGGGGTCTCATGAATGATGGCTCTTTCCATCGTTGGTGCTACAAGAAAACACATTGACGATGTTATTCTCCCGACGCTCTCGGTGGCAACTAGTTGGTGTAACATTCTTCCTCGAAAGGTTTTTCATTTGGAGGATGAGATTGGATAAGCTCCCTCATCGTCTGAATCTTTCAAGACGAGGGTTGGATATTCATTCTATTGATTGTCCGGTTTGTTGTAACGGTAGGGAAACCAATGATCATATTTTCTATTCGTGTGATGTCACATCAAATATATGGCGTTTGGTTCGTGTTTGGATTGACTTGAAAATCCCATCATTACACTCCCACTCAGATTGGGAGTCTTGGTTTAATAACATCCGGGTTTTTAACGATGTTAAGAAGCGCATTCAAGTGATATCCGCGTCCACTTGGTGGCTTATTTGGAAGTATCGGAACTCGCTCACATTCAACTCTCAACGCATGAGGAAATGTGATTTATTTGATAATATTTGTTTTTGTTCTTTTTCTTGGTTAAAAAGTAAAGGTTCTAGTCGTTTAGTTTGACCGGATTGGCTTAAAAAACCAATGTAATTTTGTGCTAGCTCCTTTCTAGCTTCATTCAATAAATCTTTGCCATTTAAAAATAAATAAATAAATAACTTAAACATTTAAACTTTAACCTTACGAGACCACATACTTCATCGTCCAAGACACATGCTTTCTAGACTTGCAAACGAAATTGGATACCTAAACCCTCAAATGTAATGTCAAGTACTAGCCAATTTATTGACAACTTGATATACAAACTCAGAGACATATGAAGTCTGTTTGAGCCAAAGCAAGGTGTAAGAACAAACGACGGAAACGAAGCCGATGCCAACGCAACTAGAGGCCGGCCACGAAAACACGAATTAGTAAGCAAATAAAACGATTCGCTGTATGATCTTGTTGATCAAGAACTATTATCTATTCAAAATGAGCAATCACGACTATGACACAATCTAGAACTAAAATATTTGGGTTAATTAAAATAAACAATATATGACGACATTATACACTGTGATCACATGATAGAACAGCCCACTTGTCGCATATTCATTCGTGACAAATAAATAATTTAACTTCTGCAGTTGTATTTTTTTTTAATTTATTAAGCAAAGAAAATGTAGTCCCAATCATAAGGGGAAAAATTACTCCAAATTTAGAAACTTAAATGGCCAAAACATACTATTTTTACAGGTTCGCAAAATTACGTAAAATCACGTACATTCTTCTAAAATCTTAGTTTTATTGGTTGATTATATCATTCATCAAAACTCAAAGTATAGAGGCTCCTAAGATTTTGTGGTATAAAACTTAGCATGTTACTATCCCAACAATCTGCTTACAAACAAGTATATCAAATACAATAATCTATATTCATCTACCGTTCTTACTGTTAGACGATAAGTCTTTGGCTATTTGTATTTAGGCCCGTATGTATTTTATATATACTCTCATATGTACCGAATATTATGAAATCAATATACAGTTTACCAAACTTACATTATGTTCATACTTCAGTCTGGCCATCAAATGTATTTTCAAATGGCAAAACTGGATAGCCCGATCCAAAGTTTGTTATCTTTTTGCATTAGTATCGATTTTTTGAACACATATATTATTTACAAGACTCATCTAATGTATAGCTAGAGACAACGATAAAAGAAACAGTTTTTGGCAGAATGTAATTGATTGACAAACCTCAACTTATGCCTAAAGATACATGATATTCACCTACTAACGTAGAAAAAGAACTACCCGTGCCAATGAAAAGAATATCATATATGTTTAGGCATATATTTAGTACGATAGATGTCTCAATAACTTATCTTGACGAAAACAAGAATGATAACATTGTTTTTTTTTGTGTGCAAAAGGTGAATAATATTAAACTTTCAAACTTACATCATAAGGATAACAACCAAAGATTTGGACAAGTCCCAAATCAAATACAAAAAACAAACAACCAGACTATTATCTGATAAAATTAGAACAAGAACCAAACAACATGTCTGATGAATGATCTCTGACAAACTGCACCAATTCAGATACCATCTATTCCATTACCTCGGAAATCCATCATATCATATATCAATTCACCTTAAGTGCACCTACCATCTAGCTACATTTCCATCTCTCCATTCTACTAAACCACTCAACCTTCCACCACAATAGCCAAAGTAGAAATAGAGGATGGCTTCACTAGGAACCATAACCCATCCATGGGGGCTCTTCCAAGTCAACCTACATTTCCCTCTTAAAGGAAGGCTTCAATTGCTTGGAAACACTCTCCCTCCATGATGACCACCATTACCTCCTATGGGAATGTAAAGTATGGACCATGAAGTGTCATCTTTCACCACTCTCAATTCCATACTGCTTACATTCCCCTCCAAGACCAATTACCCTTCACAAAGTAAGCCCTACTTTATGGTACATCCATACTAAAATAGACCTCCTACATAGTCAAATAAAGCTTACTAGTTCCCTCCTTAGGCCAAACCAGAAAAGACTAAGAGACTAATGTAGGTACAGTCACACAGTTAGGACTCCAAGATACAAGGAACTTCACATTTGTAATGGCCTGAATTTAGAAATAGCCATCTTTATTTGTAAGAACAGGCTAGATAAAAAATACTGTATCAGCAGAATATCAGCCATAGCCAAACACTCCTTAATGCCTTATTCAGGGCAATTACTTAGACAATCACCCACCTTTATATAATCAACTTCACCAGATCCTCTATTATTGAACAATGTTAAGTTGAATACTCCATTCAGTAGCCACAACTCTAACTTAAATGGAATTTTAACTTTGATGCTTAGCAGTTGTAGCTTTACACTTTCTTTAATTTCTTTAAGAATAATTCCAAAGTCTTTTCTTTCATTTGAGAACAATCGCTATTCCTTTCTCTCCATATAAAATAGACACTAGTAGACAACACCATTTTACTCACCACACTTCGATATTGTTATTACATGGTAAATCACTGAGTTTATCAATAATGTTTCTGCATTCATTATCCATACCATTGACCTTCATTTTATCTTTCATAGCTACCCATATCTCCTTAGAGTAATCACAATTGAAGAATAGGTGGCTATGTGAATCATTGCATGTAGAACAAAGGGGACACACCATATTTGTATTCTGATTCCATTTCATTAATCTGTCATGTGTTAGAAGTCTTTCCCTTATAGCTAGCCATAGAATGAAGGAGTGTCTAGGGACACCTTGAGAATACCATACCATATTATACCATATTACCTGTTGACTCTTTACTCTGATATCTTCCCACATTGTCTTTGTGCTGAACTTAGAGACAACTCCACTTCCTTTTTTCCACATCACAATATCATCCTTAATTTCATTCACCTCTGGAACTCTAATATTCAGCAGTTGAGGAAACATTTGACACCACCCATTAGGCCACATCCATCTCCCCTCATGAATCATATCTGCAACCTTCATATTATTTTCCAATCTAGCAGCATTCCTATAACAAGTTGGGACAATGTTTCCTACTAACTCATGATTTCCCAATCTGGTCATACCACATAAAAGTATTTCTTCCATTACCAATTCTATGAATCACATGAGATCTAATTCTATCTTTCAGACCCATGAGCACCATCCAAATCCAGCTGTCATTTCTTTCATAATCTGCTTCCCAAATACTCTTCCCTTTTAACTTCACTATGTTCACCCACTTTACCCATAAGGAATCTTTTTTTGCAGCTATACTCCAAACATGTTTCATAAGTAACACTTCATTCCATAGGCTCAGAATCTTAATACCCAAACCTCCCTCTTTTTTTGGAGAGCACAAAGGTTTCAGAAACCTTGGCCTTACCATTCACATACTCCTCTTGACACCATAGGAAGGATTTAAGAACCTTATCTATTTCTTTAGTAGTAGCTTTTGGAATAAGAAATTGTTGTTCCTATTCACTATCGTTTAAAAACAATTAAGTACTTAAAACAATTTAACGATGAATAATAAGCGAAAGTAATGTAAGTAACACGTAAAGTAATTTTCAACATCATATTCTTATTAGAAATAAATCAAAGAATCGTTACCCAAGTACTTATGAATAGTACTTGGGATTGAAATGACAAAGTTTGAGTGACTCTCTCTAAGCTCAAAGCTAAGTCGAGCACAACTCTTAGAACCCACCGAGCTAGCTCAAGGATAAAGTTGTATTTGGAGGAGTGAAAAGTTGGCTTGTGTGTATGTGTGTTTTACAATTCACAAGCTTAAACTTTTCACTCATTCTTTTATGCTATTTATACAAGTATGATTTTAACTTTAACCTAGAAGACAAATACATTGATCACAGAATCACGAATATAGATATATTCGATTCATTTTGCTATTAGTAGTCGTCGCTAAGCTTCTTTCCATATGAGAGAATCATTTAGTATCGCCGCTTACTATAAATGGGAAGATATGGCTTTAGTAGATAGGGACTTAGTTTTATCGGGTAAAGCACTTGGGGACTTAGTTTTATCTGGGTAAACTTTTCCGCCTAGTCCCGCTCATTCTTGATCTTCAAAGCCTTCGCCTCTTCCTTTTGTCTTGTCTTGCTAGCAGTTGGAGAGAGTCTTAGGATTCGGTGAGTTATTGTCATTACTCATTTGAATCCACCATCTCTTCTTGACTTAGTCTTCACCCATAAAGTTCCGCCTTCGAGTGGGAGGCTACTTCTTAGCCTCGTCTTGAGTATCTCGAAGATGGCTCACCGAGAGTGCATGCACTCGGTGACCGATAGTGTTTAACGGATTGAACACTTAGGTTATTTTCTATTCAAATCCTAGATTAAGGGGTTTGGGTATTTATCGAACCAACAGCCTCCCCTATTTGGATATACAAATAGCCTAAGTGTTTGATCGATGTAAGTGAGCAAATGGCTTCTCCTTACACTTGAATGTACTAATGAATACAATAAGGAACTTTGAGTAATTTAACAAAACATACATATTTTATTGATCGATTACATAGCTCCTATCACTAGTACAAGAAAGATAAATATGATGTCGGTCCCGATGGATACCCAAAGGCTTGAGCTTCACTTTCTTGGTGATGAGTGTTTCCTTGTCGATGGTCTCTTATCTTTGCATTCGTGTCATGATGAGAACACGATGTTTGCCGGGATTGATCCGAGAGGCCATTGGAATATAGCGATCATTGCTGACCACACCCACTGATCAATATCACTCCATCTTTGAAATCTTCGGGTTTCCATAGACATCAATGTGAAATAGCCCTCTTCGTGCTCTTCAATTACCAAACAGTTCACAAATTTTACACCCTCAGCAGCTCTCTGTTGCATTCTAAGCCATGCACTTTGATCTCGTGTTGGAACTCAACTCTTTTCTTTTTTGGTGGATGCTTGTGGTTGAGATCCTTGTGGTGCGGTCAAGGCGGTGAATTCCGGTTAAGGTGGTGCATCTCGACCTTTCATATCTTTTGTCGAGCATCTTCATTAGATCCTTGACCACCTTATTTTGCTTCTTTTCAATGATTGGACCAAGCTCATCGAGTTCGGTGATCCCAAAATCTACAAAAGTTAAGGGATCATGAATCTCGAATGTCTCTTATCACCCCTCAGACATTCATTGCTAGTGGTTTGGAGTTAGGGATGATTTTGACATCGATGATTTTCTCGAGCTTCCTTGACTTGTCATTGTCGCTTGTAATGATCAATTCGTTCTTGCCGACGATTTTCCGCTTTTTTTTCTTTGCTTCGTTGCTTTTCATTGCTGACCATCCGAGCGACTGAGCATCCTTGAACTTTTGCCTGCCTCGACCCTTTTGAAGCTTGCTTGGATCTAATCCCATGTTCTCGACTTCTTTGGCGACAACCTTTTCGGTGCTTTTCTGTTCCTTTCTCTTCCTCGCCTAGTTTCAATCTTCTTTCTTCTTTAGCAAGATGTTTACTCATTTGTTGTGGTGTGCGGTATTCGATGTCGCCGATTTTATAGGGAATCTTCTCGGGCTCGTGAGCTTGTCATTTTGCCTTTGCCTTTGTCCCGCACGAGGAAGATGATGCAACTAAGGGTGGTGTTGTTGTTGTGACCGTCGGTGTTGTTGTTGTTGATGTTTGTGGTGGTAGTGAGGATATGGGTATTGCCGAGATCGTGATGATGTTGGAGCCACGACATCGAGGTGTTTGCTCCCCTCGGTGTGAAGAGGAGTTTCTTCTTGAAGATTCTCCCCTCAACTGCTTAGGAACTTGATGAGGGCAAGAGTTGGAGTTAGTCTTGAGGGGACGGAGTCGCTTGACCATGAAGGCCCGATATATTTCGGATGATCATAGCGTTAATCTCAAGTATCCGCTGAAGACCGGTGACCTTTGTATCCAAGTTAGCCCGAGAAAGCTCCAAAGCGGTCATCCGGGGACCAAGATTCCGAGCCATGGAAGACGAGGCTCGAGCCATAGCACTACACAGGTTTTCAATGAGTCCACCGAGGTCGAAGGATCGAATCAAGATTGGAGACCACGAACATTGGCGATTGGAGCATTTCAATCGATTCGATTAGTCGAGATGAATTTTTCACATACACCTCGGTGGCTTCCAAGATTTTGGCATTGATTCTTTGGGTCCTCTTTAACAAGATCCACGATTTCATCAATTGTAACTCCACATGATCAAGATGCTTGAGAAACTTAACCGAGTTTTCATCCGATCGATAAGGTGTTATGAGATCTACGTGCTCATGAACATTTTCATTGAAGGTGAGCACATCGGATCAAGATCGCAGTAGTTGGCTGCCGCTTGAGGTGTTGATCCCAAAATTGTTCAAGAACCCCATTGTACGGTCTCCTTGAGGCTTTAGTGATCCATCGAACCAAATTGCCTTTCAAAGGATGGAAGAATGTTGTTAAACGGTTAAATTCCCTAGATTTGGATGATGAGGAGTGCGAGTCATTATCTTACGGATGAAATGGTGACTCAAGATGCTCCTTTGGATCAGCCGAGGCTCTTGTTCGATTGAACCTCAACGTCCATTTCTTCTCCGGTGATAAAATTTCATCTTCGATTTGACAAGTTCATCCTCCGAGAATAGAATACCGTGACATCAACAATTGTGAGCAAGGGGTTGGTGATGGGTTCCATATCGTGGTGGTTTATATCCTCTCGAGTCTTTGTGCCCGTTGAACCCTCGGACATCGGTGGGAGTTTCCCGTGCCTTCTCCGAGTCGATTGGTTTTGGGTTCCGTGATCGGCGGGTTGTTTCTTTCCTCCGAGTCTTTGTCCCCAGTGACCCCGAGACACCGGTGGGTGTTTCCAGTGCCTTTAGGAGTCGGTGATTGTTGTATCCCTATCGCTGGGTTGTTTGTTTCCCCAGTCTTTGGGATCGATCGGTGTGCCCTCGACAAAGACTTGGATTTGTTAATGTCATCATCGGGCGTGGTGGAAGGCGCCCCCACCCGCCGGGTTGTTTGTTTCCTCCGGATCTTGGGAGTAGTAGGTGTGACCAAGCGGCAATCGACCGTGATGTATCGGTGTCCTTCGTTGTCACGGGGTAGTTGTTGCACAGCCGGGTGGGTGTCTTTTTAGTCTCGGGCTTTTGTGCCTCTTAGGTCGTGCTCCTCAAGCCTCGGGGCCCGAGACTTTGGTTTAGTCTTAGTCCCGATCGAGACTTCCCTTTCTCTTTTAGGAGCGGGGTTTGAGACATCGATCCACTTTGATTGTTTACAAAGAATCATGTGGGTCGTCAATTCAATGGGAGTGACAAGGATGGGTCCTTTTGAAAATTTGATGGGCTCGGGATGCGGTGTAAATTTCAAAATTTTTATCCCGAGTATAATTTGAACCCAAGAACGATTGTAAAGCACAAAAGACAAACCTAGGATACGAAACGTAATTCGTCCTAGTTTTGCTCAGAGCCGTCACGAGATCACTGTAAATGATCTCCCATATGTCGACAAATGACCCCATTCATCAAGAAGTATGCCATCATCAATCGAATAGAGTTAACTTGTTCGGTGGATGAGTGGTTCCGCCGAGGACCCGAATCACAAAATCAAGAGGATCCTCCAAGCCACGGGGAATGAGCTTTTAGTGATTTGGGGTCTTGTCCAAAAAGTTGGATCTAAAACGATTTGTTTTAACCATCCTTCAACGTGGAGGGTTCGGGATGGGCGACATAAGTACCTTTGTTATAATCTAACCTGTTGAAGTGCAAAGCGTTTTGTAATCCAGGTGTATTGTTGCCCTATTAAGACTAAACGATGAGATACTCCTTGAGTGGTCTAAGGTTATTCTCATAAGTAGAAGGTGTCGGGTCAAAGGCTTTAGTCAGAGCCCAAAACTCCCCGAGGTAGTTTGGGTGCAAGATCTTGAGGACATTTTACAAAGGCCGCTTGAGTGGGCAAGTTGAATAAAAATTTATAATGTCTTTATAGGTTGGGACATTTTGGGGTATTCAAAATTTCCTATGACCTTATTTGTTTTAAATTCAACGTTAGTAAGATCCCCACCATCGAGAAGCAAACCGGAGAGATTGTGTTCTAGCCATTTCTATTGAAGAAGATTTTAGGTTAAAAAACGTTTTGACTAGAACAATCAAAGTATTTGGATCTCTCAAGTTTGTGATGAAAACTTTTGTAAATGTTTACAAGGAGGGTTTTCCAAAGAGGTTTTAAAGATTTTGAGAATACACAAAAAAAATTTTTGGATTTGAGAAAGGATTTTGATGAGTTTAGTTGCGTGAAAATAATTTGTGTGTGTTTTGTGGTTTTGAAGAGGTATTTATAGAGTAGTGAGAGGGTGGTTTTGTATAAACGTGGATATGTAAAGATCATTTTGAAATCGTTTGATATTCCACATTTAATGCCACCCACCACATTACGATAAAATCCGTCTTTCAAGGAAAAAATTGCAATGCAATGCGATAAATGCACTTTAGCGATAGTAAAATATCCATAGGATATTTTATGTGAGAGAAGGCATTTAATGCCAAGTGAGGTGAGGTAAATGATGATACTCTTGACAAGAAGACATGTATTCCTATATTAAATTGGTGGGATTACCAACCTAGGACATTTAAGTAACTAATACTTGGAGCATTTAGTTACTCATTCAATGCTTTATGTTAGGGACCCCGAGTGAGTCTTACTCATTCGGTGAGAGGTTTGTTTTGATGTTCAGGAGAATGAACCATTTCGAGAACTTATCGAGATTGGCTTTCGGATACTTGACTTTCAATGTCAAGCATTCCCAACTCGACTTTCGGCCTCACGAAGGTAGGTTCATCCAGGTTTTGTGAAGATATCGGCCATTGATATTGAAGAGGGATGAAATGAAGTTCAATGTCTCCTTCATTATGTGATCCCCGATGAAGTGATATCGATATCAATGTGTTTGGTATCTTTGGTGGAGGATGCGGGGTTGTTGGAGATTGCAATAGCTTGGTGTGTTCACGAAAATGGGCACCATTTTGTAGTGGATGTCATAGTCATCTGAGTTGATTTTTCATCCATAATACATTGGCGAACATCCTGCTCTGACTACATATTCGACTTCGGTGAGGACATAGCTACCGATTGATGCTTTTAGCACCCAATAAACTAGTTTTCCTCCAAGAAATTGACAGACCATGAGGTGCTTTTTACGTCCATGTTGCGGCCAAGATAATCGTAATCGAGTAACCCTCGAGATCAAACCACGAGCATTTTGGATAATAGAGTCCAAGGTTTGGGGTTCCTTCTGTACCGAGTATTCTTTTGGTCGCGGTGAGATGGGATTCTTTAGGATTGATCGATATCTTGCTATTAGGCAGATCGAGAATTGGATGTCCGGTCTAGAAGCGATTAGATACATCGGTGAGCCTACAATCCCTCCGAAATGAGTTTGATTGATCGATTTTCTAGTGAGATCGGGTTCAAGGTTGTTGGGAGGGACCATTGAGTCTTCAACGAGGCACGATCCGATATCTCATATTTCTTCAAGAGATTTTCGTGTATTTCTCTTGACCGATGGATATTCCTTTATCGGTTTGCACGATTTGTAGTCCAAGAAAGTATGTGAGTTCCCCATCATGCTTATTTCAAACTTTTTGTCATCGCTTTTCAAACTGTTTGTAAAGTTTGTAGTTTGTTGAGCCAAAGATGATGTCATCAACATACACTTGGACTAGAATCACATCCTGTTAAGTTCTATAGACAAACAGTGTTGTCTATCTTTCCTCCGACAAACTTGTTTTGTATCGGGAAGGCCGAGAGAGTTTCATACCATGCCACAGGAGCTTGTTTAAGTCCATAAAGGGCTTTGTCAAACTTTGAGACATAGTCGTGAATTCACTACTCTCAAAGCACGGAGGTTCTTGAACATATACATCTTCCTTGAGATCACCATTTAAGAATGCACTTTAACATCCATTTGGTAGACCTTGAAGTTCATGTATGTTGCATATGCAAGGAAGATCTGATGGCTTCCATTCTTGCAACAGAGCGAATGTTTCATCATAGTCAATGCCTTCTTGTTGATGTAACCTTTGGCTACAAGTCGGCTTTATTTTTAATGACAATGCCTTTTTCACCGCTTTGTGTCCGAAACCCACTTCATTCCTATGACTACTACATTCTCGAGGACATTTGATCAAGGTCATGACCTTGTTTTTATCAAGCATTGCGCTTCTTCTTGCATGGCCGCTAGGGTATTTAAGAGCCTCGGTGACACTTTTGGGTTCTATCTCGATAGGTAATCGGCATATAGACATTCATTGGTGAAGTGCAGATTAAGTTAGCGACCATGCTCTAGTGAGCATGCCCTCGCTGGTTCACCAATGATGTTTACAAGCTCAATGTCCCGAGTTCTTGGCCACTTACTTTGTGGTCTAGGTTACGAGCTTGAGGAAGTCTTTGGAAGTTCGGTGTAAGTTCGGTGCAAGAGCCACAAGATCATTTAGATCATCCGTTGAGATGTCTTGTTACGTAGAGGTTCATGAGTTACAGATCACGATCATTTGGATCGGTGTTACCTATCCCAACAGGATTTGATTATCAATGAATTCACCGATAGTTGGTTGTGACGGGTTGTGAGGCAAGACATAGTATGAGATGTCGACATCGCCTTGGTATGAGGAATTGGTTTCGATGTTGAACTCATCAAGAGGATATCTTGATGAGTTATCAATTCCTATTTCTTCCATCAAGTGTTGGTGAACTGATGCTTTATACTTTCATCAAAGGTGACATGATAGGTTTCCTCAACTTGTTGTCTCCTTGTGTTAAATACCCCAAGGCCTTGGAGATCGGTGAGTAACCTAGAAAGTATCCATCATCGCCTTTAGCATCGAACTTGCCTAGATGATCCTTGTGGTTATGAATAAACACGGACATCCAAACACATGAAAGTAGCTAATGTCGAAGTCTACCTTGAATATCTCATATGGGGTTTTGTTATGTCTTTTGACAATGATTGACTGTTTTGAGTGTAACAGTATGTTTTAACCGCTTCATCCGTAAATGTTTTGAAAGGGTGATCCATTTAACATGGTTCTTGCAAGCCTCAATGAGAGTCTACATTTTCCTTCACCACCCCATTTTGTTCGGGGTATAAGGAGATGAGAAATTTGGGAGATTCCTTCTCATCACGAAACTCTCAAGCTCAAGATTTCAAAATTGATACCATTGTCGATTCGATTTGTTTCCCGTAATGTCATTCGGTTTTCAATGTTTCGATGAATGACATTATATTATCGCTTGTCGACTCTTTTGGAAAGAAAGTATACCCAAGTGTATCTTGAATACTCATCAACAATGACAAGTGTATACTTCTCATCTTTGGATTGATCTAGGGTATTGGTCCAAAGAGATCCATATGCAAAGGTGAAGGCGACTTTTGATAGAGAAATTTTGCTTGGTTTTGAAAGATGCTCTTTTATGTTTGCCTTTTCACAGTCGAGCATGGTTTATCTTTGCAAAAACCAAGGATGGTAAGCCAAGGACCTTGTTTTGTTTTGCCAAGTTGTTGATGTTTTTAAAGTTTAAGTGTGAGAGTCTCTTGTGCCACGCCCAATTGATAGTTTCGAGTGGCTTTGGCAAAGAGACAGTTCCATCTTTAGAGAGTTGACATGTCTAAGACATAAACATCGTCTCTCCTAGAGCAATCAACACAACTTCCTTGTTGGCATTGAAAATGGTACCTTGTTTTTCATTGAATTGTACAATGTACTTAGCATCACATAGTCGATCGACACCGATGAGATTGTATTTGAGACCATTGACATAAGCAATCCTAGAGAAAACTATTCCATTGCATTTCTTGAACCATAACCTTCGTGGGACATGATGAGTTATCACCAAATACTACCTTGGGCCTGGTTCCTTTACATACTTGTGCGAGATATTCCTTCACACCACCATGCTTGAGCATCCACCGTCTAGATGCCGATAGGCTCCCGGCATGTCTGCACAAGTAGTAAACTGAATTAGTTTCTCTTCGTGACCCACTTACTAGTGGGCTTGCTTCATGGTCTCTTTGAATTGAGCAATCGATTCATGGTCGGTGGTGGAGTGTAATGAGCTACCACGGGTTTTGCATTTAGAGACCGAGGATGACTCGGTGGATTTGGGTTGTTTTGAACTTCTCCTTGCATGGATGACATTGTCATCCCGAGATGTCTTATGAGTTGTGTTACAGAATATCACGGCATGTGTTCATAAGACAATCATCGGGACGATGATCATTAAAGCCACGGTGTGGGCAAGGAGGAAAGGCTTTGCTCTCAACTTTTGAGCTTTGGATGAAGAAGCATCACCGATGACCAAATTTGGTGTAGTTTTCTTGATCGGAGAGCTCACATATTGCAAGTGGTCGCAGATCTGTGATCATCCTTTTACGAGATCATGCAAAGAGGATTCTATAACGCTTGTCGGTGGTATGGTGGTATAGTGGCATAGATCACACTTCGCTTGTTTTGGTGGTGGCTTTTGACTTTGAGGAACTAGAGGAAGCCGACTTTGTCTCCTTGATTGGTTCAGAACCTTTTCAATAGATTTCATTTTGTCACTTAGCTTCCTCACAAGTTCAATCGCTTCTTTGAATCGATCGCCTTGATGGGGACCGAGGATGTGGAATTTTCGATGGGGGTGGATTCTTGTTGAGTTGGTTTTGATGGTCTTTTCAAAATGGTTCTACCAAGTCCAGACCTTTCTTTAGGAGAGTGAGGATTGTAATGCAATGGAGTAAGCTCAGAGCTAGGATCAAGACACAAGAGGTTCCAAAGGTGGAAGTGGTGCTTGAGATTCATCTCGCACTCGTAGATGTGTTCGGTGTTCGGGCACATCCGGGAGTCCAAGCATGCTCTTTAGAGCTTGACTTTTAGGCTCTAGAATTCTTCCGAGTCAAAGTTAGGAAGCTTACTATAGGATTAAGTCTTTCAATCCAATCACGGGCTTGGGAATGACAACATGTTGGTAATCATGCCACCGACACAAATGGTTTAGAGATCGGTCTTTGTTGTGAGAGTCGAAGATGATGTTCACCTATGACTCTCTTTTGCTACCGAGCACCCACAAAGATCAAAGACTCTTGGATTCTTGTTGGTCCAACTATCAATGATTTCTTTTTCTTTCTTAAGTTCATCTTGAAGAGCTTGATTTCTTTTAACTATTTCAGTGTTTTGAATTTGTAAGGTGATAGCCTCAAGCTTGTTTTGTTTTAACACAAGTAACTCATCCCTACACTTATTAAATTCAAAACTTAACTTGTTGTACTTAGAAAAAGATTTAGTCTTTGCTCCTCTACAAACTTAAGATCAACATTGATATAGTTCATATAGGATCGCCAATCGAATCATCATCCATAGAAAGTAGAATATTTACCTTCTTCATTGTGATGTTGACCCATTCTCCATTTTCGCATGATTCTTTCCAATAGCTAGCTTATCTTCCTCCGAGAGGGCCATTAGTCTGTTGACATGCACCATTTCATCATCGATGAGACCGGCTCTTCATCCCATCGAAAGTTTCAAAGAACAAGACCTTTGTTTTACCCGCACAAATTGAACACTTTTTGGTTCGAGGGTGGCCTCAAGTAATGCAAGCTTAGCTTTGATCTTCCTATACTTGGCTTCAAAATCTATTGTTTTGTTACGCCGATTTATTCGAAAGTTTTGATGAGACTGATAGATTTTAGGTTGAAATTTGCTAAAGCCCGAGGACCGATTTGACCACGATGGTGCGTAAGAGGGTTCGAAATTGTTTTTGAAAATGTCCTTTGCAAATGGCCTCTTTTGTGACACTTAAAGCATTCAAGGTCCTCATTTGCTTTAGCAGTTGAAAACCTTTGTTTCTTTTAATAAACCTTCGAGAGTTTGCAAGGAGTGCCCTTTCACGAAATTCAACGCTCGTGTCATTTAGGTACCTCACTTGATCTCTCATCGTGCTCATCATCCGAATTTTTGAAAATCTTGAACCACATTGTTAGAAATGAAGGCGGTTGATATAGGTGAGGTGATGGTCGGGGACTTCTTGACTTCCCGAGACTTCTTTTCGTCTGCTGATGAGATTTTCCTCATAGACAAATTTCCCATAAATTTCGTGAAGTTCAAGAGTTTGGATGTGATTTGCATTTCTAAGTCCCCGAGAGAAGTTCAACCATTTCTCGTGAGACAATTAACAAAACCAACATTTATCTCATGTTTGATAACTTAACACCATCATTAGCCGCTTTATTTAAAAGAGTTTTGTAACTGTATAAGTTTGAGAGAGTGTTTGTAATCCCTAGCCTCAAGGTATTATACTCAAGTTTCGTGTCCATTATCCTATTTTCCTTGGTATCGATGGACCTTCATGGCTATGGACCAGGTCATCCTGTGTTTGTTTAGCCTCATATCGCTTATAATCGACTCCATTATATCATCAGGAAGACATGATATGATGATACTTTTAAGTCTTTGGTCCTGGTTGACCACTCTCCTTTCATCCTCGAAGTCCATCGAGCTTGTGTTTGGGTAAACCTTGATCTTTGGGACAAATGGACCATCATTAATACACTTGATATAATAAGGTTCCATCCTAATCAAATAGCAAAGCATACGCTTTTTTCCATTTGTTGAATTTTCCAACTTCAAGTCTAATGGCAACAAATTGAATAAGCTCCGCCCTTTTATCGACTAGTTGGGGTACATCAATTTCACCATAGGAATCTCGATTTAAAAGCGTTTTAGAGCGGCTTAAAGGTTTTATAATCGACCTTGCTCGATACCACTTGTTGTTCGTGATTCACTATCGCTTAAAAACAATTAAGTACTTAAAACAATTTAACAATGAATAATAACCGAAAGTAATGTAAGCAACACACACAAAGTAATTTTCAACATCATATTCTTATTAGATATAAATCAAAGAATCGCTACCCAAGTACTTGGAATAGTACTTGGGATTGAAATGACAAAGTTTGGCGACTCTCTCTAAGCTCGGGCTAAGTCCGAGCACAACTCTTAGAACCCACTGAGCTAGCTTAAGGATAAAGTTGTATTTGGAGGAGTGAAAAGTTGGCTTGTGTGTATGTGTGTTTTACAATTCACAAGCTTAAACTTTTCACTCATTCTCTTATGCTATTTATACAAGTATGATTTTAACTTTAAACTAGAAGACAAATACATTGATCACAGAATCACAAATATAGATATATTCGATTCATCACATTTTGTTATTAGTAGTCGGTAGTGCTTCTTCCTCAATGGAGAATCATTTAGTATCGCCGCTACTATAAATGGGAAGATATGGCTTTAGTAGATAGGGACTTAGTTTTATTTGGGTAAAGCACTTGGGACTTAGTTTTATCCGGGTAAACTTTTCCGCCTAGTCCCGCTCATTCTTCGTCTTCAAAGCCTTGATCTCTTCCTTGAGTTTGTCTTGATGCTAACAGTTGGAGAGGAGTCTTAGGATTCAAGTGAGTTATTGTCATTACTCACTGAATCTACCATCTTCTTCTTGACTTAGTCTTCACCCATAAAGTTCCGCCTGTCGAGTGGAGAGGCTCCTTCTTCGCCTCGTCATCGAGTATCTCGAAGATGGCTCACCGAGAGTGCGGCACTCACGACCGATAGTGTTTAACGGATTGAACACTTAGGTTATTTTCATTCAAATCCTAGATTGCGGGTTTGGGTATTTCTTGAACCCAATGAAATACTTGTGCTCAATACACTTGCATTGATGCAAGGACTAAAGCAATCGGTTGTAGTCTTCTAGCAAATGACAGATACTTGTTCTTCCAATCTGTGGAAAACTAGAAGGGGTTGAATAGTTTTACCAATTAAAACTTCCTTTAAACTATTTAGATCAACTTATGTCAATCTATTTGGTTGTGTATGTTGGATGTTGATAAACAAGCATATAAAGATATGTAATGAAAAGATAAGAGTAAGAAGCACAAAACCACAACGCGAGTATTTATAGTGGTTCGGCTATAAGGATACCTTCCTTGACCTACTCCACTCCCGAGTTACCTAATCGAGAGTTCGTAAACACTACACCAATCTCCTTATGGCGAAGAAGCCTTCACAACGTCGCCTACCCTTTTTCCGTGCTAGGCTAACCACCGGGTTCTTTCACCCAAGGTGAACCAAACCTACACAACGTCGCTTACCCTTTATAAGGTACTAGGCTAAGTACCTAGTTCTTTCACCCAAGGTGAACTACACCTTCACAACGCCGCTTACCCTTTATTAGGTACTAGGCTAAGCACCTAGTTCCATTGCAATGGAGGAACTACTACCACACTACACCAACGACTAATCCCAAAGGAGATCTACCTTTACAACATCATCAAGGATATCAATATCCTTGGATCTAATACTAGTCTATCTTGTACATCGAAACATACCATATCGAATGTACATCTAAGGCACCTTTCACTAATACCTTTGACTAGATCTACAAGACACCTTTCACTAATGTATTGTGTCTTCACTTTTAAGCACCTTTCACTAATGCTTCTTTGTCTTGACTTCTAAGCACCTTTCACCAATGCTTCTTTGTCTTGACTTCTAAGCACCTACCACAAGTGCTTATCCTATAGACGATAGATACCCTTCACTAATATCTTCATCTTGACACTTGAGACATCTTTCACTAATGTCTTCAACACTACACTTCTTTCAAGAAATAAAGGAATTGTCAACAAGAAGACTTCAGTAGCCTTGATGATGAGGAAGCATGGCAACTCATGGACTTGAGCTTGCTCGACTTCAAAGGTGGTGATCTTGCCTTTAAGAGGAACCTAAAAGATCACACAAAAACGAAATTACAAACATAGATCTCTTGGATCTAAGGTTAGTAAGATTTAACTCGTGGGAGAAAGTGTGTTGGAAAGGGTAAGAAATAATGAAGAAATGGCTCACTATTTATAGAGGAAAATCTCATCGTTCCTCGGATCCCACGGATCCCTTCCATAAGGGATCCGTCTAGCGTTAAGCTAGGATCCGTGGACGCCCCTACCCATGGGTATTTTGGTTATGGGTCATGGGTTGAACCATGGATCTTTGGCTAGATACAATGTATCTTCGAGTGCAATGCACTTGGTCACTGGGTATGGGTTGATCCATGGGTTATGGATATCATCCATGTATGATATAAGCATGATGTCATGAAATGGGTTATGGGTCAAGATCCATGGGTTATGGGCTTTGGGTTGTACCCACCTACATTCAATGTATTTGCCTAATGGGTTGTGATACTTATGTTTCTACCCATTTATATTACCCAATATACTACATACTAGTTATGTGTATATTTTATCCAAATATGTAAACACTAGTTGTTGTACATATGTATTACTTAAATCATAAAATCACTTATACTTGTTTTAGTCTTTTATGTTAAAATGGGAATATGTTAGAAACTGTTAGTTCAAACCATTCACGTATTTTATTTGTTTCGTTAATATGATTTTACGTTTGTTATCGACAAAACATTAGAAGATCGTAAAATATAAATAAACGTTTTTACGGCTTATTTGTATTAACAATCTCCCTTTTGTTGATGACAAAACATAAAATTATTTTAAGGAAAAGCTAAAATTGAAAAGTTTGAATTTGTAGTTTTTACTTTCTTCTCCCCTTTTGTCGAAACAAAAGTGTTTGAAGGAAAGCAACACATCGTTTTTAAGAAAACATGTGAAAGAAGTAAAAGTAAAAGAAATAGAGAGCAAGTAACGGAAAAGAATCTCGTCGTTACTCCCCCTTAATGAGTCCATCCCTAAGTAAGGGCGTCAAGAAACTAATTCTAATCTAGTTCATTTGCAACTAACTTTTGCAGAAGATTACGTCTATGTGATGGGTGTGCTCCCCCTAGATGATTTCAATTTGCAGCGGGAAGTCATGAAATATAAATCTAAGGTTGCAAGTAATTTTGCAACGTATTGTTTTGACACCAAGCTCCCCCTAGATTTAGGGTGTCAAATTCTTCATGTGTTAATTGAATAACTGCAAAACAAGGGTTAGAAAAACAAGTATAATTCACAATTTCCTACAAATATGGTCCAAGTTAGTAGGAAAATAGTTTCCTGTCTCACGGATCCCACGGTTCCCTCCTAGTAGGGATCCGCTCAGGCAATTTCGAGGATCCGTAGTAGCTAATTAATTTCAAAGAACGGTGATATAACAAGTAATGTTATCACAAAATGAGATATGAATACAAGGTAATCATATGCTCGTAAAAATAACAAGTAGCATGTAATTCCATTTAATAAAACTAGAGTTATGATATACATGACTCTAAAAACTAAGAAAATAGACAATACATGACTAGGAATTTCTAGACCAACTAACGCTGATGCTAGGACACCACTAAAATTTTCTAGCTCAAGTTTTGTTTAGGTTTAATCTCGTTGAAACGCTCGAGGAGATGATAGAACATGAAACGTTGGTCTTCTCGTACTTCATGTATCAAACTTTCAACATGTTGACAATGATATAAATCTTTGTCATGGCTAGGTAGTGGTGGTGGAAGAAATGAAATAGCTTGATGCGAAGGATCAGTGAAGCGGCTTCAGGAGCTTCAAACGATGGAGGATTGGTGGAGGTACATTTGAGAATGACTTAACCAAGAATGATGTTGGTGGTAGAGAAGTGTCAACTTCCATATGATCGGGTGGTTGACTTTGATGATTTCTCATAATCCAAATGGGATTATATGATGGAAACGGCGAAAAGGAAGCCGGAGCAAGTGTTGACTCAACACCTTGATTTTGAACCATTATTCCTCCTAATGAGGAGAATGTTGTCGGCGGAAGCGGATGAGACGGCCTAGGAGGTAAGTCCTCTAAATTGTAGAGATGTGGTGATGATAGTGGGGATGTAAATGAAGTAGCTCTAGGAACCAATGGTGATGGTTTAGTGGAGATAATATGGTTTGGCCTAGGAGGTATGGTGGTGTTTGGTATTGGTAGTTTTGTGGGTACTATCCTTTTAGGAATTGGTTTGATTGGATGAGGAAGAATCCAATCATTTGTTGGCTTGACCGGAGATGATTCGGTTGAAGAGATTTCGTGTATAACACGAGCCTTTTTCATGGGTGGTTCTTTGGTGGATAAGTTACTACTTGGGGTTTTCCTCATGATGAGATGATTTTAAGAGGTTGCAAGAGTTGAAAGTTAGGATGAGAGTGATGACTATGGAGGTTCTAACAAAGTGGTTTATAAACCAAGAGATTTGGCAAGTGCATTTAAGCCTTAAGCCACTAGGATTCATTGGAATGTGATGATTAACATGCACAAGAGTCAACTTCGAGAGGTTGTCTTGATCTAGGAATTCATTTAAGATGAGATGGAGTGTTTGAGTTAGGAAGATGAGTTGAAATGATTGTTTTAGCAAGATTTGACATAAACCGTCATCCGGATCCCACGGTTCCTTCCTCGTAGGATCCATCTAGGCTAATCCTAGGGATCCGACTTTCAAGAATTATGAAAGAGTGGAAATGATGTTTCTAAGATCTAAGACCTATATCATCTTGAGTGTTTCACCTCCTAAGTGTTTTAAATGAAGGGTGCTTGAGTACTTGAAGGTAATGAATGATGTAGCTAATGATTGTTATTTATGGAAGGATTTGGAACTTTCAAGAGTACCAATGGATGAGCAAGGATGACACTAAAGATTTAGAGTGTCAATTGAAGCTAAATGATCCTAGAGATCGGGTTGTGTCTTAGGATAGTGTTTTGGAAAATATCCTAGAAGCTTTGAGATGGGAAAACTAGATTTTTATCAACTTTGATCAATTTTGAGGTGAGGATGATTTATGATCAATTTTTCATAATCAAAAGATTTCTAAGACTAGATGTGAGGATCAAGTAAAAATGAAGTCCGAGTTTAAGAGCGGAAGAGTAATGGATTAAAACGAAATGGTAGATCTACAAGCTTCTTAGAGTGTGATCTAGGTGAGTTATGTAAAGATCAACCTATCTTGATAAGGACTTAATTTACCTTAAGACACTATGTTTAGCTTAGTGTGAGGTATTCTAAGGATATGGTTGAAATATAATGCTTGCAATTGCATTTTCTGCTTGTTGGATCCCACGGTTCCCAAGTGTAGGGATCCGCCTAGCACAATCTTTGGGATCCGCCTATCTCGTCAAGCAGACCTTTACTAAAGGTATGCAATGATCTTGACAATGCATTATATCTCAAGGATAGTCTAAAAGGAGTTCTAATACTAAGATATCAAATGTAAGATGTTTTATTTCATGAAAGAAATTGGATTACATTGATAGAGCACGAATACAAGAGAATTGATCCTATTTTGGAATACTACTAGGTTTCTTGAGTGTTTTCGCTAGGAGGATCATTATGTGATTGATGAGTGTTGGTGGAATCAAGAATGAAGAAAGTCTTCATGAGAGATATGTTTAGCGGTTCCATCATCTTGTTCACAAGCACGCATAACGGACTTTGAAATTGAGGATGGAAGTGCATAACATTATGATAGAGGCGTGTCAAGAACATTCCATAAGGGATGAGTTTATTCTTGGAGCCTTGAAGATTTTGCAATTCGCCTTGCGAAGAAGTAGGCGAGATTGTATGGTTGTTGTGTTAGCAAACAAGACAACATGTGAGCACAACAAGCGGGAAGAATTTCTCGATTTCCCTAAGACTCCAAACATTTTCACGTAGGATGAGTGCAAGAGGCTTGTACTCTTCTCGGATATCCCTTGTAAAGATAATGTTTGGATCGGAGTAATATGGTCGAGGTTTGCATATTATGCGATTTAAATCTTCCCGAGAGGGTATGTGTGAACAATATGGACTATTTTCTTCATGAAAGTTGAATAGAGAATCAAGAGACCAATCTTGGTGAAGGCACATTGTCCATGATTTGGAATCCGGAGGATGTGAGCAAAATGCCCAAGGGTTAGAGTGAACTTTGGTTTTGATATAAAACCAAAGAGATAGAGAGCGATCCTCGTTAACGAACGAGTTCGACTTGACGGAAGAATTCCATTATGAACCTTGGACATATCTTCTCGTTGATTTCAAGAAGACATTCTAGTCCTATGGCTCAGAAGGAGGTATTGACACCTTCTTCGAATTGTAGAGAGGTGTCTACAATACGTCCTTCGTGGAAGTGACGGTTTTCGAGATTATTGAACCCACGGACATGATTGCCAGGTGTGTTGGGTTCGAGAGAGATGTTCGGAGTGTAGACGCTAGTGAGTGAAAAATCAAACTCATATTCATGCGTCATAGTTGAACCTATAGAAATGATGGGTTAATAAGAGGTGATGTTTATGGTCGACCTATAATTATCTAACATTTTTATTAGATTTTTATTAACAATGGTTTTTAAACAAGAAAGACACTTGACTCACTTATGGTTTTGACATTCTAGTGGAGTATTACTTAGAAGAAAATGGTTTTAATTTGCATGAAAATCGTTTTCAGTAGGACGGATCCCACGGTTCCTTTTCAAAAGGGATCCGCTAGTATAACTTCCGGATCCGTGGATCCGTAGTAATGTAAATGATTTGATAAAAACATAGGTTTTACATTTTATACCATGAGAAGTGTTTTATCCTACATTTTCTTTTAGATGTGATGAGTGTCTAAATACTCATCATTTTGTACCATCTAGATCGCAAAAACATCCGAAAATACTCAAACGCATCAAAATGATGAAAATATCACAAATAAGTGTTTTAAATGCAAAATATCAAAATCGATGAAAACGATCAAGTTTGCATAATTGGCGCTTTAGTCCCCAAGTTACAAAAGTTGTCAAATATAGTCCCGGTAATTCAAAAACTTGTAAATGTCATTTAAGGTCCATGGGATTCAAAATTTGTCAAAATAAACCCTTTAAAGTTTAAAATTTACAATTTACAACTTTAGTCCCTAAAGTTTGAAAAATGTCATAAATAGTCCTTGGTAAATTTAAAAATGGAAATTTATAAAAAATAAACCTTGTGCTATTCATAAATGACAAAATTGGTCCTTATGGTGAACTTTTGGAAAATTACATGTTTGGTCCCTTAAGTTTCAAAATGACATAAAAGGCCCTTGGATTTACAAAATGGAAAATAATCAATAATGGTCCTTGTACTAATCATAAATGGCGTGAATGGTCCTTGTGTGTTCTTTGGAAGGATGGCGCTTTGGTCCTCAAGTTTGGCCTAATTCGACTTTGGTCCTTGTGTTTATAAGCTACAACAACCGGACCTATATTAATCTAAACCCAAAGCCCAAACCCAATATCAAACCCGACCCAAAATTTAAAATAAAACCGCCACCACTGCTCACCTCTCCCTCACACTGTTAAACCCGAAACTGTGTGGTTTCTCCACCTCACCACCACTTTCCACCTTGCAACCTTATCCCCAGGGTGATACCAACCCCTCCACCTCCACAACCTCCCAAGAAGCATTAAATGCTAAAACACGCTTTAGGACTTTTGGCACCAATTTACATTTCAAAGGTCGATCACTTTGACCGATCCAATGGCCATAACTCAGCTGGAATTGATCGGAGATGTGAGAGGAAGCTTTTGGTTGATAAATAGAAGAAAAGGAGTCGAGAAAGGCGAGTTAATTTTTAGAGTAGAGTAGTTTGTCGTTTTAGTTAAATTTCGGTTTCAGTGTTTATTTAAGCTTCAAAGTACTTTTTTATGTAATCTCAAGATAATATAAAACTTTTAAGTAATCAATTTCAATTTCAAAGTTCAATTTATGTTATGCAATTTACAAGTTTATATATATGTGATTATAAGTTGATAAGGGATAATAAGCTTGTATAAGTTCTTATATAAGCTTTCATAAGCTCACTTTACTTATTACTTACTCGTAAACTCACTTACTCCAATTTACTCTCAAAATACCGGTCAATGAAAGTTCAACCGGTGATATTGGTCATGAAAATGGAGTTGGCTTGATTCTTATCTTTGAATTGGGTATTGATTGGTGTTTTTAATCTTGGTTTTAGTATCTTATACGCGTAATCTTCTTGGACCTCAAAGTAAGTTATTATCAAAACTGTCTCAAAATTGTTTGTTGATATAATTTATGGTCGTTTGCTAGATTTATTTTAACGCTTGATTTGATGATTCATTAGTCTTAAAATCTTAGTCTAGTGCTCAGTTTGATCTCTGCATAAGTAGGTTAGGATTAGGCTAATTAAATTTCTTATTAAACCGCTAAGGGTGTTTGTTTCACTTGTTTAACTAAGTTAGAGGTTTGTTCAAGAGTTAGACTCGGTTGCTTAAGTATCATTTAGGTCCATTACAAAGATTTCGGTCATTACTTGTCACTAGAAAGTACTCAAAGTCAAAATTCCATTTTATGCTCAATAATTGTTCACCGTCAAGGATTTATAAGTCCAAAACTTGCATTTAGGTGTAGAATCGTTAAGCTAGCTTGTTTAGAACTCATTACATCTAAATTCATCGGTTGCATTCCATTTCGTGAGATCATAAGTTCAATAAAGTCGCCTTTTCATTTCACAAAAGTCAAAACCATAAAACCGCTTTTGCCAAAACTTTGTTGATGTCTCATTTGTTAATCCTTGGTCAAGAGCTTTTGGTATTTTGATTTAACAATTTGTCACACCGCGGAGGCGGAAACACGAGGTGTAACGGAAGGGAACATAAGCACAAGATAATAGAACATACCAACATTAATATTAAAAAGAAATATTACACCATTACAATTCCAGTTTAGCCGGCATCGGCAAATATATTACAAAGTTTAGTTTCCAAAATATTGAGTTTTATTACATACGACTTGTAGCGACAAGTGAAAACTTCTTTATGCAAGACTTGGTAGAAAGAGCTTACTAACGATCACCTGAAATGCATGAGAGAAAAAAAACGGGTCAACTATGAAAATAGTTGGTGAGTAAACACGTTTAGCAAAATAAGAAAACTCGAAAGAAATAAACAAAGCTTCGGTCGACTTAAAATGGTTCACAAAGCAAAGGCATTGTAAATCCACTCGGCCCAAGTTCCGCCATACAAAACTTGCAACCTGTGTGTTCACAACCCACCGCCAAAAGTAGTATGTCTAATAGTCAAGTATAAGCGGTCATAATAGTACACAATATAGTACCACGGATATAATAATGATTCTGTGGATGCTCCGAACATGGGAGACTTTGCACCGCTCCAACAAGGGAGACTCCTTTGTCACCAACCACCTAGGCGAGATTTATTGAGACGCCCACCAATAAGGCGAGACTTTATAGTGATGCTCGAACATGGGAGACTTTGCTTTGCCCAACAAGGAGACTCCTTTGTCACTCAACCACCTAGGCGAGATTTATTGAGACGCCCACCAATAAGGCGAGACTTTATAGTGATGCTCGAACATGGGAGACTTTGCACCGCCCAACAAGTGGAGACTCTTTGTCACCGACCACCTAGGCGAGATTTATTGAGACGCCCACCAATAAGGCGAGACTTTATAGTGATGCTCGAGCAGGAGACTTTGTACGGTTCAATAAGTTCAAATAAGTAATAGGTTCGTAATTAAGTTCAAGGATTTGATTCGAGTTCACAAGTTCTAGTCAAACTAGTTAATAAAAGTAGTAAACAATTTAGCTCAAGTATGGTTCATGCATTCAGCCCCAAAATATAGTAAAACGGTAAAAAGGGGTTTGTGATTACTCACTTGGTAAACTGGTGTGATGACAAAAGTGAGTACACTGAGGTATAATGTGATGCGTCAACCGGGACCTATCACGAATGATATGATATGCAATGAGTTGCAATGTAATGTTATGCATGCACTCCATATGTTATTTATACCATTTACGGGTTTTGAAAATATTACTCGTCGTCGAAAAATACTCTTTTGACGCCTTGACCCTTCAAAATGACTTTACAAATATTTACGCCAAAATGTCATCCTACAATGGTTTTATAATGATTTATGGTGAAATTACCACTTTTCGTCAGTAAAACAATGTCGCCGGAATTTTCATAAAATTAACAAAATGGCTTTGGAAAACTAGTCGTAAAATGGTGTACGCCGATCGTTAGAGAACGAACTCAACGGTTTTGGAAAGTTTGTATCGATATCTAGAAGTTTCAGTCAGAGTTTTCATTCAAAAGGTCTCGATCATAAAGATATCAAGGGCTAAAGATAGTGATTTTTGCTAATTGTGTGCGTAAAATGAGTTTCGCCAAGTTTGAACATCCGTAATTAATTTACTATAACTCACCGGACAAACGAATTTTTGTTTTGAAAAATATGGCCGATGAACTTGATTTTACTAGAAAACATTTCGTTCTAAAAGTTTCACATCATGGTTAAAAACAATTGAAACATGGTCACGTTCTAACTAATGTAACACTTGTATCGTAAAAATAATATAGATTTTTAGAAAATAATAGTTACTGCAAGTTTATGAAAGCGTGCATATATTTGTCGTTTCAAACTGCTTTCTACGTATAATACGTCCTTAGCTTCGTATCGAAGTAAACTAATATATTTTTGATAAGTCGAAATAATTTGTGAAGCATAAGGCTCGTTTTTGACCGAACAAGATAAATATATGTTGCTGAAATTTCGAAAATAATATTTTTCGTCGTCAAACTTTAAAAATTCACCACGGCTTCGTTATAAGTCCGTTTTATCCGTTCAAGCGCCACGGATTCGTTTTAAAGTATATTTTCTAAAAATCAAGGCCAAAGTTTCGTACCAACTGTCGGTTTTTCCAGAAATTCAAACAAGGACAGAACCTATTTATATGGTTATCGAAAATAGTTTTCTCGGACAAAACCTATTCTAATCCCTTCAAATCAACTCCAAAGCTAATCTAATCCTACCATACACCTTCTTAGGGTGTCATGGGTTCCTAATCACCATCAAGACCAAAGAATACCATGGGGATAATTATAGGATGACCAATATGTATATATAACTCAATAAATCATGAAAATGGTATAAATCACATATCATGCATATTTTCTCCAAAATGAAAAGAAACATATGAAAATGAAAAGGAAACATGAAAATGATAAAACAAGCTTACTAGTGATTATGATGAGGTGTAAGTAACAAGGATTAGCCTAAATACTCTTGGTTTTTATTTCAAACCATAAAAGAGTATAAACTAGATTGTATATAACTTGAACTTGAAAAGTTTTTGATCCTTGAAGACCTCTTGAAGGTGGTCGGTTTGATGAAGAAACAAAGGAGAGAAAAAATAATCTTTGCTACTATGTGAATTATTAAAAGTACTAGAATGAAATGAATGAAATTGAAGTAATAAAGTTGGAGTGTATATTTAGGCAATCAAAAGAGAAAAAATCACCAAACCCTCCATAAAATCCCCTAGTGGCCGGTTCTAAGGGATTTGGTTCCCAAATAATATATATATATATATTTTTTTTAAAAAGTATTGTATAGATACTTGTAATAATTTGTAAGAAAAAGTGTAAGAAAATGTATAAGTAAAGATAAATGGTAACTTTTGGTACAAGTAAATTTTAATAGATCAAAATAGAATGTAATGAGATAATAAAAATTGTAAAATACATTCCTTGTGAAAATTGAGTGATATAAAATTATCGATAATTTTTAAGAAACACGTCGTAATAAGATAACTTTAACGATTTATATACAAAATAAATTTAGAACACTAGGTAAACTCAAAATATAGTTTTTATAAGCCAAATGTAAGTATAAACATATATCGGGATCATTTTAGAAGTAACGGATTAAATATACAAAATAATAACTCACGCGATAACGCTTATTAACTATAAAATTACGCGTAAAATATGAAATAAAATGCCATGAATGAGCTAATATGATGCATATATATAATTTAAGAAATGACCGAATTTGAGAATTGTGACATTCTTCCCATGTCACGGAATCACGTCCCCGTGATTCGATTAACGATACTATGGTCCGAACCTCGACAAGAGTTCTAAAAGTTCATGCTCGCATCGAGCAGCCTAAATGATCATATCAATGCCCATGCGCATGTGTTCCCCATATAACTAAGTACGTGCCGTGATCGATTTGATAGGGTAAACTTATCCAATATCGAACGTAGCTCTCAAAAGACCTTTAGGTAGTCGATTCTAATTTAATCTCACAACTCATCAAACAAGAACCGTCATGAGATTAAACTAAACCGACTTGAGTAAACTTGTCTCTTAGCTTGATTTTCGCAACTCATCAAACAAGAACTGTCACTAGATCAAGCTAGGAAACAAGTTGTTAGAAAGGTAGGATGCCACATCCTTGTATGAAGTCTTTTGAAAGATTCGCTCGATATTCGATTTGCTTACACAATCAAATCCAATCAACAAAATATATAACAACTAAGGTCGATATCAATAGGTCTCAAATTAATCAGAGTCGTGAACGAGGTAAGAGTTGGAAGGAAGTTATGCACTCAAAATTATGTCGCATGTAAATAAAGTGGTCGCTCAAAGGAATGTACCCGTTACGCGTTGCGGGCTTCCCGGTACCCGGATAGAATGCTCGACCACGCGGGAGGAATTTCAATGTTACGATCTTGTGGGCCTCTATTGCCAACGCCAGTTTGGACGATTTCCTCCTTGATTGGGAGTTCTTTTCAACTTTGGACAGTATTGCGAAGGTGATCTAGACTTCCACACTCGTAATATGCTTTTCTTTGTCCTTGATTTCGAGCCTGCTTGAGCAATTTTTAGCGAAGTGCCCGTCTGTCCGCATTTGCCGCACCTGGGCGCTCTCCTAAGTGATGATAATTACATCGAGTGCACAAAGGATGTGGACTGCATATCCTTTGCGCCTCGGTGATCGCCCATAGTTCCGGGTTATTCACGCTCTTGTTTTTTCGATTCCGTCTCGTTTTCCCGGTGATCCTCCCCGTCGCTTTCGTCCATTGTCGCTTGCTTTTGCTAGTTCTCCGCACCGATCACATCATTCGTCAAGCGATACGCCATACTCACGTGGCTTGCAGAGTGGTTGGTTTCGACAAGTGACATCCTCCTAATTTCCGTATCAATCCCCATATATCGGTCAATCAACTTCTCCACGGTGGAAACCATGTGAGGAACCATCCTAGTTAGCTCGTGGAACCGGATCGTGTACTTGTCGATCTCTACTCCTACCATCAAGTGATTCCAAAATTCTTCTTCCGGTTCGACTTCATCTTTTTCGCAAAGACTCATCCGCTTAGTAGTTTCTTGAATGCTTCCCAAGATAATGCATTTGCGCCCTCTTCCTCTAGTCTCAGTAGTTGGTTGTTCCACCGTGTCAATGCTCGACCGTAGTAGACCAACAGAGAACTCAACCTTGTTTCCTTCAAGACATTTCGTGATACTAAGCTTCGACTCAACATTCTCGAACCGTGTTAGCAAATTCAATGGCACCCTCGGCACCATGAAATTCCATTGGCTTGCATGTCATGAAAGTTTTGTAGCCGCATCCTTGACCGTTTGAAGCACCTTCTCCGTTGTTGGTTCGTCTAGCATCGAGATGGGTTATAATTTGAGTGAGTAGATCCGCTATTCCAGCAGCCGTTGTTGTCCGGATTGTCATTGTTGTTTGAGTTGCCGTTGTTGTTACCCCGCCGAGCGTGTGTTTCTTGCGACCATGATCCCACAAAGGACCAAAACATCGGGTTGAGTAAACGACATTCGAACGAAGTCGATGAGGTGCAGCGGTGGTAACGTGTTATAGTGATCGAAACATGACAGAAATGAGACATGCTATGTCTAACAAGTCGAAAGATGGAAAAGAGAAGATATGAACAAGGTACGGTAATGTAGACGTGAACGTAAAACATGCCATGCATACCCACCCGACCAATGCAACTTCGGTGACCGGACTTTAAAGACTCGACTAACATGATTTAAAACTACCACTCTTATCATTGTGATGGTTCTTCATAAATTAGACATAGTTGATCGGGCTATGTATAATTTATGAGTAACAATGCAACGATAGGACTAGTTGACTCGAATGGTGTTAAATGTTTAATAAATAATATAAAAAATTATTCCGGTTATATTTGTGATTTTATTTTTGAAAAATCGGCATTCTCTATAACCTTTGGCTCTGGTACCAATCATCACACCTCACGGAGGCGGAAACACGAGGTGTAACGGAAGGAACATAAGCACAAGATAATAGAACATACCAACATTAATATTAAAAAGAAATATTACACCATTACAATTCCAGGTTTAGCTGCATCGGCAAATATATTACAAAGTTTAGTTTCCAAAATATTGAGTTTTATTACATACGACTTGTAGCGACAAGTGAAAACTTTATGCAAGACTTGGTAGAAAGAGCTTACTAACGATCACCGAAATGCATGAGAGAAAAACGGGTCAACTATGAAAATAGTTGGTGAGTAAACACGTTTAGCAAAATAAGAAAACTCGAAGAAATAAACAAAGCTTTCGATCGACGAAAATGGTTCACAAAGCAAAGGCATTGTAAATCCACTCAGTTCCAAGTTCCGCCCATACAAAACTTGCAACCCGTGTGTTCACAACCCACTGCCAAAAGTAGTATGTCTAATAGTCAAGTATAAGCGGTCATAATAGTACACAATATAGTACCACGGATATAATAATGATTCGTGGATGCTCCGAACATGGGAGACTTTGCACCGCTCCAACAAGGAGACCTTTGTCACTCAACCACCTAGGCGAGATTTATTGAGACGCTCCACCAATAAGGCGAGACTTTATAGTGATGCTCCGAACATGGGAGACTTTGCACTGCTCCAACAAGGGAGACTCCTTTGTCACTCGACCACCTAGGCGAGATTTATTGAGACGCTCCACCAATAAGGCGAGACTTTATAGTGATGCTCCGAACAGGGGAGACTTTGTACGGTTCAATAAGTTCAAATAAGTAATAGGTTCGTAATTAAGTTCAAGGATTTGATTCGAGTTCACAAGTTCTAGTCAAACTAGTTAATAAAAGTAGTAAACAATTTAGCTCAAGAATGGTTCATGCATTTCGCCCCAAAATATAGTAAAAACGGAAAAAGGGGGTTTGTGATTACTCACTTGGTAAACCGTGTGATGACAAAAGTGAGTACACCGAGGTATAATGTGATGCGTCAACCGGGACCTATTACGAATGATATGATATGTCATGAGTTGCAATGTAATGTTATGCATGCACTCCATATGTTATTTATACCATTTACGGGTTTTGAAAATATTACTCGTCGTCGAAAAATACTCTTTGACGCCTTGACCCTTCAAAATGACTTTACAAATATTTACGTCAAAATGTCATCCTACAATGGTTTTATAATGATTTATGGTGAAATTACCACTTTTCGTCAGAAACAATGTCGTCGAATTTTCATAAAATTAACAAAATGGCTTTGGAAAACTAGTCGTAAAATGGTGTACGCCGATCGTTAGAGAACGAACTCAACGGTTTTGGAAAGTTTGTATCGATATCTAGAAGTTTCAGTTCAGAGTTTTCGTCCAAAAGGTCTCGATCATAAAGATATCAAGGGCTAAAGATAGTGATTTTTGCTAATTGTGTGCGTAAAATGAGTTTCGCCAAGTTTGAACATCCGTAATTAATTTACTATAACTCCATTTGGACAAACAGCTTTTTTGTTTTGAAAAATATGGCGATGAACTTGATTTTACTAGAAAACATTTCGCTCAAAAGTTTCACATCATGGTTAAAAACAACAATAAACATGGTCGTTATAAATAATGTAACACTTGTATCGTAAAAATAATATAGATTTTAGAAAATAATAGTTACGGCAAGTTTATGAAAACGTGCATATATTTGTCGCTTCAAACCGCTTTCTACGATAATACGTCCTTAGCTTCGTATCAAGTAAACTAATATATTTTTGATAAGTCGAAATAATTTGTGAAGCATAAGGCTGCTTTTGACCCGAACAAGATAAATATATGTTGCTGAAATTTCTGAAAATAATATTTTCGTCACAAACTTTAAAAATTCACCACGGCTTCGTTATAAGTCCGCTTTTATCCGCTCAAGCGGCCACGGATTCGTTTTAAAGTATATTTTCTAAAATCAAGGCCAAAGTTTCGCACCAACTGTCGGTTTTCCAGAAATTCAAACAAGGACAGAACCTATTTATATGGTTATCGAAAATAGTTTTTCTCGGACAAAACCTATTCTAATCCCTTCAAATCAACTCCAAAGCTAATCTAATCCTACCATACACCTTCTTAGGGTGTCATGGGTTCCTAATCACCATCAAGACCAAAGAATACCATGGGGATAATTATAGGATGACCAATATGTATATATAACTCAATAAATCATGAAAATGGTATAAATCACATATCATGCATATTTTCTCCAAAATGAAAAGAAACATATGAAATGAAAAGGAAACATGAAAATGATAAAAACAAGCTTACTAGTGATTATGATGAGGTGTAAGTAACAAGGATTAGCCTAAATACTCTTGGTTTTTATTTCAAAACCATAAAAAGAGTATAAACTAGATTGTATATAACTTGAACTTGAAAAGTTTTTGATCCCTTGAAGACCTCTTGAAGGTGGTCGGTTTGATGAAGAAACAAAGGAGAGAAAAAATAATCTTTGCTACTATGTGAATTATTAAAAGTACTAGAATGAAATGAATGAAATTGAAGTAATAAAGTTGGAGTGTATATTTAGGCAATCAAAAGAGAAAAAAATCACCAAACCCTCCATAAAATCCCCTAGTGGCCGGTTCTAAGGGATTTGGTTCCCAAATAATATATATATATATATTTTTTAAAAAGTATTGTATAGATACTTGTAATAATTTGTAAGAAAAGTGTAAGAAAATGTATAAGTAAAGATAAATGGTAACTTTTGGTACAAGTAAATTTTAATAGATCAAAATAGAATGTAATGAGATAATAAAATTGTAAAAATACATTCCTTGTGAAAATTGAGTGATATAAAATTATCGATAATTTTTAAGAAACACGTCGAATAAGATAACTTTAACGATTTATATACAAAATAAATTTAGAACACTAGGTAAACTCAAAATATAGTTTTATAAGCCAAATGTAAGTATAAACATATATCGGATCATTTTTAGAAGTAACGGATTAAATATACAAAATAATAACTCACGCGATAACGTTTATTAACTATAAAAATTACGCGTAAAATATGAAATAAAATGCCATGAATGAGCTAATATGATGCATATATATAATTTAAGAAATGACCGGAATTTGAGAATTGTGACACAATTTCAGTTGGTCTAGTTTAGAAATCTCATCTTTATTAAATTTTATCAAGTCTCTAAGAGCTCTAAATCAGCTTCTCAAAAAGGCCTCATATGCCTCGCTCACACCTCGCTAATACCGAGTGTGAATACAGTATATTTTAAACTCGCACAAACTTCATTCAAGCTTGTGAGGAGCTGATTTTTGGTCCATGTGAAGTCTGCTAGGAGATCTTTAGGTCCCATTATCTGTTTTTCAATTTAGCTTATTTGTTTAGCCTGTGCATTAGCTTAAAGGTGCCCCCTTAATAACTGATTTGCATTATTAATCCCATAAGCTCAAAACTAGTTTAAGCTTATTTAGTAATCAAGAGTACTATTAAATAGTTAAGATAGACTTAATTTAGCATTAGTTAGCTTCGTGTTCATTTGGTGTCCATTTGTGGACTTTGGCTTATTTTTGTTGTTTATTCATAAGCGCTTCATCGCACTTCATTTTCTCACACACTAGCATATGTTTTTATATTTTTATAGACTTAGAATATAATTTTAGTATTTTCCTGAATTTTTCATATTTTTCCAAAGACTGCTTGATATTTTTCTTATTTTAAACTAGTTTTAATCCTTTTAAATAACTTTTAATATAAATTAATCGAAAAGCTTCATAAAATAATTTTTAATTTTTCCTAGATTAAGAATAATATTTTAGATTTTCCTGTAAAGTTTCATTATTTTTACTGTTCATTTGTTATTTTTCTTAATTTTAATTAGTTTTAAATAGTTTTAAATTAATAATAAATACATAAAAACTCTAAAAAATATATTTTCAGTTTTAAAATAAGTTTTATCATATTTTAGATTTTTCTAAGTTATAATTTCATTTTTCTAGGTTAATTTTGTATTTTCTTATATTTTAGTGCATTTTAAATACTTAATAAATAGTTTTTAATTAATAATAATTAAATAAATAGTTTTAAAATAATTTTCTTTTTCTAATAATTTTCTTTTATTATTAGGATTGTAAAATATCATTTTCATATTTGTAGGCATTTTATTTCTTAAACTCACGCTTTATTTTGTACGTTACGTAATTTTATTTAAACGACGTTTTAGGTTTTAAACGCTCATCGATTTTAAATATAGTGATAGCGTTTATTTAATATATTTTAACTTTTAATTTTATTTAATTTGCATTTAAACCCCCGTAATTTACAAAACCTTTTCTTTAGGTATAAATAACTCAAAATCCTTATCGATCACTATCCTTAGCGATTATTCGACATCCGTCGTGTTAAACACCATTCATCCTCCGTGGGACTTAACGACCCGTGAATCCACTATATTCCTCGATCTTAATTGCATTTGCCTCTTGAGTCGCTTTTAAGTTTGTTACGGTTGACCATTCAAGTGGTCACTTGTGTGATTAAACTTGACCGCTTGAGGCGAAGTCAAATTTTGTCGCCACGGGGAGGTCAGAAGCGTGTTTTAAGCATTTTCGCATCCATTCTTGCACATATACCACCTTTTGTAAATGCAGTTTTTTTGTAAAGTTAATCAAAATCAAAAGTTCATTAACACTTTTCCTAAAGTGTTAACAACACCAAAATATTTTCATTCTTTGTTTTACAAAATGTTTATCCAAAAATCCAAAATATTCATCTTTACCCTCTTACCCTTTTTGATTCTTTATTCATTTACCCTCTATCCATTTGATTCTAACTTTTATTCTCATGGAATCTCTCGACCACGACGATTCGAACGAAGTTGAAAACTTCATACTTCATCACAAATGTCAAGAATTCGTGTTGTTCAGAATGATCCATTAATTCGCGTAGGGAAATGGAACGAGAAACCGGGTGACAAAGGACCGGTACTTCCCTCGATAATGGAGGTGCTTAATACGTCCAACCCACGGTTATCCAAAGATCTAATCCTCGATTGCTCCTAAGCCGCCTAAAATTGATCCTAAACTTTCACAATTTATGGTTAAAAGCAAACATGCGTAATTTAGACCGTGACTAGCAAGAATGACTTGCCTAATCTTCACGCTTCTCAAGAACCGTAACTGTAACTGAGACCATAACGGAAGTGGTGGAAATTGCTAGCTCTCGAGCACACCACTTGTCCCACCTCCGGATTTTTCAAAATGTTCTTCGAATCTTAATAGTCATTCGGATCACCATGTTGGTTTTGTTGATTCTTGAATGAACCGATTCCTTCTCATAACTCTCAAATAGAATCGCTTATTCCTTGTGTCGGTTGTGGTGAGCCTCTTTTGGTTCACCGTCACTGGTGTACGTGTACAAAGCAGTGTGGTAATGACATTCGAACGGGAGTTGTTTGTTTTGTGGTTCGAGGAATTCATTTGATTATGATCCTAATCCGAACTCATTTAACGAACCTCAAATTTTTCCAATTACCCACCACCACCCGACTTATCTTCATATAATCAACATAATCTTGTGAATTTTGTGGAGGTCCTCACCAAGGATTTGAGTGTCAATCCGAAACACGCTTGTCTATGAATAGTTTTCCGGTGATGCTCGAACTTTGGTTATGACCAATATCCATATGATTCACCAATCCAGCTCAACAGCTTTTATCATTGTGAATATTGTGGAGGTCCCCATTTCACTCGATTGTCAAACAGGAATCAATTTCCTTGTAACAATTACGACTATCCATATCACGACCAACCTCCACAATGTCAAATGACTCAAACTCCTCAAGAAACCCAACAAGACACTTATCTAGAGCTTCGAGTCGGTGAAAAGAACCGAGGAGTTGAGTAAAACAAGATTTCATAATGTTCCCGCTTTTTCTTGTGTATATTGTGGGGTCCTCATGATGATTATCAATGTCAACCTTCCGTTTTGACAAATCTCCACTCCCACAATGTCCCGTCATTCAAAATTCACATGAGAAATCCATGGAAGAATTGCTAATGAAAAGGTGTCTAAAATAAATTCCCAAATTGCTTTTGAAAATCTATTAGGGAATCAATTGCAAAAGAAAAGCAAATGATCTAGCTCTCAATTTCGCTTTTATTCTCGATGACAAGGATGATGAGGATGCACTTGGTATCCTACAATTTTATAAAGATTCATCAAGTTCATCACTGGATATCCCAGATTGAGATTCATTCTCAAGCAATCGCCATCACACCAAGCTCCCACCCACTCTCTCGAACATGGGGACGAGCATCTTGACACTGCTTCGAAAAGGAATCGGACTAATTCATAAAGTCTAGTGTTGAGGACCTTGTCCCAATCCCGAGAAAGTCACAGGAACCTTGACCATGTTAGGTCACTAGTTTTACAACACAAGCTTATAAGAGACTAGATGAAGGCGATTGAACAAGTATCAAACACACACACACACAATATTGTAACCGGTTATGCGAGGAGGTGAGTGAAAGAAAAGAACTTGAACAACCAACCTCAAATGAGGGTTTACAATAGTTTATATAGGCAAGGAGCTAGGGCAACACCTCTCCTTCCCTATTCCTTATTGGGCTTGGGCCTCACTTATGGGCCTTCTACATAAGTCGGACCTTAAACAAACATAAAGGCCATAATAAAGCTACCTATTACATATGAAATATAAATACTTGAAATATCGTTTAGGAGTGATTCCAACAATCTCCCTCAAGTATATATGAATGTAAACGGTGAAGGCGTTGATGTAATAGTAGAATGTGACGCCTTCCGCATTCTTCTTTCTTGTGAGAGGAATTGTCTTAATTCGAACAATCTCCCAGTAGAGAGATCGTTAACTTTGAACAGTTTACGCTTTGACGTCATCATTGACTTTGTTCTTTGATCATTGTTCTTTGTAGTGAAAGTGATAGTATGTTGTTGTCTCGCATCGCCCGCTTTAGGTCGCTTCACGCTCCAAAGGTTCCACGTCATTCTTCAACATGCTCACACGCCTTTGACGGTGGAAATCAAGATCGATGAAGTTCTTTAAGTCTTTGACTTTGTAGATTCTTTGATTTGACGAAGAATCATTCCGACGGTTGTGTTGCTTTTGAATAGAACTTCCATTAGTGATGATGTTGGCGTGAGCATGAGAAGAATCAAGATGATCATCCCGCTCCGGAGCTTCCATAAGAAGAAAACATTTTAAAACGGTTAGTAATAAGCTGTTTCCAGACTTATAAGTTAGAACTTGAGAGTGTTAACAAAGATAGTGTGAAAACACAACTCTAATTCTCACAAAGGCCGCTCTCGAACCTGAGTCCCACAAGTGAGATAACACGATGTATCAAGTACATCTACACTCGGATGAGTCGAGGTACACCAAGCATCACTCACGATCAGACCGATGAGACACACCGCGTAATCCACGGGAGTTACCAAGCGACCGCCGTGGTCGTTTGATGTTGACCCGGCAGAGTTTCCATTCAATCACCGAGGATCACGGATGTGAACCTCTCATAAATGTTCTCGACGATTGCTAAGATCGTGAAGGACTCGATATGAACCATCGAATCATCAAGATCTTATTTGTTGATCAACAAGTGATTAAATGTCAAGTGTTCCTAAGAGATCTTTTGATGAATCTCGTGGCTCTAGACTCAATAGTGCGCTTTTGGTTTTCCCGAGCGGAGACTAGGAGAGGGTCTCCTTCTTCAATACCAATGATCTCAAGAGAAAGCCAATAGTTTATGTAGGGTTCCCCGTGAGAATGAAACAAGCTTCGTGGAGAGAAACTTGAGTGGCTAAGAAGGTTTAGTGCATGCGCCATCGGGTCCATGACGACTTTTAATCTTCAATACCGGTGTCATCGAGTGGCAACCAAGAGTATATGAATTGAACCCTGTCCGCCCTAAGTTGAATAACTGAGGGCTATTTCTTTTCACCCTTTACTTTGCATTTCTTTTGATTCTTCAACTCCTTCTTTCTCCGATTCTCATTTTCTCCTTTTACAATCATTCCTAAGGACTTCTAACACTAACTAATGGTAGTGTCCTTGGGTAGATCCCTCCGCTCTGGTGGATCATAGGACTGTTATTCCTAACCTTAGTCACCTTATAACTCCATGACTAACCTATGTTTGCCATTAAAACCACCGTAAGTTAAAATATCTCTCAAAGGGTTTGTAAATGAAAACATGTTTGAACCATGGTGAGAGATAAGTTTTGCATAAATACTCCCCTCCACATGTGCTTAATAGTTTTAATGGTTAAATGCACAAGTGAGGAAAGAGCGCGACTTTTGAATTGATCCATCAAGATAGACAATCTCCGCGAGACATCATTACGCTGAATAGTTAAAGAGATATATTGTCGCCTTTTAGGTGACAACTAGCTCTAATAACTACCTTGTAGGTGTAGACAAACCTCGAAAGGTTGTCATACCCGCCGAGTTCATGTCTATCAAAAGTTTCTCGAATGGTACTTTCTACTCAAACAAGTCCTTTATGAGACACGCTTACATCACTAGCGAACTAGCTTGAAATTATTACCCGTCCGTGACAAGTCTTTTCGATTTGCGTACAGCTAAGGATCGTCAATTCATTGGTTAAGTCTTTGCACACGAGAAAGCCAAGGGCTTGCACATGTTGCTTTACAAAACATATTTCTTATCACACAATTTTCTCCCCTCAAAATGGCATATAAAAATGTTATTTTTGTACGGTTGAGAATAAATATGACCATTTTGAGTGTTGCGGGAAGAGTGACCATCGTGAACAATTTGTGAACAAAGTTTTAATTCAAATACTCCCCCTCAATTTGTGTTATAAACGGTTGAGGTTTTGAAAATCTTATGGGAAGTACTTGTCTTTTGAGCAAAACCTTGAATAATGAAAGGTTTGATAGGTTTTACTCAAAATGAAGAAGCTTTCGCTCCTTTTATAAGGATTGTGGCATCGAGGCGCACTACGTGGTCCTTTCTTGACACTTACGGGTTGTACATCGTAATGTGTGCACAAGCCATTCACATATATAATCATACATCCAAAATCATATGAAGGAAACAATTCAAGGGGTACCTGAAGTGCGGTGATGTTCCTGTGAGTGCATGTAGGCGCTGAAAGCCGGTGATGTTTCTCCGGGTCGACCACCAACATAGCTCTCCAAGCGTCTCGAATCGATCCTTTCGAACAACCGCTCATCAATCATGGTGATGATCGTCTCACATCCCTCCTTTCCCGAGAATTCCAGCGCTTAGGATTCCCAACTTTCATGCGATATCCTTCAATCAGACGCCAATCCATCCCTAACCGCTTCAAGGTATGATCCCCAAATTTGTGGAGTTCACTACACGCCATTAAGCGCTTCTTCAAGTTCACCGCGGTAAACAACGCCGAAAGGTTTGCCGATGAGCGTGAGTTGTTTGCCGGTTGATGTCGGAAGATCAAGCGTGGTGGAGTGAAGTTTACACGCTTCGATATGATTCAACGACCATCCGGATATCTTCGACACGCTCTTTGATCACGATGCGCCTAATGAAGATGAGAACCGACTTGATAAATTCACGCTGAACGTCACCAAGAATTGTCTCATACGACCTGCACTTTGGCAAGATACATGTCTTCGATGTCATTGAGGACAAGTTCTCAAAGTCGCCTTCGGAGAATCCATAGTCTTGTTCATCTTGTCGCTTGACTATGATATTCTTTAAGAATGTAGTCCCACTTAGACTTGAGATCAATGTGTTTGATGGCCACGATGTCCTTAGAGTCGACATCGCATGTTGAGACTTCGAACCAGCATCAGTAGTAGATTCTTGACGCTCGTGCCAATGATGAATCCCATACAATGCATCTTGGTCGATGCTTGCACATTGTCGAAAACAAGTGAGTTGCACGCCTCGATAGCTATGCGCTTTGAGTAGATGGTCACTGGAATGGAAGAGTCAATGATGTAGTGTATTTTCTCGAACCATCGCCACCATGGAGAAGAAATTCCGTGTCTTTGTTGAAGAAATATCGGAAGGGAATCCTTGGTTCGTCTGCTTGGCCAATGGTCGGTAGAGGTTTGGTCCACGGTGTAGTATGGAGGGTTGTCCCTTTGTGTGAAGTCAATGTTTGCTTCCGGATTGAGCCAATCCATGTTGTTAGACATAGCTCGAGCGATGTTCTCAAGATGATATTCGACCCGAGGGCACTTTCGAGTCTGTCTTTCCATAGTTGAAATGCTTCATTCTTGATTCGCTTCAATTGATTTCGCCATTTTCTTCACATGGAACTTTTCTTGCAACAGCTTTGCATGCTCCAATGTTGAACCATCTACCAATTCTTGACCTTCATCGGTAGGGAGTTTGATTGACAAGTGTGGAGAACCATTCATACTCTTCGGTTTTATCGTCATCTAGCCATGTGACGACTCGTGCCGAGTCGCCTTCGCCTTCTTTTGGAAGGCCGAGATGATGATACCGGTTTCGCACTTGTTTGGGTGAGGTGGGTTGTTGTCGGGGCTCAAGGACCTCTTCATCGTCACCACCCGTATACTCAAAGTGATCACCGCTTTATGAGTCGTGGGTGGTAACTCGGAATCGTCCCGAGGTTTGTCAAGAGAAGACCGAGGTGGAGGAGACTTATGTTGAGAAGAAGTCCGTGGAGGAGGAGGTGGCATAGATGTAGATTGACCGCATCGCTTCGACGCTTAGGTGCGAGTCCTTATCCTTATCATCGCCATCTCTTGGTCGCTTGGTTTGAATGGTCGACTCCTTGCATGATGATCCGAGTTGATAGTCAAGTAGACCTTCGAAAAATTTAGCTTCATCCAAGTAAACGCTCCGATCTCTTTGACATTTGCATCACAAGTTTCGCGATTAGCTCGTATTCGAGAGATCGCCTTCTTTTGCCATTGTATGTTTGACCAATGCTACGATGTTAGGGGTGAGTTGTCCGGAAAATACTTCTCTTGTCACACCGGGACAAGGTCGAGAAGAAACTTGTGGGTTTGTTCTCTTGTCGACTTCTCCGCCTTTTGGACTTTAGGAACGACATCCGAAGGTACTTTTGAGTGTAACCTTCAATCATTTCATTCGGCCTCCCCGACGATGACTTCTCATGAATTCTCGAATAGCTTTCCTATCTTTCCGCATGTCGTCATTCTCATCATGTAAGCATCGCATTTGTTCAAAGATACCAATTAAGTTTTCTTTGAAGCATGTCCTTCTTTCTAACTTGTTTGACTTTCACAATTCTTGCATGTGTTTGAGAAATCCAAGATTTAGGTGGTTTCTTCACGGATTGGATGATGATCCGTTGACTTCGTTGATGGTGGTGGTGATGAATGAGATGAAGAGTCCGATGATGAGGAGACATGAGGAGACTTCATGTCCTTAGGAGTTTCGAGGTTTTCCTTTGAGTGAGTTGGATCGTCCGTAAGAAACTTTGTATAATCATCCTCTTCATCCTTAGACTTTTCTTTCTCGCCTCGCTTCTCAAAATCATACTCAATGGTGTCTTCAACAAAGCGGTTGTTGTTGCGAAGAGTGGTGGCACCAGATCCCTTATCGGGTTGATTAACCGCATCGATCCGGAGAGGTGGGCAAGACCACTTGATCCTCCGGGCCTCCCATTTGATCTTTAGCAAATTCTTCGCCTTTTGAGTGTGTCGGACGTTGTGAAACTTTTTCCGTATGATTTATCCAATTGCTCTTCTTCATCTTCGTAGCTTTCATCCCGAGATACAAGTGCAAGAGTCTTCTTTTCCTTTAATAGTTTGAGGACTTGGAGGTTTTGGCACCGAGGATCTTCATCCTTGCGCTTCGTAGAATGTGATCTCTTCATCTCGTGTCAAGAGCCTCGTAATCCTCGTCCCCGAGTTGTCTTTGCGGTTCAAGTGAAAGGATCGGAGTGGCTTCTAGAGAAGGAACTTTCTTCTTAGGAGTGGGTTTCTCTTTGAATGGGTTTCTTCTTAGGAACATTCCTTTGACTATCTCGTACTTGTGACACTTCCGCACTTCCTCTTCGGTTCTCCGATAGGTGTTCCGTAAGATTTTTCGTCAAGATGACCAACTTTACCTTGTCTCGATCGCTTCCAGATATCTCTTGTACGCTTCGAGCTTTCGACATCTTCGCTAAGGAAATCTGGCAAAGACAAAGACCTTGTTTCTTTGTGGACGCTTCCTTGATTCCGACAGAGAGAATAGGTTCCGTCAACATGTCGTGATTGTCGGGTCATTGAGCCTCTTGGGAATATCGTGATGAAGTCCAAGTGCTCTTTGTATCAACAGCTTGGTATATCCGATGTAGGGAATCTTTGAGCCAAGTTTGTTGAGAAATGACATCATGTCATCCCAAATCGAGCTTCAATAGCGATGTGTTTCATGTTGACGAATGCCCAAAATATTTGCGCTCTATGAGCTTAGGATGCTCATAGCACCGTCACGACCGTAAACAGACTTGGTGATGATCATGTAGAGTGTTCTCCATGGTTGAGGAATACTCTTAAGCTCTACGAGAGAGTGCTTGGTGATTACTCCCGTAGCCTCGTCATAACCGATATCGATTAAGAATTGGAGAGTTAGCTCTTCAAGCAGTGTGGCATAAAGTTTGGTTGGATTGACTTCGTGAATAAGGAGAGCAGCCCTTAAGTCTTCAGTGTAATAGTGACTTGTTTGTGGTTCGAGTCATCACATGCTAGCCCTTCCTTGACCCTTTCCATAGTGTTCCGTAACTGCTGGATGTAGATCTCGTGAATGGTTGCGAGTTAGTAAGCATGTTCGATATGGACGAGTCCTCGTAATATCAATAGCAATAAGACACGAAGATTCGTGAGCAAGTGAGGGTGTCAAAGTCAACACGGAGGTTATTCTTTCCAATCTTCATTGGATAGCCATGAGGATAGATATCAAGAATGGAGAGAACTTGTGTGCATCCACATTCATTTGTTCACCATGTCGTGATCTCAAATAACATTAGCCAAAAGAACCAACATATCGAAGACATAATGTTAGTCAACTGAAGGTCTTATTGTCTAGCTGTTAAATGTACAGTGATAATGATTGTTACGAGTCCTAAGTCACTTGTATGTTCAATCAATTGATATCGTGAAATGTTTCGTGAGTTAGTTAACTTTAAGTTTTAAAGTTTATTTTATCACTTATTGTTCACAACATATCAAACGATTTAGGTTTATTAGTGACATTTTTGGATTCGTGATGATATGATTAGTTTATTTACAAGTTTGTACAAGTAACAATTCATCATGAAGGTCAATCCAAGGTTAAGTGTAGTTTTGGCAAAGATACGCGTAGACAGGTATGATATATGCTTAGGCGTAGACTTACGCGTAGAATCCTATCTTACGCGAAGAAATGTTACGCGTGAGGAAAAAGAGTCCTTATGCGAGAGCTTATGCGTAGGCATATATTTACCTTACGCCGTAAGGCTACTCGTAAGAGTTGACCTTAAGCGCAGAGGTCGCCACGCATATCCTTCACAGTGATACGCGTAGTCCGTTGTAGAACCCACGCGTAGATGTTATGCGAGGATTTTCTTACGCGTAACATAACCACGCCGTAGGGTAATCCTTATGCGAGATAATCAAATGACCTTGATTCGAATTCTAAGTGTAGCAACTCGAAATAAATTTATCAAATCATCAATATTAGCACACATATTCATTTCAATAACAACACATGGCATGAATTATGCATAAATCGCCACGCGTAGACTATCTTACGCCGTAGACTAAACCCTAGTTCTACGTATCAAATCTAGCCATGGATTATGCGCCAAAGTTATTCGGTAGTTCAAGAGAGTTGTATGAGCTTATATACCAAGTATTAACATCTAACTCATGGTGAATCAAAAATACCCAATCTTATGAACCTTAAACCCTAATTTCAAAATCAATTAATCGGTGTTTCGGGTAGTTATAGAGCAAGGATATGATTAATTCAACATTATATGAACATAACCCAAGCAATATTTAGACCAAAAACACTTCTCATTTGGAAGAACCCAAATCCACGCATAAACCCTAAGTTTCAAAATCAATCAATTTATGTTTCTGGGTAAGATTTGAGGATAAAGATATTATCATTGATGCTAAAGGCACGTTTTGAAACAATCTTTTTAACCACAAACTCAAAATCTTGATTATGTGTTCATACGCATATGCGAGAACACAAAACCAAGATTATACACCTTTTGACCGTTGATTCACGTAAGAATCAAAACCAAGGTTTGAAAACATGTTAAGATTATGAAACAACTTACAAGATGATGATCCAAAACATGATTTGAAGATTGATTCTTGTGCGTAGGATATGTTTGGTTGATAGTAATAAATGAGAAGAGTTAAGTTAGGTGGAGGTTTTATTAAAATAACTTTAAGTTTTTGACGCTTTGGTCCCTCCACCTTTTCCATTTTCATCCAAAGCCTTTTAACTTCCAATTTTGGTTACCAAATGAAGATTTTAGAAACCTTGACGACACTCCCCCGACTTGAGAAAATAATGAAAGGTTATTAATTAAAGTCCGAGGAGTGTCTTTGAACCGTGAAAGGTACCACCATTTGTAAAAGAATTAACCGAGATGTGATAACATGCAAGTACACAGATGTTTTGAAGCAGTTAATAGATTAATTTCTCCCCCTCAACACTTGATCGGAAAAATACTGACTTTTGAAAGATTGAAGTGTTGACGGAAGAAATGTACTTGCCATGTTGAAAGAAATATAGATTAGAAGAATATTTTTGTTGTTTATCGGATTTTATATTTTTGTATTTTGTTTTTGAAAATTTATTTACAAAAGATGTTTTGGTGTTTGATGTGTTTTAAGACTGCTTTAAGAGGTCATCCAATTCCTCTTGAGTCAAACACCTCATACCAATTCGTGGACCAACTCATTAAACCGAGCGGGAGGCAAGGCTTTGGTGAGCGATCCGCCAATTGGTATTCAAGACCACAAAGTATAATTCAACGGCACTGCTCCACGTGGTCCTTGATGAAATGATAGCGAGATCGATGTGCTTTGATTTTGAAAGTGTCGAATCGAGTTGCACGAGATTGCAATGGCACCGATTGTCGCAAAGACATCGGGATTCTCATCAAATACGTAACCATAGTCTTTGAGTTGTGTTCGCATCCGATGACTTGAGCACAACATGCGGACATGGCTACATATTCTCGCTTCAAGAGATGACAATGATGTACATTCTCGCTTCTTAGATTGCCAAGACACCGCTTTATCACCAAGAAATTGTAGAGCTCTCAAGTACTTTTCCTCGAGTCTAAGCATCCCGCGTGATCGACATCCAAAAGCTATTAGTTCAAAACTAGAATCCTTCGGATACCGATCCCCAAATTAATGGTTCCTTTATGTATCGGAGATTCTTTTAGCCTCGAGAGGTGGGTTTCATTGGTCGCGATCGATAACGGGAGCATAGATAAACGGCAAAGACAATATCAGTCGCTAGTTGTTAGATACATGAGGACCCAATAATACTTGATATTTGGTAGGGTCAACCAATTTCCCATGTAAATCAAAGATCTAATTTCTTGGTATGAGCCATTGGTGTGGCATAAGTATCACAGTATTCATTCCAAATTTGTTTAACAGTTCAAGGGCATATTTGACCGACTCAAGAAAATACCACGGGTGATTGATGAACTTGCAGTCCTAGAAAGAACGTAAGTTCACCCATCATGGACATTTCAAAATTTTTCTTCATGAGTTTTGCAAAAGCGATTGAAAACTTTTTATGTGTTGACCCAAAATGATGTCATCCACGTAAATTTGAACAATTAAGATGTGTGCCCGTGATATTGTATGAAAAGAGTTGGGTCAACCGAGCCTTTGGTGAAATTATTGGCAATGAGGAAAGATGATAGCTTATCGCACCATGCCCGAGGGGCTTGTTTGAGACCATAAAGAGCTTTGTTCGGTTTGTAGACATGGTTCGGGAACTCAGATCAACGAATCCATCCGGTTGGTCGACATAGACCGCTTTTAAGTTGCCCATTGAGAAACGCCGCTTTGACATCCATCCGATAGACCGTCATGTTCATGTGAGCCGCGAACGCAAGAAATATCCGAAAAACCTCAAGACGAGCAACCGGAGCAAAAGATTCTTCAAAGTCTATCCTTCTTCCCGACGATAACCCTTAGCAACTAGCCGTGACTTGTTTCGGATGACATTCCTTCAAAGATCCAATTTGTTTTTCCAAATCCATTTTAGACCAATGACGAGACCCTCGTTGGTCTTTCAACCGTTCCCATACTTCAAGACGCTTGAATTGGTTGAGTTCTTCTTGCATGGATTCAATCCAATTGTCTTTTGTCATTGCGCCTTTAATGTTTTTAGGTTCGATTAGCAGACGGTGAGTGCATAAATGCAATGTTCACCATCTCGAGTGAAGACGTTGTCTCGTAACGATCGGGTTGATTCGGGTTGCCAATGATGTTAGCCATAGGATGGTCTTTTGTCCATCTATGTGTAGAGGGTTGATGTTGGTATACATTGTGCGATTATGAGGATTCAAATGGTTTGTTGAAGATTCCGCAACATCCGTGCAAGCAGCCTCATTAGCAAATGGGTGAAGAACGATTTGGATCAAAATCTGCAGTGGGGTACTTCATTCGTAATATCATCACCGGTTCATCATTGTTGGAAGCGGTGTGTTCAACTGCTGTGTTGGAGTCAATTGGTGTAGGTGCATCTTCAACGTGAGTTGTTGTAGCAGTGTATCGTATAGGAATATTATCGTTGTGCGCAATGAAACAATGGATACACCAGAGCACGCTCATCAATATCGCCACGTAACGTAGGAGCAAATAACCTTCCATTTGTTGACGAGTTAATGAGGGCTTTCTTCACCGATGATGGGGTTGAGGAAGTTTAAACGGTTGTGACCGGTTCTAAGTCGTTATACTCGTAAGCCATTCCGTGAGTTCATCGAAATGAGCATGAATCGCTTCCATTACCTCCTTAGTTCGACGATTCCAGATTCGGAAACCTTTAGAATTGTCACAAGATCCAATAAAGACTCCAATATCGCCTTTTGCTTTGAGCTTCCAAAATCATCACGATCATTATTCGGATAGCAAAGGGATCCAAATACATGAAAGTGTTTGAGGTTCGGTTTGTAGTTGTGGACAAGCTCAAAAGGTGTTTTGTTGTATGCTTTGTGATCATAGAACGGTTTTGAGTATAGCATGCGAGATACACACGCCCATAAGTAATCTGAAGTTTAGCATTGATTAACATTGTTCTGCAGCCCACTAACGCTCGGTTTCGCCTTTCAACAACTCCGCTTTGTTCGTGTGTCCGTGCAATGGATGTTTGATGTCAATTCCACTTTCTCATAAAATTCACGAAGGGTTTTGTTAACAAATTCGGCCTTTGTTTGTCCGAATAATCCCGACGGTGTCATGGAGTCGAACTCGAATCTTTGTGAGAAAGGTGATGATCATTTGTGGAGCTTGGTCTTTGCTACGAAGAAAGTAGACCCAAGTCCATCGTGAGTAGTCATCAACAATTACTAAGATGTAGCGTTTGCCATTGATCGCTTGCACACGCATCGGGCCACACAAATCCATGTGAAGAAGATGAAGCACATGTCGAGAGTTGTGTTCCACCTTTGAAGGAAAATGAGCACGAGTGCTTTTCCTTGTTCACAGTCGAGCAAAGGTGATCTTTTGAATACCGGAATCGGGAGTCCTTCAACTAGTTTGTGTCGAGCAAGGTTGGTGATGGTTTGAAAGTTTAGATGTGAGAGACGACGGTGCCATAGCCAAGATTTTGTTGATGTTGCCTTAGAAAGTAAGCGATGGAGAGGAAGCAACCATGTCTTGCATAGAGATAGTGTAGAGACTAGAATTACGCGAGCCGGACATAAGGTCGCTTCCTTGTAGATCACGAATGAAACAAGTTTTCCCCGAAGCAACCTCCAAATCTCCATCACAAAATTGACCCATCGAAAACAGATTGTGACCGAGGCCTTCCACATAGTAAACCCCGCCGATTTCAATGTTCCCATTAACATAATCTCCGTAGCCCATGATGGTCATAAGTGATCGCTCCCGAACTCGACGGTGCCAATGAACTTTGCAATAAAGTTTGATAACAGCTTAAGGTTGCTCGTCATGTGTCGGGAACATCCGCTATCAACAATCCAGAGAATGATCAGACACCGCATTACACATGCATCGACATGATGGAATAGAAGTAGATGTGGAACCCAAATGTTAGAGGGTTCCAAAGGTATATCGATATACACACATTCATAAGTTTAGGAATCCATTTAAATCCTAGTGTGTTATATATCCATTTCTGCCATCTATAACTACTCTTAGCTTTAGTCTTAGTGAAAGCACTAGGTGGTACTACATTCTTAGGAGGTGAAGCGGTAGCTACTTGTGATAGCAATGGTTGCCTTAGAATCTAAAGAAGGTGGTTTACCAAGCACGACTTAGAATGATTAGTGGGCCTAGAGGTATTCCGATTCTTAGGATTCCGTAATCTAGAGATTATAGCTTTAGCAACACATTTGTCATGACAATCGAATTCATACTCTTTTGACAAATATCACAAGGTGCATCGATCGAATATCAAAGGTACTTAATGTTTAGCATTCGTTACATCACTATTTCTATTACATTTGCCGACGCAATATCTATAGTGGAAGTAACATGAGTTTTATTCGAGTCCTAGGGTGTTCTTCTACTTTAGCATTCCTTATTGATCTTTTCTTAGGTCGCAACTTCCTATTCTTCGCTTGAGTGCTCTAGTCGTGAAGTGCGGACGCTTGGAAAAGATGCAACTATTCTGCTTCAAGAGAGGAAACACATTAGCAACTTGTGATTTGGCAGTGGGAATTCTAGGTTCACGTTTACTAAGTGTGACTGGTGCTAATCTCTTAATCACAAGAGGCGGGAGTTGTTCATACTTTCCTAACATTTCCGTAACTTAGAGATGGTGTGAATCGATCTTGATTTTCGAACGAATATTACCAAAGAAAATTCATGACTTCTCTAGTGTGAGCAAGATAGTGATCAAGTTCATTAGATGCTTCATCTCGAGTCTTTTGAGTAAATCAAATATGACACCATATTCTGCTTAACTTTTAAAAGTTCTTGTTCATATTTTGAGATTTGACTTTTCAAAGACACGCTTTGATCATCCGGTTAATCAATGTTAGGATCAAGACTTTGCACTCAATTGAGCGATTTTCTTTGAAAACTAAGTTGATGGTTGTGAATATCTTTTCACACCAATGAAGACGACGTTTTGCATTGTAAATTTCGTGTGTAATCGTTTATTTTCGCTTTTAAAGACTCGATCCGAAGCACATTATCGGTGTTTTCAACAGCTACAACAGTTTCAACAATATCGCAGAGATATGATCGATGCATATGGCAACGAATAGAATAGCACAACATTATGGATATCAAGACAGATAACATCTTCCAAGAGTCGATCAACATCTTTTCTCAACAGTTTTTTTTCGCTTTGTGTTAGTAATTGATGTTTCGCTTTCTCAAAACGTTTTCATTACCCCAAGTTCCTTATGAAAATCCTTTTCCTGTGCAATTGCACAACTTTTCAAGTTTTAACATTAGGTAAAAGATTTTTCCGAAAAATGTCTCTTTGTTCTCGCGCCAGAGGCGATTGAAAATGTTCAACTTTGATTTCGGATCGATATTCTATCTCATATTGTAAAATTTTGAGGTCACCATGAAAATGTCAAAATATCAAGAATTTTTCGATTTTCAGTTGTGAGTTTACTTCGCTAATGGAAGGTAAAGGACCATAAGTTTGTGCAAAGACTGCTTTGGGATTAACAAGAGACTCGGGTGTTTTGATGATAACCTTGGGTGTGTTTGAAGAATCCGTTGGTGTGACGTAAAGTGACCGCTTTTGTAATTAAAAGGTTTGTTGTAAACAACGCTTTTTAATTTAGATCGACTCGCTTTCGCATCTAATTCCTCTTGACGATGGTATTCAACAACACTCATGACAAGATTATCAATTTTGTATTGTGCATCGGAAACTTCGTGGAGTTGGTTTGAATGTTTTTGTGAAAGCTTAGGTTTGTAATCACTAGATTTTTGCCATATCCATTTGGATTGGGTTTTAAGGTAAACTTTTCAATAGTCATATCGATTCACCATGTTTGTAAACAACCGCTTTAAACTCTTTAATTTTGTTTTGCAAACCGAGAATTTCGCAAGAAGGTCATCTACCCGATTCGTTGAATGCTTTTTGTATGCGGAGAACTGCTTTTGACAATTTAACAACTCACCTTAGCTTTTGATTTTCCAAGGTGAGAGCGTTAAGTTGCTTTTTATGTTCATGTTTCGATTGTTCTAATTCGGACAACAAAGCACTCTTCGAGGCGGCTAGATCACGATCCGTCTCTAAATATTTTTCGCTTTGATGAGATTTTGCAAAGCGGCTTCAAAACCTTTTTCACGGTTTTCTTGAGTTTTGAAAAGTTGAGTTGCATTTGTAAACATTCAAAATCCTTGGTTTAACATGCATTTTACTTTTAAGGACCGATTTAATGCATAACATTCCTCCATTTTGATTTTATGGTCATGAATTAATCGAGCAAAATCCGGATGAGGCAACAGATCATCTTGTTCAACGTGAGTCTCAACATGATCATTCGTTAGATCCTCGCACGACCACGGAGTCAATTTGATTATCAAAGGGGACCATAAGGTCATCTTGATCGCCAAATGTAACTACATGGTTAACTTGAAAATCATCGTAAGAAGATGTAGAAGACTCATTTTGAATAGCCCGATCCGCGCGGATTCGAGATATTGGCGGAGATATTAGTTCGATATGATGATGGTTTGTTCGGTACGAGACAAGCCATCGCTTTCATACACTGGGCTCAGATCACCATGTGCACTCATGCATATTAGCCATCAACATAACAACATGATTCGCCGCAAGTCCTCCATATCATCATCTCGAGTCTCAGATCCGCCATAAAGCTCGTTTTTGTTTGTAAGAGATCCACCACTTCATCCTTAAGAGCCGTAAGTAAGGCCTCTTTGAAATAAGCACCGCCCTAGTTCTTGGCTTTGGGGTGCATTAGCCAGTGTCCTTCTCATTGCGCTTGTAGCATCTAATACCATTTAACCGATTCGAGCATTTCCTTGTTCCACCACTTGAGCTCGTTGTTATTCCTACCCACAACATTAAACCCTTGACCACCGCCCATCCGACGCACCATAATCACGATTCGAACTTCAACACGTCCATTGTTCACAACAGCTTGAGTCCGTGTGTTAGATGAGGAACGAATACGATTGTTGGATTTGTTGGTGTAACGCCAAAAGCATTAGCAATCATCACAAATCCTTGTTGCAATGCTTCGAACGGATCGATTTCCTCAAGAGTTTCACCGACATATGCTTGAGCATTGTTGTCGTATGGAACCAATTGATTTTGTTGAGGTTGAGGTTGTTGCCGTGAAGGTGCGCTTGAAGAGCTTGGTCGAGAGGATAATTCGCTGAGCATATAAGGCAAGTTGTTGATTGTCCGGTTGTGACTGTTTAGCAATTTGAGCACGGAAAATCCTTTCCGATCAACTTCCTTTTCATGAGGCTTCAAGTAATCGTACAACAATCCATAAGTAGAATGATGCATATTCTTCGCTTGACGGAGGAAAATGACATACTTCTCCCATTCGGACCAAGACTACTCAGAACTTAGTATTCACCGCAATTCTTGGCATGATGATGTTGTGTTTATCCAAATCATTGATGATATCCGAAAACGATGATGATAGGACTCTAGTGTCTCTCCGTGTTCAATCATGAAGTATTCATAAGCCAAGTAAATTTTGGATTCCAAATCCTCCCGATTGAGTATGATCCTTCCATAAGAAGACGAATATGATCCCACATTTTTGTGCGATCTTTTGAGCATCAACACTACGAAGAATTGGGTTTGGTAATCCTAAGAGGATGTATTCCATTGCAAGTTCATCACTTCATAGTGTAGAAGTTCGTAGCATTAAGATCGCAACAAGAGAAATGTTGATTTGTTCATCTCTTGGTGGAACAAAGCATTGGATCTCCGGCACAATGACAGTAGGCATTTCAAAAGGACCTTCCAAGATAACCTTCTTTAAGAACTTTCCATGTGGCTTCTTCAGATCACAGAACCTAAAGAACCTTATCACCCATTGATCGTAGTTTCCTGGAGTGAGCATTGGAGGTCTATCAAGTGATCCAGCTTCATGAATTGATTGTTGGCTGCTTAAAGCTTCACACATTTTTGCAAACCAAGTGGGTTCCTTCATAGTGGTCCGTGATGGATGTTGATTGAAATCGGTTGTGTAGGGTTGAACTTGAAGGCTTGATTGTGGTTGAACCATTTGTGGTTGTGGAATAGCACCAAGTTGTGGAGTATGTTGCTGATTAAACTGTTGTTGATAAATGGCTTGTTGTTGATTCCATTGTTGATGTTGTGGAGTTAATTGTTGTTGTTGTTGATTATAAGTGTGAGGGAAATAGTTAGAGTATGGTGGTTGAGACATGATGATAAACTTGTGTGGTAAAATGGATCTTTGTAGTCGAATGAACCTTTGTTGATGAAGTGTCCTTAGGCGAGGGAAAGACAAGAACCAAGTAGGACTTATGCGTAAAAACACCAAAAGTTACGCGTAACAAGAATAGTTACGCGTAGGATTTAGCTTACGCGCAAGCGTGAAAAAGACTAAAGTTATGCGTAAACAATAAGTTAGGCGAGAAAGTTAGGCGAGGATTACCTTATGCGTAGGACTAGGTCTACGCGAAGATGAATCTTAAGCGTAAGATTTTCACGCGTAAGCTTTATGCTTAAGCGTAAGATTAGGGTTTTATCCCAAGTGATCTTTACACTTCACAAAGGCAAGAGATATCCAAAGTCGACGATTTTCGGACTTATCCAAGTAAGAAAACACGGAATAAACCGAAAATTGAAGATCAAACCAAGGAAAGTCTTACGCGTAATTTTAGGGTTTTGTTACGCGAAGATTACTCGTAACTTTGATTCTATCCAAATGTGTTTCTAAACCGCTTTTTGTTATGGAATAGCTTCAATAGTACCAAAAGAGCACAAAAGTGTGAATTTTGATGTACCAAAAGTGCTAAACAAAGTTACGCAGAGAACGAAACCCACGAACAAAAACAAGCTCAAAAACGAACCACGCAGAAGTTTGAAACTTTTGCCAAAAACAAGTATTTTAACACCTCAAAACATTGAAAGTACAAGAATCTTGGATTAAAAAGTGTAAAAAACGAGTTTTTAAGATAACCAAAGTATGCGTTATCTCTACGCGTATGATTCAAAACCAAAAACTTCAAAAAAAACAAACGAGTACACCCAACTATTTGGCGATTGATACCACTGTTAGGTCACTAGTTTTACAACACAAGCTTATAAGAGACTAGATGAAGGCGATTGAACAAGTATCAAACACACACACACACAATATTGTAACCGGTTATGCGTAGGAGGTGAGTGAAAGAAAAGAACTTGAACAACCAACCCTCAAATGAGGGTTTACAATAGTTTATATAGGCAAGGAGCTAGGGCAACACTCCTCTCCTTCCCTATTCCTTATTGGGCTTGGGCCTCACTATGGGCCTTCTACATAAGTGGACCTTAAACAAACATAAAGGCCATAATAAAGCTACCTATTACATATAAAATATAAATACTTGAAATCTTGCTTAGGAGTGATTCCAACAGACCATGTGTGTGATATCCTCCTCCTCTTGTCTTCCAAATTGATCATATTGAGATGTTCTCCGATTCGATGAGGACTATTCTTTATCTTGTGGAGACATAAGTTATGTGGGGAATTACCTTCCGAGCTTGTCACCAGGAGAAGAGAATGATGAAGAAATAATCCAAGACGAAGCTCTTCGCCTTACATTATTGAATGTTAATCTTCTCATTTCTAGAATCGAGGCTTTTAATGAAAAGCCTACTTCATATCCTATCCCCTTTGAGGATAGTGAACTTTTGTTCAATGATTCTATTCCGAATTGCAAACGCTCCATTTTGATCATATGGAGAGAAGATTAGTGGTATTACCACTTCTCATTCTCATAATTCTCTCCCGATTATGAATCATTCACTTTTGAGGAGTTCCTAGTGAACTCACTCAAATCAATCCCGAATATGAATCATTCACCTTGAGGAGTTATCCCGTGAACTCACTCATATCATATCTCTACCGAGTATGATAACTTCTACTTTGATCTAGACACACCCGGATATGTCTAGACCAATTGAGCTTAAAAGATGAAATTCATGCTATCATGAATTCCCTTCGATGATGATGAGTTAGTCAAGATTATTATCATGACTTTCTTTCTCTTCTTCACCTATCCCGTGGCTTCTCCTGTTCTTCACTCCTTCGGAATGAAGACATTATCTTTGACCCGGCATTTTCATTTATCATTTTGAGCCGGTTCTATGTATATCTCATCGGTGTGGAACTTTCACGTACTTCAATGTTTATACAAACATCTTGAATGAAAGTCCGATGGAGATTGTCTCTTCCACTTATTTCCCATGAACCAATTAATTGGGTCGAGTCAAGCTAGCGACTCGGTAATCAAAAACAAGAGTTAAACATGGGTTTTCACCGTGTGTACCACCCTAGTGTGGGGAGATGCCCCATATGTTGTATAGAGATCTAAAAAATAAATGAAAATTGTAAATATTAATAAAGAGAATAATTGTTGTGTTTCTACACTTAGCTAGTAATGTTATCTTTTACGTTCTAAGTTTCGGCATAACACCGGTACTTTGAATATTGAGGACAATATTCATTTCTAAGTGTGGGGATGGAAATTCGCGAATTTGATCATAAATGTACCCTTTTAGTCCCTTTTTCCCCAAAATGGCCAAATTTTAAATTTTTTATTTCTTGGAAGTACTATGTACTAAACACAACAAATGGTAATCGGTCCACCATGTCTAACCCACATAAGGATTGGCTAATCCAGAGCAAACGGCTCTTGGTAAAGATATCTCAAATCCTTTGATGGCTTGCAATTTGCCAAAATTGTATGGTGTTCACTCACCATATCTTTAATTAGTGAAGAGTTGGCTAGCCGCAAGTTTATGGCTTGTGGTAAAGGCAATGGAAAAACCATAATTGGTAATCGACTCACCAAAGATAATATTGATAATTTATCTAAGAGTTGGCTAGTCCGGAAGCAAGCGGCTCGTAAAGACAAATCAAATCCGTTCTGTTGGTGATTTGCTCAAAATCATTTGGTTATCATTGTACCAAAGTTCTTACTTGAACTAAAACAATTGGCTACTCCGAAGTAATGGCTTTTGGTAAAGAGATAAAATCCATTAACTTTTCATAAAAGATTGCTAGGGACTATCAATATCTTAGTGTGGGGATTGATGAGTGTCTAAATACTCATCATTTTGTACCATCTAGCGCAAAAACATCCGAAAACACTTTAAACGCATCAAAATGATGAAAATATCACAAATAAGTGTTTTATGTGTTTTAAATGCAAAATATCAAAATCGGATGAAAACGTATCAAGTTTGCATAATTGGCGCTTTAGTCCCCAAGTTACAAAAGTTGTCAAATATAGTCCCTGTAATTCAAAAACTTGTAAAATGTCATTTAAGGTCCATGGATTCAAAAGTTGTCAAAATAAACCCTTTAAAGTTTAAAATTTACAATTTACAACTTTAGTCCCTAAAGTTTGAAAATATCATAAATAGTCCTTGGTAAATTTAAAATGGAAATTTATCAAAAATAAACCATGTGCTATTCATAAATGACAAAATTGGTCCTTATGGTGAACTTTTGAAAATTACATGTTTGGTCCCTTAAGTTTCAAAAATGACATAAAAGGCCCTTGGATTTACAAAATGGAAAATAATCAATAATGGTCCTTGTACTAATCATAAATGGCGTGAATGGTCCTTGTGTGTTCTTTTGAAGGATGGCGTTTTGGTCCTCAAGTTTGGCCTAATTACGACTTTGGTCCTTGTGTTTATAAGCTACAACAACCGGACCCTATATTAATCTAAACCCAAAGCCCAAACCCAATATCAAAACCCGCCCAAAATTTAAAATAAAACCGCCACCACTGCTCACTCCTCTCCTCACACTGTTAAACACGAAACTGTGTGGTTTCTCCACCTCACCACCACTTTCCACCTTGCAACCTTATCCCCACAGTATACCAACCCCTCCACCTCCACAACCTCCCAAGAAGCATTAAATGCTAAAACCGCTTTAGGACTTTTGGCGCCAATTTGCATTTCAAAGGTCGGGATCACTTTGACCGATCCAATGGCCATAACTCAAAGTGGGAATTGACCGAGATGTGAGAGGAAGCTTTTGGTTGATAAATAGAAGAAAAGGAGCCGAGAAAGGCGTAGTTAATTTTAGAGTAGAGTAGTTTGTTGTTTTAGTTAAATTTCGCCCAAAGTGTTTATTTAAGCTTCAAAGTACTTTTTATGTAATCTCGTATAATATTAAACTTTTAAGTAATCAATTTCAATTTCAAAGTTCGAATTTATGTTATGCAATTTACAAGTTTATATATATGTGATTATAAGTTGATAAGGATAATAAGCTTGTATAAGTTCGATATAAGCTTTCATAAGCTCACTTTAGCTTATTACTTACTCGAAACTCACTTCAATTTTACTCTCAAAATACCGGTCAATGAAAGTCAATCCGTGATATTGGTCATGAAAATGGAGTTGGCTTGATTCTTATCTTGAATTGGGTATTGATTGGTGTTTTAATCTTGGTTTTAGTAATCTTGTTATATCGCCAAAATCTTGCCGGACCTCAAAGTAAGTTATTATCAAAACTGCCTCAAAATTGTTTGTTGATATAATTTATGGTCGGGTTTGCTAGATTGATTTTAATGCTTGATTTGATGATTCATTAGTCTTAAAATCTTAGTCTAGTGCTCATTTGATCTCTGCATAAGTAGGTTAGGATTAGGCTAATTAAATTTCTTATTAAACCGTTAAGGGTGTTTGTTTCACTTGTTTAACTAAGTTAGAGGTTTGTTCAAGAGTTAGACTCAGTTGCTTAAGTATCATTTAGGTCCATTACAAAGATTTCACCATTACTTGTCACTAGAAAGTACTCAAAGTCAAAATTCCATTTTATGCTCAATAATTGTTCACCGTCAAGGATTTATAAGTCCAAAACTTGCATTTAGGTGTAGAATCGGTTAAGCTAGCTTGTTTAGAACTCATTACATCTAAATTCATCGGTTGCATTCCATTTCATGAGATCATAAGTTCAATAAAGTCGGTGTTAGGTCACCATCTTATCACATCAATATGTATTTCTAGAGAGAAAGTTTTAGTGAGAGAAAGTGGAAGGAACTAATGAAGTATTAATGAAAATGATAATTGCAATTAGAACTAACAACCCTCTCCTTCTAGGGAGGGGTATTTATAGTGTTTACATAAGTAGGGTGTTTCCTTGGTTCTGAAGAACCTTCTATCACACTCATGGGCTTACTACATGAGTCGTGAAATCAATTACAAACATTTATAAACCATATTTATTAACGACCTATTACAAATGAAATGACCTACACTTGATAATTAAAACATGTTCCTAACAATCTCCCTAAGGGTTGGTCATCATTTGTTGTCTTGCTTAGGTCGTTTGACGCCTTGAACTTCTTTGGCGTTCATGGCTTGTGACGCCTTTGATTCTTTGCATCTTTGTTCTTTGTTCTTGTTGTTGTGATGGCCAGAAATCGCTTTATCAACATCTTTAACTTTGATCTTTATCTCATAACTTTGCGATTCTTTGACTTTGATGTAGAATCTTTCCAAATTTTCTTTGCTTTTTGAGAGAACTTTCAATTAGTGTTGATGTTGGTAGAAGCATGTGAAAAGTCCGCACGATCTTTTCTACCCGTGAGCATCCATAAGAAGAAAACATAAAACATGGGTTAGAAATAATCCAGTACTTACAAGTTTGAACTGAAAGTGTTAACAAGATAGTGTGAAAACACATCTCTAATTCTCACAAAGGTCGTTCGAACCGGAGTCCCACAAGTGAGATAACGCGATGTACGAAATACACCTAGATTCGGATGAGTCATTGAGGTACACCAAGCATCACCCCACGACTCTAGACCGTTTGAGACACACTAAGCATAACCCACAAGGAGTTACCGGTGACTCTTGTCGTGGCTGTTTGATGTTGACCGGCAGAATTTCCATTCAATCACCGAGGATCACAATTGTAAATCCTCATAAATGTTCTCGCAGATTGCTAAGATCTGCGTGGGACTCTGGAAAATGTCACTTGTGTCCTTATTGTTTGAACAACAAGTGATGAAATATATAAGTGTTCCTAAGAGATCTTTTGATGAATCTCATGGCTCTAGACTCGATTAGTGCATTTTGATTTTCCGAGCGGAGACTAGGAGAGGGTCTCCTTCTTCAATACCAACAATCTCTAGAGAGAGTCGATAGATTACGAGGGTTCCACATGAGAATGAAACAAGCTCTTTGAGAGAACTTGAGTGGCTTAGAAGGTTTAGTGCATTGCGAATCGGGTCCATGACGACTTGTCTTCAATACCGGTGTCATCTTGTGACAACCAAGAGTATATGAATTGAACCCGTGTCCGCTTCTAAGTTGAATAATTTGGAGGGCTATTTCTTTTCACCCTTTCTTTAACTTTTCTTTTAATTCTTCAACTCCTTCTTTCTCCGATTCTTATTTTCTCCTTTTCAATCATACCTAAGGACTTCTAAATACTAACTATTTGTGGTGTCCTTGGGTAGATCCCTCCGACTCTGGCGGATCATAGGACGTTATTCCTAAGCTTAGTCACCTTTAACTCCATGACTATCCTATGTTGCCACAAAACTTTTCTTGAAAATCTCTCAAGATGTTTATGATGAAAAACATGTTTTGGTAACACCTTGAGAGTTTTGGATTTTCAGAAATACTCCCCTCCACATGTGCTTATGAGTTTTGACCGAAATGCTTGCGGTGAGGGTAGAGCTCGCACTTTGAATTGATCGACTCTTGATAGACAATTCCTTGCGAGACACGGTTACGTTGTATAGTTAGAGAGTTCCATTATCGCCTTTTAGGTGACAACTAGCTCTAATAACTACCTTGAAGATGTAAACACTCCTTGAAAAGAAGGTTTGACCCGTCAAAGTTCATGTCAATCAAGAGTGTCTCGAATTGGTACATTCTACTAAGACAAGTTTCGTTGGAAACAAGTCTTTTCGATTACTGACATTTCAAAGTTCGTCAATTCATTGGTGATATCTGAGTCGAGCACGTTATGAGATTCCATAACTTCCTGATTAATCAATTTTAATCACATTTCTCCCCCTCAAAAATAGCATATGAATGTTGTTTTTGAAAAACATGTTGATTAAAATATGCTTTTTGAGGCATTGAAAATTCATTTGGGAAGAAATGGATTTCAAGAACATTTGATTTCGAACAAAGATTTTTTGTTGCAAGACAGTTAAGAAGCTTTCGCTCCTTTAATTAGGATTGAGGCACTGAAACGTACCACAAGGTCCTTTCGTGGAAACTGATTTCGTTGAACAAAAGTACTCCCCCTCAAATATAAAAGTATATTCGAGAGATAGCCTTCTTGAGTCGAATTTGAAACAGTTTATTTCAGGTGTAAAAGACATTTTATCAGATTTGTTATACTTGTGAAAAAATTCGAGCTCAAGGTTTAACTGAAAAACAGAATCAATGAATGTTTATGTAAAAATTTCAAAGTCACATTTTTTTTTTTTTCGTGTCATAGACTAGTCCATTCATTGCTTGATCGATATGATGTTCTTGCATATTTGCCATCAAAACAATCGCAGATTTGCTTCCAAATCTTCATATTCATCATCCGAAAGAGTATCGCCATAAAACCTTGTTGAGTTTCACCGAGTTCCCTCCCGCTTCATCCTTATATGCCATCAAGCATGACTTGCTTATAGTAATCTCCTCCTCCGGTTCGTGGTTCGTGGCAAGCATTAGCAAGATGTCCTTGCTTTTGCAATTATAGCAACGAATAGTAGATCCCTGCCGTGAATTCCTCGCTTCCACAACTTGAATATTTCTCTTGAAATTATTATTACCCGATCCCCTAGCGATGTTTGACCATTCCGAATTACCGAATACCCACTTGTAATCATACGACGACCACTAGTTACATTTCGAACCTCAACTTTGCCACCTTGGATAACTGCGTGACTTTTGGGATTTGATGATGAACGAAGACGATTGTTTGATCGAGTAGAGAACTTGGAGAAGGCTTTAGCAATAAAGGCCATTCCATGATTTAATGCTTCAAAGGCATCAACTTGATCATCATTGATTTGAGCAGTATGCGATGTTAGTATCTCCTTGGTGTGAGTTGATGAGAAGGTGTAGGTGGAGCATAACTAAAGTGACGTTGTTGTTGATCAAAAGCATGATTTGACTTTGGGTAAGGAGTTGGATAACCATGTGCCATGAGAGCAACTGATCAAGAATTGGTGGTTGAGGGAAACCATGTGTGCCACGGGCTTCAGATCTTTGAGAACTTCATATTGATGATGTTTCGAGATAATCATACAATAACCCATGCTTGACATCATGAAGATCCTTGACTTGTCGAACAAAAGTAACATACTTGTGCCAATCCGGTCCTAAGGAGTTCGAAACTTGGTGTTAATAGCAATGGTTGGAAGATCAATCTTATGTCGATGCAAATCATTGACCACATTTGTGAAACGATGATAATATGATTCAAGTGATTCCCTGTGCTCAATGGTAAACACATCAAAGTTGTGATATAGCTTAGACTCCATATCGACCTTATTCGATTCGTGCCTTCCATCAATGATGAATTTGTTCCCACATAGCTTTTACGGTTGTGCGTGCATCAATACTTTTGTAGATCGGATTCGAATTCCAAGAAGTATTTGTTGCATAGCAAGCTCCTCGGCTTCAAGATGAAGTAGTTGTTACGGTGTTAAACGACTAAGTGGAACAATTGTGATAGTATCGGGTCTCGGTGGAACAAATGTAGGATCTCCGGAGCAGCTTTCGATTGGCATTTGAAACGGTCCTTCTAATATCACCTTCTTTAGATACTTACCATGAGGTTTCTTGAGTTCCATATACCTTAGAAATCGACTTGACCATTGCACATAATTGCTCGTGTAAGCATTGGAGGACTAGTATCCGAACCACTTCATGAATCGATTGTCGACTTGTAACAACTTCACATTTGAGAAAACCAAGTTTGTTGTTGAGGATTTGTGGAACCATTGACATTCGTTGTTGAACTTGTTGAGGAGGTTGTTGTGGAGGAGCTTGTTGAGGATAATAAGGATAAGGGTAATTCGGATAAGGTGATTGAGACATAATTGTTGTTGATTGATGTTGATTGTGAAAGATAATTAAGGTTGAGGTTGATTAGACTTAGGTAGATGGTAGAAGTAAACCAAACTTGCAGAATCCAAACTCATGGCAAGGAACTCGCCAAATTTCAAACTCGCCAAATTTCAAACTAGCTAAAGTTCAAACTAGCCAAATTTCAAACTCGCCAAATTTCAAACTCGCCAAATTTCAAACTAGCCAAATTTCAAACTCGCTTAAATTTCAAACTCGCCAAATTTCAAACTAGCCAAATTTCAAACTCGCCTAAATTTCAAACTAGCCAAATTTCAAACTAGCCAAATTTCAAACTCGCTAAATTTCAAACTCGCTAAATTTCAAACTCGCTTAAATTTCAAACTCGCCAAATTTCAAACTCGCCAAATTTCAAACTCGCCAAATTTCAAACTCGCCAAATTTCAAACTAGCCAAATTTCAAAACTAGCCAAATTTCAAACTAGCCAAATTTCAAACTCGCCAAATTTTGAAACTTGCCAAATACTGAAACTCGCCAAATTTTGAAACTCGCCAAATTTTGAAACTCGCCAAATTTAGAAACTAGCCAAACTGCAAACTCGCAGAAATTCAACTAGAAACTCGCCAGAATGCGTGGCTAACTCGCCAAAACTCATAAAAAACACGCAGAAACTCGCACAAACACGTATTTAGTCCAAAAGTTCATAAATTTCAATCTAAAACACGTTTTAAGTACGGATTTCTATTAAATCTAATCAATATTAACCTAAACTATCCCTTGGCTCTTGATACCACTTGTTAGGTCACCATCTTATCACATCAATATGTATTTCTAGAGAGAAAGTTTTAGTGAGAGAAAGTGGAAGGAACTAATGAAGTATTAATGAAAATGATAATTGCAATTAGAACTAACAACCTCTCCCTTCTAGGGAGGGGTATTTATAGTGTTTACATAAGTAGGGTGTTTCCCCTGGTTCTGAAGAACCTTCATCACGATTCATGGGCTTACTACATGAATGTGAAATCAATTACAAACATTTATAAACCATATTTATTAACGACCTATTACAAATGAAATGACCTACACTTGATAATTAAAACATGTTCCTAACAAATACTTTTCATTTCGTCAAAAGTCAAAACCATAAAACCGCTTTTGCCAAACTTTGTTGATGTCTCATTTGTTAATCCTTGGTCAAGAGCTTTTGGTATTTTGGATTTAACAATTTCAGTTGGTCTAGTTTAGAAATATCATCTTTATTAAATTTTATCAAGTCTCTAAGAGCTCTAAATCAGCTTCTCAAAAAGGCCTCATATGCCCTGTTCACACTCAGCTAATACTGAGTGTGAATACAGGTATTTTGCAGCTTCTGCACAAACTTCATTCAAGCTTGTGAGGAGCTGATTTTTGGTCCATGTGAAGTCTGCTAGGAGATCTTTAGGTCCCAATATCTGTTTTTCCATTTAGCTTATTTGTTTAGCCTGTGCATTAGCTTAAAGGTGCCCCTTAATAACCGACCAGCATTATTAATCCCATAAGCTCAAAACTAGTTTAAGCTTATTTAGTAATCAAGAGTACTGTTAAATAGTTAAGATAGACTTAATTTAGCATTAGTTAGCTTCTGTGTTCATTTGGTGTCCACTTGTGGACTTTGGCTTATTTTGAAGTGCTTATTCATAAGCAGTTTCACTGCAGCTTCATTTTCTCACACACTAGCATATGTTTTTATATTTTTTATAGACTTAGAATATAATTTTAGTATTTTCCTGAATTTTTCATATTTTTCCAGCACTGTTTGATATTTTTCTTATTTTAAACTAGTTTTTAATCCTTTTTAAATAACTTTTAATATAAATAAATCAGAAAAGCTTCATAAAAATAATTTTTAATTTTTCCTAGATTAAGAATAATATTTTAGATTTTCCTGTAAAGTTTCATTATTTTTACTATTCATTTGTTATTTTTCTTAATTTTAATTAGTTTTAAATAGTTTTAAATTAATAATAAATACATAAAACTCTAAAAATATATTTTCAGTTTTAAAATAATTTTTATCATATTTTAGATTTTCTAAGTTATAATTTCATTTTCTAGGTTAATTTTGTATTTTCTTATATTTTAGTGCATTTTAAATACTTAATAAATAGTTTTTAATTAATAATAATTAAATAAATAGTTTTAAAAATAATTTTATTTTTCTAATAATTTTCTTTTATTATTAGGATTGTAAAAATATCATTTTCATATTTGTAGGCATTTTATTTCTTAAAACTCACGTTTTATTTTGTACGTTTACGTAATTTTATTTAAACGTACGTTTTAGGTTTTAAGCGTTCATCGATTTTAAATATAGTGATAGCGTTTATTTAATATATTTTAACTTTTTAATTTTATTTAATTTGCATTTAAGCCCCTGTAATTTACAAAACCTTTTCTTTAGGTATAAATAACTCAAAATCCTTACTGATCACTATCCTTAGTGATTATTCGACATCTGTCTGTGTTAAACACCATTCATCCTCCGTGGGACTTAACGACCCAGGAATCCACTATATTCCTCCGATCTTAATTGCATTTGCCTCTTGAGATGTTTTAAGTTTGTTACGATTGACCATTCACAAGTGGTCAGCTTGTGTGATTAAACTTGACCGTTTGGAGGCGAGTCAGCATGCATACATGACTTCTAATGTATCACGAAGGAATATGAAACATATAAATCACAAGAAAATAAATAATAACAAAGATAACAAGATTATTAGTAATATTGCATTTCAATGCTAAGGATGATACAAAGGATTGGGTATATGATCCCAATGTAGATTAACAACACAAAGTAAATGTCTCCATATGTGAACTTCATCATGGGAACACAAGTGCGATGAGTGTTAAGGCGATGAGCACGAGTGTGATGTAAACCATGTTGATGAAGGATCTTCTTGGTTTCGGTTGAGATGGAATGAGGAGGAGATGAAGTTTTGAGTGAGAGGAAATTTTGAAATTGGAAAATTTGAAAAAGTGAGGTTTGATAGAGTGGTCGACGATGGGAGTATTTATGGGAAGAAGGAATTTTTGAAATTGTGTTTTGTTTTATTATTGGATTAAAAGAAAACAAAACATAAGTTTTATATACCACGACTTTAGACGAGAAATAAGACACGATGTAAGAAAAAGGCTTCCTAATGAAGCTTCATGTAAAACATGTAATTTGCACAAAAGATAATCATATAAAAACCTAAATAGGTATACTTAATTATCAAGCAAAGTAAAAGAAAATCATACCTCTAGCGACTTAGGAAGGTCTTTACAAATGACACAACAAATGTCACTTAGACAATTCCCCGCTCCTTTGCGTTTAAGATACCTTCTTAAGGAAGGTATTCTTGTTACCAAGCGACTCCTAAAGCTTGGTGGGTATGAGCTTTGACTAATCAACATGACAAAGAAGATTAGTGCAATTAAATGAAAAAATAAATAGGAAAAATGTTGTTATCAAATCAACATCCAAACATATAGTTTTAAAAGATGTGGTGTTTGTTTTATGAAAACCTTCTTTGTAGTTTTCAATTAACCACGGATCGTATCAAGTTTTTAAAGTACAATATACTTCAAGAAACTTGGTAATGAAGCTCTGGTACCAATTGTGGAAAACTAGAAGGGGGGTTGAATAGTTTTACCAATTAAAACTTCCTTTTAAACTATTTAGATCGACTTATGTCAATCTATTTGGTTGTGTATGTTGGATGTTGATAAACAAGCATATAAAGATATGTAATGAAAAGATAAGAGTAAGAAGCACAAAACCACAACGGGAGTATTTATAGTGGTTCGGCCACAAGGACACCTTCCTTGCCCTACTCCACCCCCGAGTCACCTACTCGAGACTTCAGAACACTACACCAATCTCCTTATGGCGGAGAAGCCTTCACAACGTCGCCTACCCTTTTTCCGTGCTAGGCTAACCACCGGGTTCTTTCACCCAAGGTGAACCAAACCTACACAACGTCGCCTACCCTTTATAAGGTACTAGGCTAAGTACCTAGTTCTTTCACTCCAAGGTGAACTACACCTTCACAACGTCGCCTACCCTTTATTAGGTTCTAGGCTAAGCACCTAGTTCCATTGCAATGGAGGAACTAGTACCACACTACACCAACGACTAATCCCAAAGGAGATCTACTCCTTTACAACATCATCAAGGATATCAATATCCTTGGATCTAATACTAGTCTATCTTGTACATCGAAACACACCATATCGAATGTACATCTAAGGCACCTTTCACTAATACCTTTGACAAGATCTACAAGACACCTTTCACTAATGTCTTATGTCTTCACTTCTAAGCACCTTTCACTAATGCTTCATTGTCTTGACTTCTAAGCACCTTTCACCAATGCTTATTTGTCTTGACTTCTAAGCACCTACCACAAGTGCTTATCCTATAGACGATAGATACCCTTCACTAATATCTTCGTCTTGACACTTGAGACATCTTTCACTAATGTCTTCAACACTACACTTCTTTCAAGAAATAAAGGAATCATCAACAAGAAGACTTCAGTAGCCTTGATGATGAGGAAGCATGGCAACTCATGGACTTGAGCTTGCTCGACTTCAAAGGTGGTGATCTTGCCTTTAAGAGGAACCTAAAAGATCACACAAAACAAAACTACAAACATAGATCTCTTGGATCTAAGGTTAGTAAGATTTAACTCTGGGGAGAAAGTGTATTGGAAAGGGTAAGAAATAATGAAGAAATGGCTCACTATTTATAGAGAAAAATCCCATCATGCTCTCGGATCCCACGGATCCTTCCATAAGGGATCCGTCTAGCGTTAAGCTTGGGATCCGTGGACGCCTCCCTTTACCCATGGGTATTTTGGTTATGGGTTATGGGTCATGGGTTTAACCATGGATCTTTGGCTAGATACAATGTATCTTTGAGTGCAATGCACTTGGTTACTTGGGTATGGGTTGATCCATGGGTTATGGATATCATCCATGTATGATATAAGCATGATGTCATGCAATGGGTTATGGGTCAAGATCCATGGGTTATGGGCTTTGGGTTGTACCCACCTACATTCAATGTATTTGCCCAATGGGTTGTGATACTTAAGTTTCTACCCATTTATATTACCCAATATACTACATACTAGTTATGTATATTTTATCCAAATATGTAAACACTAGTTGTTGTACATTTGTATTACTTAAATCATAAAATCACTTATACTTGTTTTAGTGTTTTATGTGAAAATGTGAATATGTTAGAAACCGCTCGCTCAAACCATTTACGTATTTTATTTGTTTCGTTAATATGATTTTACGTTTGTTATCGACAAAACATTAGAAGATCGTAAAATATAAATAAACGTTTTTACGGCTTATTTGGATTAACACAATCATTAACTTTTGACCTCACTTTTTCCACCAATTCTCTGCAGTCATTGATCCCTAGTCTCTTAGTGATAAGAGGAACCCCCAGATATTTCATTGGCAACACTCCAACCTTAAAAGGCAAAATGTCAAGAATTTTCTGTTTCTTAGCTATGTTTAAATTGCCAAAGAAGATGGTACTTTTGCTCATATTTGGGATTAAACCTGTGCATCTGCTAAATTCATTCAACACTTCTCTGATTACTTTCACAGAATTAGCACTTCCACGACACAACATTAGCAGATCATCTACAAAGCATATATGGGTTATTTTCAGTTCCTTACAACCCACATGGTACTTGAAACCAGAATTGTTTTGAATATTCCTAGCCATCATTAGATTGAGAACTTCCATTACAAGAGTGAACATATATGGGGACAATGGATCCCCCTGTCTTAAGCCTCTTCCACCCTTAAAATAACCACACCTTTCACCATTCACACAAACAGAAAACTTTGTAGAAGTAACACATTCCATTATCCACTCTATCATTGTCTTATGTAACCCAAAATGCTCCAAACACTGCTTCAAAAAACCCTAATTTACAGTATCATAAGCCTTGGCTATATCAATCGTCAAAAACACCTTTTAACACCACCACTTCTATTATATATCTTCAGCAATTCTTGAGTAAGTAAGATATTATCCTGAATCACTCTTCCTTTAATGAATGCACTTTGGTTGAGGTTTACAAGGGTCTTCAATCCCGGTTTAAGACTATTGGATATAATTTTGCTTATGCATTTGTAGATGACATTACAACATGCAATTGGCCTAAATTCATTAACCATAGTTGGATTAGAAACCTTTGGCACCAGGGTAATTAAAGTGGCATTTAGTTCCCCTAGCAGCTTCTTTTTATTGAAGAATTCTTTAACTGCCAAACATACCTCACTCCCCAAAATATCCCAAGTCTTCTTAAAGAAAACAGAAGTGAATCCATCTGGTCCTGGTGCTTTATTATCCAAATCAGTAACCTCCTTAACCATAGTAGCTGCTATATCATTATCTAGAGTATTGGTAAACAGACCCTTAGCATCAGAAATGGCCTCCACCTCAACATTTTTCCCCAAAAAATCATCAAAATGCTTAACAAATTGCTTTGCTATTCTATCACCCTCATAAGTATTCCCTTGATCATCATTAACACTTACAAAGATCATCATTAACACTCACAAATTTGTTATAGTGCTTCCTACTTTTTAAAACTTGATGAAAGTATCTACTATTTCTATCTCCATGACTGATCCATTCAATCTTAGCTTGCTGGTATAAAAGCTTTTCCTCATAAATAAGAGCTTCATTATAAAGAGTAAGAATCTCTACTTCTTTTTCTTTGATCTTCTCATCATATGGTTTATTATCAACCATCTTTTGGGCAATTTTAAGATCCTCCTTCAGTTTCTCAACTCTTTCAAAAACATTCCCATTTTTCCACTGAATGCATTTCAGAGGCTTCTTCAACATCTTTAGTTTTCTAACCAATCTATATATATGGTGCCCCTCAACACCATTCTTCCAAATCTCCTTGACGTTTCCATAAATTCAGGTTTGTCCACAATAAAGTTTGAGAATCTAAATGATCTTGCAACATTAGGAATCTCATTAGGCATACTTAAAATCACAGGACTATGGTCAGAGATTATATGTGTTTGTAGCAACTCGTAAATTTTCATAAGTCAAAATGACTATTTTACCCTTTGACTTCTTAAAAGTTGACCTTTGACTCTGACTTTTGACTATTTGACTTTTACCATAACGTAAAAGCAACCATCAGAATCGGTAGTAGTATGTTATTTTCCAAGTCAATAATTCACTCGATTTAAATTATTACACTCGAACATTTCTTTGTTCACCTATGGCTATAAATAATTATTTAAAGATGTTACTTTATTAATTATTAAAGTTTAATCGTAAACTTTCCTCATGGTCAACACTAGACTACGATAAGCATATGTGTTCAAAATACTCTATTTTTATCAATAGTCATATTTTATATGAACTATTGCCACTTCGTTATTTTTACATGAACATTTTACTTTTTATGTAAGACACATGCTCGAACCTACGTTATTAGGTTTTAACAACATAAATGCACCCCATTAGACTTATCACACTTTTAATATACATAGTTAGAGTATATTGATAAGTTTTGACATTTTCATAAGTATTATATTTTTATGTTATCCGGTTTTAAGTTTCGTGACTTAAGGGCTTAACGTTAGTAATTACCGGGACCAAACTACACCTCGTAAATAAAAATTTACTACAAAAATAATACACATTCACCACCTCATGCTAGAGGTGGCATGCATAAGCTAACACAAAAGCCACATGGCTCTTACTTATGCTTCCTATCTCATATCTAGACACATAACTTTCTCACCTTTACATAAGTTACTCACATACATATCTTCATGGATAAGAAAGATACCAAAATCTCTTTGGCTCTCCTTTGAACCGTACAACAATAAATCACCATCACCACTTAAGTTTCAAATCAAGAGAAAAGTTATGCTAAGAATATGAAGACTTAGGTGATCTCTACAAAGTACAAGTATTATCTTGGTGATCAATTGGGTGAATCAAGAGCTATGTGAGGTGTTTAGGGACTGAGATAAATGGGTATTTACAAGGTTAACATAAGAATTTACAAGACTTGGGTTGAAGATTCAAGACAATGGTTAGAGATTAGAAGGGTTTAGGATTGATTATTCTTGTAACTTTCCAACCTAATCCTTGTAAGAATTGTGACACTCTTCATTTTTATGAATATGGTTATAATAATTTATATTCATTTGATGTAATTTGATATAAGTAATATATGTAATATGGCTTGATTGATGTTGTACATGAGGTTGTGACCATGAAAACAAGCTAAAACAAGTCCTAGGTAAGTTCTATGAACTTGAATTCTGAAACAGTCTCAAAGATTGATTAAACTGATTATCTCAGTAAAACTTTAGATTAATCCAGAAAGATAAGCTTGTAGATCTATGTCGTATGGTCTTTTCACCGGGTGGCGCACCTCATAACTCCTCCCGATGAGTAAATGAGAGCCAAAATGGCAAAACATGTCAAAATCTGCACACCAGATTTCATTTGAGAAAAGCCCATGATTCTGTTCATTTCTGGAAGTCGACTCAGTTTTATGAAATGTATCCAAGACCTAAACTTGATGTTTGGCGAAAGCCGCGTGTCAAAACAAGTTGTAGAACTCAACTTATGGTCATTTTCGCAGGACTGAATGTGCAGCCAAACTTTCTGCAATGAAATATAAGTATATACTTATAATTAGACTATTGATATAAGTAAACTTTGGACTTTGGACTTGATTAAGCTTGAGAAGCTGTTAGAAGAAGTAAAAGCTAAAACTTGGGCTGTTGAATCACTTAAAAAGGACTTATGGTTAACAAGTTATGCCTAGTTAAGTTTTACTAAAAGGAAATATAGTGCTGGAACAAGAAAACTTGCTGAAACGATTTTAAAACGAGGTTTTGACCCTTTTCTGCTCCGAATCAGCAAAAGTGTAAAACACTAAAGTTGCTCAGAATGACTTTTTCTACAAAAACTCGGGCGCACATAAGCAGAAAATGAACGAAAAGGCCTAAAAACTTCAAAAACTAACCGGACGTGTTGTATACCGGAAAACAACCATGGCTAAGAAACCTTAGTGTATTTTGATTCTTTGAGTCCAAAACAAAGCCAAGGCTGATGTCTCAAGATATTTTGACTTAAAAATAGCCATTTGGTATGGCCTTATTGTTGTCTCAAGTTGGTTAACCATAACTTAGCCGCACGGCTAGTTTGGGCTTGATAACCCAAAAATTATTTCAAAAACTTGTTCATTAGATTGGACTTTGCTAGACTTTGACAAACTAAGTAAATGACCATATGGCATGTTAAACTACTTCACGACACACAACTTAAATCATCATATCGTCACACAAGTCTATTCAATAGTCCTTGACGAAACACGACACATGTTTTATATAACATTTGTCTCGTCAAATACTTCACTTATAAATGACAAGTACAACAATAGTAAGGAATTTCATTATCATAAGAGGCCTCTTCCGGGTGTCGTATCTGTGACAACCCGTACTTTCAGGACATTTCTAGACACGATTCATGTCTCAATATCTCAACATTTTAGTAAACTTGGTTTACTTGTTTCAAATTCGCGTAACCTTGGAGGTTTAGCGGCGAATTCATGATCATGACATCACGTACATTTCATATGGACTATGATTAGTCTACATTTCATTGACATCATGTGCATCTCATTGATTCATTCACGACATTTCATTTCACCCTTCAACGCGTAATTTTTATGTTTAATATTTAATCGCGTGAGTTTTTATTTTGATTATTTAACCCGTTACATTCAAAATGATCCCGAGGTATTTTAAACTCACCTTTAGTTCCTAAAAACTATATTTTTAGTTTTCCTAGTGTTTCACATTTAATTGGTATTTTAATCGTTAAAATTTAATTATTACGTGCTTTTTCTTAAAATTTTACGATAATTATTTTAGCACCGATTTTCACAAGGAAAGTATTTTTACAATTTTTACTAACTCATTTCATTCTATTTTGAGCTATTAAAAACTTACTTGTACCACAAATCACCATTTACCATTACATTCAATTACTTACACATTTTATTTATACAAGTCTTACAAAATTATTCAAGTAATTGTTTTAAAAAAAAAAAAAAAATATCTTGAGACAAACTCCCCTAAAATACGCCCATGGGGAGGGGAGGCAATTAATATGGCATGGCTTCATGTCTACTAATAATGCACTTATATAAAAGATTACTTACTACTTATTTTCTCATTCATTTCACCTAGTTTCAAGTGTAATACAAATAAAAGTTCTCTCTTCTTTCCTTTGGGTCTCCATAGCCGCCAAGCAACAAAACAACCAAAGGGATCAAGTTTTGCAAAGTCAAGTGTGTTTAAACAACCTAGATCATATCCTTTTATGGTTTTGAAATAAAACCAAGGATATTTAAGTTAATCCTTGTTACTTACACCTCTTCACTTGCACTAGTAAGCATATTCTCATCATTTTATGTTTCCTTATCATTTTCATAAGTTTCTTTTCATTTTGGAGCTTATATGCATGTTATGTAGTTTATACCATTTATTTCATGATTCTTAAGTTATATATACAATATGGTCATCCTATAATTATTCCCAAGTTATTCTTTGGTCTTGATGGTGATTAGGAACCCATGACACCCTAAGAAGGTGTATGGTAGGATTAGATTAGCTTTGGAGTTGATTTGAAGGGATTAGAATAGGTTTTGTCCGAGAAAACTATTTTCGTAAACTATATTTTGTATTCTGTCCTTAAAACGAATTTCTGGAAAAACCCACTGTTGGTACGACATTTTGGCCTTGATAATTAGAAAATATACTTTAAAACGAATCCGTGGCGCTTGAACGGATAAAACGGAGTTATAACGAAGCCGTGGTGAATTTTTAAAGTTTGACGACGAAACTTATTATTTTCTGAAATTGACAGCATGCAGTTTTATATATTTCGGTCAAAACGAGCCTTAAGCTTCACAAATTATTTCGACTAGTCAAAAATATATTAGTTTACTTCGATACGAAGCTAAGGACATATTTTACGTAGAAAACGGATTTAAAACGACAAATATATGGCCGTTTTCATAAAGTTGCCGTAAATATTATTTTCTGAAAATTATATTATTTTTGACGTAACAAGTATTTTATTAGCTACATCGTCCATGTTTGCGGCAGTTTTTAACCAAGATGCAAAACTTTTTATAACAAAGTGTCTTCTAGTAAAATCAAGTTCATCGGCCATATTTTTCAAAACAAAAAGCCGTTTGTCAAGCGGAGTCATAGTGATTTATTTACGGATGTTCAAACTTTGGCGAAACTCATTTTTCGCACACAATTCACAAAACCACCATCTTTAGCCTTTGATATCTTTATGATCGAGACCTTTTGAACGAAAACTCCTGAACCGAAACTTTTAGATATCGATACAAACTTTCCAAAACCGTCGAGTTCGTTCTCTAACGATCGACGACACCATTTTACGACCACTTTTCCGAGCCATTTTGTTAATTTTATGATTTTTCCGATGACATTGTTTTGCGACGAAAATGGTAATTTCACCAAAATCATTATAAAACCATTGTAGGATGACATTTTGACGTAAAACATGTAAAGTCATTTTGATTGGTCGAGACGTCAAAAGAGTATTTTTCGACGACGAGTAATATTTTCAAAACCCGTAAATGGTATAAATAACATACGAAGTGCATGCATAACATTACATTGCAACTCATGACATATCATATCATTCGTCATAGGTCGCGGATAACGCATCTCATTATACCTCAGTGTACTCACTCTTGTCATCTCGTCAGTTTACCAAGTGAGTTCCATAGCCCCACTTTTCTTGTTTTAATGTTGTTATTAAACTCTTTGGGGGAGATACATGCTCAATAATGTTTATTGCATTCATGACTATTTGCAAATTACATGTTTAGCCGAATTGAAATGCTTAGTCATGCGTAGTAACAGTTTGGCCATACGTAGTATTTACATGGTATATTCATTGGGTGATGGTCTTGGTATATTCATTGGACCGATGGTCTTGGTACATTCATTGGACCGATGGTCTTGGTATATTCATTGGACTGATGGTCTTGGTACATTCAATGGACCGATGGTCTTGGTATAATTAGGTCAAGTAAACATCGATACATTAAGTCATGCACTATTATGTGAATTCATTTGACTTCATATGTTTGGAACATAAACTTTACACACTTTGGCGGTGGGTTGTGAACACACAGTTGCAAGTTTTGTATGGCGGGACTTGAACCGAGTGGATTTACAATGCCTTTGCTACATAAACGATTTTGAAAGTCTTTACATTTCAACGATTTACAATGCCTTTATGACACAAACGATTTTGAAAGTCTTTACATTTCAACGATTTACAATGCCTTTGCGGCATAAACGATTTCTAAAGGCTTTACATTTCAAAACAATCTCTATGAACTCACTCAACCTTTGTGTTGACACTTTTAGCATGTTTTATCTCGTATCTAAGGCATTCACTTCATGGCACGATTTGGACACATCATGGAGTCGTGGTGACGACGCGTCTCACTTGGGTTTTACGTACTTTAAAACATCGTTTGAATTGTAACAAACTTATTTTCATACAAGTTGATTCACATTTGGGACCTACTTTGTAAACTCGATTATTTTATTAAATCAAACGATGTATTTTCCAAACGACACTTTAGGTCGTTCAATATAACTGTGATTGTGATGCTATGACATCAATCCCGTGAATTCCATTCACGCAAAGCAGTAATTTGGGGTGTGATGATTGGTATCGAGCTTGATTATAGAGAACTAGGTTGCATCATTGACCCTAGACTATAACTACATTATCATAGCATCTCATCATTTCATCATAAGTGAATGTTCACTTTACATGCGGTTTTACGTACATTTTCGAGTTATTCACTTTCATTTCACAACGATTGTCACATGGATGCCCTTAAATGCCCATCCCATTATCTTTTCCCCATACTCTAACGTGGAGAATTCCTTGTCATTTCCTATCACAATTTTTATATCACCGATTCATCATCGATAACGTCGAATGCCGGATAAACCTTTATATAGGCGAAGTCACTCTCACTCCTTTGTTTCACCACTAACATGTCGAGTTACACTTTATTCACACACTAAGTCTCTAAACCATCATACATTGAAGCACTTACAACACCTCATAACCCATCTTTTCGGAACCCGTCGATCATTTTTGAAACATAATCTCAAATTTATCATTACTTATCACAATTCTTTGGAGCGTTTATTATTAACATCGGATTTTGGCTATGTCTCACATTTCCTCTTATTTAGAAGATATGGCACCTAAGAAAGCCACAGCTGAAATGACCCAAGCGGCTATTCAAAAGTTGGTGAATGATAGCATAGCCGATGCTTTAAGAACTGTAAGGGAAATGGTGGCTGCTTCTTCGGCCGAGGTCATGATCTCTCAGAATCGCAAGGCTTTCATCGCCATCTTGGAAATGCAGGAGGATCCGAGTTAAGAAATGCTCGTACAAAGATTTCAAAATCTTGAACCTACTAAGTTCCGAGGTACCGAGGAGCAACCGCAATGGTTCGATGGTTTGAAAAGTTGGAATCGGTATTTTTGCTTTGTAACCGTCCGGATGATGAAGGTTAAGTATGCTACGAGTACTTTACTCGATGGAGCGTTGTCATGGTGGAATTCATATGCTCAACCGATTGGAATGGAGAATGCTTTCAAGCTTACTTGGGAGCAATTCAAGAGTTTGGTGACTAAGAAGTTTTGTCCTCGAACGAAGTGAAAAAGTTGGAGACGGAGTTCTATGAACTAAAAACTATTGGGTATGATATCGACACTTACATTCGGAGATTCCAAGAATTGGCCGTGTTATGTCCATCTATGGTTTCGGATAATGAGAAGCTCTTGGAGGCTTTCATTGATGGACTTTCGAAATTATTCAAGGTGACGTGACTTCTTCCGACCCAAACGATTGAGGAAGCTATTCGATTGACTCAAAAGCTCATGGCCCGGTAGTGAAGAGAGGCAAGTACACAAACACCAACCAAAACAACAACAACAACAACGGCGATAACCAACTCAACAACAACAAAAGGAAATGGGAAGACGACCAAGGAGATTATAACAACAACAACCACAACCACAACACTAACTATCATCAACAAAGAAAAGAGGGCAAGAAACTGCGATGGTATATGTTGTTGCACCAATAGAAGGCAGAGGTTATGCTGGAACCTACCCACTATGTAATCGATGTAAGTATCATCACACGGGTCTTTGTCCTGCTAAGTGCTACAAGTGTCAACAACTGGGACACCTTGCCAGGAATTGTAGAGGCAAGGCCATGGTTACATGTTACAGATGCGGGGAGCAAGGACACTATCGGAATCAATGTCCGCAAAACCAAGGTCAACAAGTCGAAGGTACTCATGGGAATGTATATATGTTAGAAGGAGCTCGTCAAGGCATCAACGACGCGGAAGACTGAAGAAGTTCGGAAACTAGCAGTCTTAGTTCTCCTATTGTATTACGTTGTACTAAGTTTACGCCTTTCATCGTATTCGAAACTTTATAACCTAAGATGTACTACTTTTGCTAAACTACTCGTTGTAAAATATTCTCATCTATCGTACTTTATTTTCTTTCCGATTTGTTATCATTTACGAGGATTTTAATTCTTTTTACTTTAATTATCATTTTAACGACACTTCTCCATGTCTTCTCTCCTCGATGTTCATCACAATTTTAACAACAGTTGATCCAACACCAAACAAACATATGAGTCGATTAGTCCAAGCATTGCATAGTTACTCCTAAATTATACATAGCCTGATCACCTATGTCTAATTCAGGAAGAATCATGCAATGAAGGGAGTAGTAGTCTTATATGAGTAAGCAATTCCGTAATCGAGCCAAATTTTCAAAAGGTTTTCTTCAAACCACTTGTTTCAGTTTGATCCGCGTGATGTTCTTGTTTGATGAGTTGCAAAGATCGAGCTAGAAACAAGTTGTTACCTAAACCGATTTAGCCTAATCTCATGACAGTTCTTGTTTGATGAGTTGTGAGATTAAGTAAAATCGGTTACCACAAAGTCTTTGAGGGTTTTGCTCGGGAATGGGAAAGTTTGCTACCTCAAACCCTAAACACGTTAGACCTAATAACGATTGAATTCGTGGACTGAATTCCTTTTTGGATGGGCGAATGTGACAACCCGTACTTTCAGGACATTTCTAGACACGATTCATGTCTCAATATCTCAACATTTTAGTAAACTTGGTTTACTTGTTTCAAATTCGCGTAACCTTGGAGGTTTAGCGGCGAATTCATGATCATGACATCACGTACATTTCATATGGACTATGATTAGTCTACATTTCATTGACATCATGTGCATCTCATTGATTCATTCACGACATTTCATTTCACCCTTCAACGCGTAATTTTTATGTTTAATATTTAATCGCGTGAGTTTTTATTTTGATTATTTAACCCGTTACATTCAAAAATGATCCCGAGGTATTTTTAAACTCACCTTTAGTTCCTAAAAACTATATTTTTAGTTTTCCTAGTGTTTCACATTTAATTGGTATTTTAATCGTTAAAATTTAATTATTACGTCGTTTTTCTTAAAATTTTACGATAATTATTTTAGCACCGATTTTCACAAGGAAAGTATTTTTACAATTTTACTAACTCATTTCATTCTATTTTGAGCTATTAAAACTTACTTGTACCACAAATCACCATTTACCATTACATTCAATTACTTACACATTTTATTTATACAAGTCTTACAAAATTATTCAAGTAATTGTTTTAAAAAAAAAAAAAAATATCTTGAGACAAACTCCCCTAAAATACGCCCATGGGGAGGGGAGGCAATTAATATGGCATGGCTTCATGTCTACTAATAATGCACTTATATAAAAGATTACTTCTACTACTTATTTTCTCATTCATTTCACCTAGTTTCAAGTGTAATACAAATAAAAGTCTCTCTTCTTTCCTTTGGGTCTCCATAGCCGCCAAGCAACAAAACAACCAAGGGGATCAAGTTTTTGCAAAGTCAAGTGTGTTTAAACAACCTAGATCATATCCTTTTTATGGTTTTGAAATAAAAACCAAGGATATTTAAGTTAATCCTTGTTACTTACACCTCTTCACTTGCACTAGTAAGCATATTCTCATCATTTTTATGTTTCCTTATCATTTTCATAAGTTTCTTTTCATTTTTGGAGCTTATATGCATGTTATGTAGTTTATACCATTTATTTCATGATTCTTAAGTTATATATACAATATGGTCATCCTATAATTATTCCCAAGTTATTCTTTGGTCTTGATGGTGATTAGGAACCCATGACACCCTAAGAAGGTGTATGGTAGGATTAGATTAGCTTTGGAGTTGATTTGAAGGGATTAGAATAGGTTTTGTCCGAGAAAAACTATTTTCGTAAACTATATTTTGTATTCTGTCCTTAAAACGAATTTCTGGAAAAACCCACTGTTGGTACGACATTTTGGCCTTGATAATTAGAAAATATACTTTAAAACGAATCCGTGGCCGCTTGAACGGATAAAAACGGAGTTATAACGAAGCCGTGGTGAATTTTTAAAGTTTGACGACGAAACTTATTATTTTCTGAAATTGACAGCATGCAGTTTTTATATATTTCGGGTCAAAAACGAGCCTTAAGCTTCACAAATTATTTCGACTAGTCAAAAATATATTAGTTTACTTCGATACGAAGCTAAGGACATATTTTACGTAGAAAACGGATTTAAAACGACAAATATATGGCCGTTTTCATAAAGTTGCCGTAAATATTATTTTCTGAAAATTATATTATTTTTGACGTAACAAGTATTTTATTAGCTACATCGTCCATGTTTATGCGCTTTTAACCAAGATGCAAAACTTTTATAACAAAGTGTCTTCTAGTAAAATCAAGTTCATCGGCCATATTTTTCAAAACAAAAGCCGTTTGTCAAGCGGAGTCATAGTGATTTATTTACGGATGTTCAAACTTTGGCGAAACTCATTTTCGCACACAATTCACAAAACCACCATCTTTAGCCTTTGATATCTTTATGATCGAGACCTTTTGAACGAAAACTCCTGAACCGAAACTTTTAGATATCGATACAAACTTTCCAAAACCGTCGAGTTCGTTCTCTAACGATCGACGTACACCATTTTACGACCACTTTTCGGAGCCATTTTGTTAATTTTATGATTTTTCCGATGACATTGTTTTGCGACGAAAATGGTAATTTCACCAAAATCATTATAAAACCATTGTAGGATGACATTTTGACGTAAAACATGTAAAGTCATTTTGATTGGTCGAGACGTCAAAAGAGTATTTTTCGACGACGAGTAATATTTTCAAAACCCGTAAATGGTATAAATAACATCTGAAGTGCATGCATAACATTACATTGCAACTCATGACATATCATATCATTCGTCATAGGTCGCGGATAACGCATCTCATTATACCTCAGTGTACTCACTTTTGTCATCTCGTCAGTTTACCAAGTGAGTTCCATAGCCCCACTTTTCTTGTTTTAATGCTGTTATTAAACTCTTTGGGGGAGATACATGCTCAATAATGTTTATTGCATTCATGACTATTTGCAAATTACATGTTTAGCGAATTGAAATGCTTAGTCATGCGTAGTAACAGTTTGGCCATACGTAGTATTTACGTGGTATATTCATTGGATGATGGTCTTGGTATATTCATTGGACCGATGGTCTTGGTACATTCATTGGGTGATGGTCTTGGTATATTCATTGGATGATGGTCTTGGTACATTCAATGGACTGATGGTCTTGGTATAATTAGGTCAAGTAAACATCGATACATTAAGTCATGCACTATTATGTGAATTCATTTGACTTCATATGTTTGGAACATAAACTTTACACACTTTGGCAGTGGGTTGTGAACACACAGTTGCAAGTTTTGTATGGGCGGGACTTGGAACCGAGTGGATTTACAATGCCTTTGCTACATAAACGATTTTGAAAGTCTTTACATTTCAACGATTTACAATGCCTTTATGACACAAACGATTTTGAAAGTCTTTATATTTCAACGATTTACAATGCCTTTGCGGCATAAACGATTTCTAAAGGCTTTACATTTCAAAACAATCTCTATGAACTCACTCAACCTTTGTGTTGACACTTTTAGCGTGTTTTATCTCAGGTATCTAAGGCATTCACTTCATGGCACGCATTTGGACACATCATGGAGTCGTGGTGACGACGCGTCTCACTTGGGTTTTACATACTTTAAAACATCGTTTGAATTGTAACAAACTTATTTTCATACAAGTTGATTCACATTTGGGACCTACTTTGTAAACTCGATTATTTTATTAAATCAAACGATGTATTTTCCAAACGACACTTTAGGTCGTTCAATATAACTGTGATTGTGATGCTATGACATCAATCCCGTGAATTCCATTCACGCAAAAATGTAATTTGGGGTGACAAGATGTCGACGAGTTGTGGATTTACGACTTAAAGTGTCCTGGCTCCTCATACGTTCACTACACGACCTCTTGATTTTGATAGCCCGAACGATGGTACGAGGTTATTTATAAAAGGGCTATAAGCCAAACAACATTTAAGGGATACTTTAACTTAAGGATTTATGTACAACATCATATTGAAAGCCAACAAACTACATATACTTGTACACTTATATCGTACACTATACTAAAACGCGAATACTATGCTTTCGTAGGTGATCGTTAAAGATCTTGGTGTTGCCATACTCTATTGTTGACATACAATATATCGTTACACTCAGCTGCTGATCACTAGAGTGAGTTTCATAGCCCCAATTTTTGTTTAACTGTTTTATAAACTCTTTTGGGGGAGATACATACTACTGCTTTTACTACATGCTAAAATGCTTTATTATGCCTTGATTGTATTATTGCGTGCCTAAGTTGATTATGCCAAAAGTCCCCAACATCATGGACCACTAATCATCGGGAGTGAGCGCAAATATTGTGGATAGGCCTATCGAATTGTGAACCCGTCTCATTATCGGAAATAACAAGCGCACTATATTTGAGGTTATCTAGGTAAAGGGCAAAATACCTACCGGGGCAAGTTATTTTATGTATATATCGTCCGGTGATATATATACAACAAGTCGATCGTGAGTGCCATGAGCTTAGAGCAATAATAACTATCAAGAAGAAAATTGTACACATTGCAATTATACTACTGTTTTCAAACCTATGCGGTTTCTATCGTTTGTATTGACCGGTTAGGCAATCAAACGCACTATGGGCATATAACAACGTAGCCCACTACTTTCATAAACTTGATATCTTGTGATCAACTATTTTGCTTACAAACCTATGAACTCACTCAACCTTTGTGTTGACACTTTTTAGCATGTTATCTCAGGTTCGAAAGGAATTAGTTGGCATGGCATGTGAAGGCGCACGGAAAACATTTTGAAGATAATGCATATATTATCTTTCGAAAAACATAACAACTTTTATGTTGTACTTTTTATGATTGTACAAACTTGTGGGACATCTGTTTCTAAACTCTGATATTTTAATCGAATGATAATTTAATTCAAAACGTCTCATTTAGAGTCATTTTCTGTAACTTGATCTGTGAACTATGAAGTAATACCCCAGTGACACAATCTTCCGCTGCGATAATTTTGGGGGTGTTACAGATTGGTATCAGAGCTTCAGTTATAGGGAACCAGGTTGCATTTAAACCTAGACTATAACTGCCTCTTATGTTTAAGTCGTAACACTCATTGCTGTCTTCAACATTCTGTGAGCCATGCCTATTCTTTAACACACTATTCTATTATTTATATAAATACTGTTTATATAAACAATTGACTAAACATAACTGCATATGCCTATTTCAAGGCATTATGGCACAACCAGATATCCCCGATCATATACATTTTTGTGATCTATGACAGACATTGTAGTTAATACAATGGTCTCATCATTATTAAGACATTGTAAGTATGCAATGGTCTTCCTATATCTAGACATCGTGAGATACACAATTGGCCTAAATATATCTCTGACATTAAGAGATACACAATAGTTTTATCTATTTCTCAAACATTGTGAGAAAACTATTTCATAACTATGAACTCACCGACTCTTTTGAAAGCTATGTTGATTCTCTCTGATTATTTAACTCCTCATCTTCGAAGATGAGTGTAAACATTCATTCCATACTTTTGGAACACTTTTGACGTCACATAGTACATAGCCTTGTAACTCATCGATTAAGTATGAGTGTTGTGTCGGAAATTCTTAAGTAGGATGATTTGGAATATCCTTATTTAAATGGACTGGGACTCCTTTTCATTTAAATAAAGAGATTGTAAATCGCCGAACCATAAGTTTATGATTTCTTACTTACATAAACTGGGACGCTTCTTTATGTAAGTAATAAATTATAAATGAGTGTGCTTATTTGTATCCGATATGACATGAGTATGAACTCGAACTAGAGAATCACTATTATTCTTTGAAAAGATCTAGAAAACACGATAGTGTTTTACCACTCAGCAAAAATCTTAAGACCTCATTCGAACAACCTAATTTCATTCTTAAGTTATCACTTTTGATGTTACAAATCCTTACAAACATGGTCCGTTTGTTGAGCTAACTAAATTGGTTAAAGTCACTTGAAACCCGACTTGATAGAATCAGAAGTTTTAAGAACATAATTGAAACCCGACCTGATAAAATTAGATGTTTCAAGAACATAATTGAAACCCGACCGATAGAATCAGATGTTTCAAGAACATAATTGAAACCCGACCTGATAGAATCAGATGTTTCAAGAACATAATTGAAACCCAACCTGATAAAATCAGATGTTTCAAGAACATAATTGAAACCCGACCTGATAGAATCAGATGTTTCAAAAACAGAATTCGGTTGCCACATATTTGATTATGCACGAGTCGCATAAGTCAAAGTATTCCATATTGTTGAGCTAACTGACATGTTACACTCTTGAGCTAATGGACTTAGTTCAGTCTTGAACTAACAAACTGGGTACGATATCCCATCATCCATTACATAAGCTCTCCTACGATCTTCTCCTATTGGTTGGCCATTATTTTGAGAACATTATTTCTCGAAAGGTTCTCACTTTCCACATCCCATCATCATTTGTCAATATTGTCGTTATTGTTGTTATTTTTGCTGTTGTTAGATCCTTGAGCAGTCTAAGCTCGCACAACTTGATCCACTAGGTTACGAGCCATCTGAATTGTTTCATCCAGTGTGAGTGATCAAACGAAGTTACATTCTCTTAAATACTGAGTGGAAGTTCTCAGATGAACTTTTCCCATAACCTCTCGTTGGTTGAGACCATCATTGGGCACACTATTGCCAACTCTTGAAAGTGATGAACGTAAGTTGTGATATCAACACCATTGACAGCAAGAAAACTTCTCCTTCATTTCTTGCACCTCATTTCGAAGTCAATCCTCCTTGATTACAATTTCTTCAACTTAGTCCAAGCAATCTAGTGAGTATTCTCAATAACTAATCGATTGAGCAACAAGATTTTGCCCTGACAAAGCATTTTCTAGAAGCATGCTTGTGGCATATTTGACTTTGCAATCTTTAGCACAATTGCTTATTTGAATTTCTGAGCTTGCTGCTTATGAAATCCTTGTAAGGAATCTATACAAGATTCACTCCTGCAATGCCTCCATCTGGCCCTCAATATTTGGCCACACATTATCACCAGAAAGGTTACATAGATGTAAGCGTTAACTTTCAAAATGCTAGGATTAAGGTTTTGTTGAAAGTCTCATTGCTGTAAGGTATGATTCGTTTGGGGAAATTAGAAAAGCCAAACTTAAGATATATTGGACTTTATATGATATTAGAAAGAATTGGCCTGGTAGCTTTCAGACTTGAGCTATCACTCGAACTTAGTAGTGTACACAACGTATTTCATTTGTACACTTTTAAGAAGTGTCTTTTGATAGAACACTTACTACTTCTCTAGAAGAGACCCACATTGATTAACGTTTGAACTTTATCGGAGAATCTACTAAGATCACAAACCATGAGGTCAAACGACTTAAGAAAAGTCGCATTCCTATTGTCAACACTCAATGGAACTCTAGAAGAGGTCCTGAATTCACGTAGGAACGTGAAGATGAACTCAAATATACTGTTAGTAGATAACACTCACTGAACTTCGTGACGAAGTTCCATTACAGAAGTACCCCTACCTCTTCTCAAGAAATCATTAACTCATAACACAAACTAAATCATGAGGACATGATTCCCGTAACTGGTGGAGGCTGTAGCAACTCGTAAATTTTCATAAGGCAAAATAACTATTTTACCCTTTGACTTCTTAAAAGTTGACCTTTGACTCTGACTTTTGACTATTTGACTTTTACCATAACGTAAAAGCAATTACTGTAATTGGTAGTAACTGTTATTTTTCCAAGTCAAATAATTCACTCTGATTCAATTATTACACTCTGAACATTTCTTTGTTCACCGATGGCTATAAATAATTATTTAAAGATGTTACTTTATTAATTACGAAAGTTTAATCGTGTAAACTTTCCTCGCGGTCAACACTAGACTACGATAAGCCTATGTGTTCAAAATACTCTATTTTTATCAATAGTCATATTTTATATGAACTATTGCCACTTCGTTATTTTTACGTGAACATTTTCCTTTTTACGTAAGACGCGTGCTCGAACCTACGTTATTAGGTTTTAACAACATAAATGCACCCCATTAGACTTATCACACTTTTAATATACCTAGTTAGAGTATATTGATAAGTTTTGACATTTTCATAAGTATTATATTTTTATGTTACCCGGTTTTAAGTTTTGTGACGTAAGGGCTTAATGTTAGTAATTACCGGGACAGAACTACACCTCGTAAATAAAAATTTACTACAAAAACAATACACAATCACCACCTCATGCTAGAGGTGACGTGCATAAGCTAACACAAAAGCCACATGGCTCTTACTTATGCTTCCTATCTCATAACTAGACACATAACTTTCACACCTTTACATAAGTTACTCACATACATATCTTCATGGATAAGAAAGATACCAAAATCTCTTTGGCTCTCCTTTGAACCGTACAACAATAAATCGCAATCACCACTTAAGTTTCAAATCAAGAGAAAAGTTATGCTAAGAAGATGAAGACTTAGGTGATCTCTACAAAGTACAAGTATTATCTTGGTGATAAATTGGGTGAATCAAGAGTTATGTGAGGTGTTTAGGGGCTGAGATAAATGGGTATTTACAAGGTTCACATAAGAATTTACAAGACTTGGGTTGAAGATTCAAGACAAGGGTTAGAGATTAGAAGGGTTTAGGATTGATTATTCTTGTAACTTTCCAACCTAATCCTTGTAAGAATTGTGATACTCTTAATTTTTATTGAATATGGTTATAATAATTTATATTCATTTGATGTAATTTGATATAAGTAATATATGTAATATGGCTTGATTGATATTGTACATGAGGTTGTGACCATGAAAACAAGCTAAAACAAGTCCTAGGTAAGTTCTATGAAATTGAATTCTGAAACAGTCTCAAAGATTGATTAAACTGATTATCTCAGTACACCTTGAGATTAATTCAGAAATATAGGCTTGTAGATCTATGTCTTGTAGGGTATATGTAGTAATAACGAACACTATGGATATACTTAAATCTCTGAAAGGCGTGTGAACACTTTTAGATCGAATCAATTCGGTGGTTCTACAAATTATTCAATCGGATACAATTCAGAGTTTAGAATTTTTCGTATGTGTTTATCCGAGATATTATTGAACCGTAGTATGAAAATAACGACCAAATAACCATATATCATGAAGATACGGATAATCGCCAAAGCGTTTGTGTTTCTAACTTGTCAAATTTAGTCCTCAATTTCCAAAAATTGATTTTCCGAGGAATTTCCGAAAAATTGACCTGCCAGTGGCCGCCCCTGGACCACATGTGGGCGCGCCCCGGACCCCGTCCTTAGGGGCTTCGCCTAAGATCATAATAAATTAAGTAGGCGTGCACTCCGCACCTCCAAACCTAAATGATGTGTTATTATGATAAAATTGGTCAAAAAGTTAATCCAATTACACTAAAATATCCAACATGTCTTATGGTCGTTTCGCCGGGTGGCGCACCTAATAACTCCTCCCGATGAGTAAATGAGAGCCAAAATGGCAAAACATGTCAAAATCTGCACACCATATTTCATTTGGGAAAAGCACATGGTTCTAGTCATTTATGGAAGTCAACTCAGTTTTATGAAATGTATCCAAGACCTAAACTTGATGTTTTGCGAAAGCCACGTGTCAAAAAAAGTTGTAGAACTCAACTTATGGTCATTTTGGCAAGACTGAATGTGCAGCCAAACTTTCTGCAATGAAATATAAGTATATACTTATAATTAGACTATTGGTATAAGTAAACTTTGGACTTTGGACTTGATTAAGCTTGAGAAGCTGTTAGAGAAAGTAAAAACTAAAAATTAGGGTTTTGAATCACTTAAAAAGGACTTATGGTTAACAAGTTATGCCTAGTTAAGTTTAAATAAAAGGAAATATAGTGCTGGAACAAGAAAGCTTGCTGAAACGATTTTAAAACGAGGTTTTGACCCTTTTCTGGTCCGAATCAGCAAAAGTGTAAAACACGAAAGTTGCTCAGAATGACTTTTTCTACAAACCCTCAGGAGCACATAAGCAGAAAGTGAACTACAAAGCCTAAAAACTTCAAAAACTAACCGGGCATGTTGTATACCGGAAAACAACCATTGCTAAGAAACCTTAGTGTATTTTGATTCTTTGAGTCCAAAACAAAGCCAAGGTTAAGCCAAGGCTGATGTCTCAAGGTATTTTGACTTAAAAATAGCCATTTGGTATGGCCTTATTGTTGTCTCAAGTTGCTTAACCATAACTTAGCCGCACGGCTAGTTTGGGCTTGATAACCCAAAAATTGTTTCAAAAACTTGTTCATTAGATTGGACTTTGCTAGACTTTGACAAACTAAGTAAATGACCATATAGCATGTTAAACTACTTCACGACACACAACTTATATCATCATATCATCACACAAGTCAATCGATAGTCCTTGACGAAACACGACACATGTTTTATATAACATTTGTCTCGTCAAATACTTCACTTATAAATGACAAGTACAACAATAGTAAGGAATTTCATTATCATAAGAGGCCTCTTCCGGGTGTCGTATCGACGAGTTGTGGGTTTACGACTTAAAGTGTCCTGGCTCCTCATACGTTCACTACACGACCTCTTGATTTTGATAGCCCGAACGCTGGTACGAGGTTATTTATAAAAGGGCTATAAGCCAAACAACATTTAAGGGATAATTTAAATTAAGGATTTATGTACAACATCATATTGAAAGCCAACAAACTACATATACTTGTACACTTATATCGTACACTATACTAAAACGCGAATACTATGCTTTCGTAGGTGATCGTTAAAGATCTTGGTGTTGCCATACTCTATTGTTGACATACATAATATCGTTACACTCCGCTGCTAAAAGTCCCCAACATCATGGACCACTAATCACTGGGAGTGAGCGCAAATATTGTGGATATGCCTATTGGAATTTACGAACCAGTCTCTGTTATCGGAAATAACAATGCGCACTATATTTGAGGTTATCTAGGTAAAGGGCAAAATACCTACCCGGGGCAAGTTATTTACTGTATATATCGTCCGGTGATATATATACAACAGTCAATCGTGAGTGCCATGAGCTTAGAGCAATAATAACTATCAAGAAGAAAATTGTACACATTGCAATTATACTACAAACTATATTGTCCACTACTATTTTCAAACCTATGCGGTTTCTATCGTTTGTATTGACCGGTTAGGCAATGAAACGCACTATGGGCGTATAACAATGTAGCCCACTACTTTCATAAACTTGATATCTTGTGATCAACTGTTTTGCTTACAAACCTATGAACTCACTCAACCTTTGTGTTGACACTTTTTTGCATATATTATCATTTGAAAAACATTACAACTTTTATGTTGTACTTTTTATGATTGTACAAACTTGTGGGACCTTTGTTTGTAAACTCGATATTTTAATCGAATGATAATTTATTTCAAAACGTCTCATTTAGAGTCGTTTTATGTAACTTGATATGTGAACTATGAAGTAATACCCCAGTGACACAATCTTCCGCTGCGATAATTTTGGGGGTGTTACAGGGTTGAACTTAACATGAGCATCTTTGTATGTGTCAATAAAAGTACTATTTCCCATTGCCCTATTCAGTTTTTTGAGAATACTAGTTTTGGGATTAGAAGGGGATTTAATCCATGTGAAGTATAACCCAATGCTACAAATATCCTCCACTTCAATATTATTTACACATGATTGAAAATCCACCATGTCAGAAGTTATCTTATATGTACCTGCAGAGTATTCCTTAGCTTTGAGAGTGACATTAAAGTCTCCCATCAGAATCCAAGGGATATTTTGTACATCAATTTTACTCATTCCAAGCTCTTCCCACAAGACCTTCCTCTCCTTTCCATGGTTTGCAGCATATATGAAGCTGCAATAGAATCGCTTTTTCTCCTTAATAGTCTCAATTCCACACAATATCTGTTGACTAGAAGTATTAACCACCACCAAGTTCACCTTACTTTGATCCCACCCCACCATAATTCTACACCCCTTGGGACTAGCTGCACAATTAGAAACCCAAATCCATCTACCAAACACCTTTTGACACACCTTATACATATTACTAGGTTTCACATGTGTCTCAAGTATGGCACATATATGAATTTGTTCCTGCCTAATTAGATTCACCACTTTATTTTGTTTTTCTTAGGATTCAAGCTCCTGATATTCCATGAAGCTATTTTAAACATCATAAAAACTCATTAGAAAATCTCCATTAAAGCTGTCAATGTAGAACAACTTTATCTTTCCCCTTTATCTCATCAGCTACTAACAAATTGCCAGTCTCTGAATTATTCTCCAGTACTTCCTCTTCTTCAACCACAGGATACTCTTTTCTTTATTCCTATCATACTCCCATTGTGTGTTGAAATAATGCCACATATCCTTAGACCATGCTTTTGCTGTATCACCAGTTGGTTTTATCTTTTTGTTCAAGTAAACATCCACTATCATTTTGTCTTTCAAAATTCTTAATTCTTGCCTTTCATCCTCTTCATAGTCTTCCAAAACAGCATATTTGTTTGCAGACTTTCTCGAACTGTCAACATCCTTTTCACTTACCTTCCATTTATTTCTACCATTTTGATTAGTTTTCCTTCCCTGAACTGGCTCTTTCTCATTTTCTTTATTCTTTTCTTCATGTCTTTCATTCTTCCTCTTGTAATCCTTCTTGTGCCCCATATATCCTCCTCTGTTCAGGTTACCATAACTATCATTCTTATAACAAATCTCCCTTTATCTTGAGCTTCACCATTACTACTCCTTTGCTTATCTTGTGCTTCACCATTACTACTCCTTTGCTTTTCCATCCTTGCCTTCTCCTCCATTGCTTTCCTTATCTCCTCCAATTCCTCAATTGTTCTGACTCTAATTGTACATTCTTGAAAACTATGCCCAAAAACTTTACATTCCTTACAACATACAGGTTTCCAATCATATTCTACTTTAACTACCTTTGTACCCTTCTTATTCTTCTCTTTGTCCCTATACCGAACCACAATTTCCTCCTTAAGTCCTTTTGCAGCTTCAATTTCAACTAATACTCTAGCAAAATCCAATCTACCTTCTCCAAACTGACATATGTTAGTTGTCATGGTATCCATTATCATTGGTTTACCTAAACTACTTGCAAGTGTACTGATCCCTTCCACACTCCATGCTTCCAGTGGAATACTAACTAACTTCACCCAAATTGGCACCCTATCTGCTTCAGTTTTAATCATTCCAATCTCAGGGTCCCATTTTTGAACAATCAATGGTTTGTTATTAACCATCTATGGCCCCTTCTCCAACACCTTAGCCATTCCATCTTCATCCTTAAATTTGAACAGACAAGTACCATCATTACTACTTCTAATGTCCCTTATCCCAAATTTCCCCCACATTCCTTTAATGTGATACCTAAGCTCATTAATATTCATCTTATAACCAACAAATAATCCACAAATTGTTAATTGCCACTGTTTACTTCCTTTATTAACCAATTCTTCATCAAAATCACAATCTCATTACCATAACCATTCAACTCAGTAGGCACATATCTCAGCTTATTCTGCACTTTCCTAATATCATTTCTCACCATACTAGCATAGTTAAACTTTTTACCAAACATGTTATTATCAATATTCTTATCATTATTATTAACATCATTCCTCTTCATAGTATTATTATCTATCCTATTCCTATTATTTCCATTATCAACACCATTATTAATCACAACCTTATCAGTACTAACATTATCAGAATTAACATTTATTTCTTCAAAAACCTCATTAGTACTTACAGTATTCTCTTTGACAGTTTGATTCCCATCATTCCTGCTACCTAAAGTACTCCCCTTCTCCCTCTGTACATATCCCCCACTTATCTCTTCCCCTTCCCCAATTGTAGTATTAGTACCAACACTAACCACCTCATCCTCCATCATTCCATGCTTCTGACTCAAAACCTTCACAAGAGTGTGATTTGTCTCAGAATTATTCATCTCCAGATCCCCAAACACACCAGTAAACTTTCCCCTAATTTCCTCTACAAACTCCCTGCCGTTACCCTAGCATCATCCCTAATCGACTCATCAACCATTGATTTCTTTAATTGACTCTTTCCATTCAATTCATGATCCGCATACCTTGCCGGAACCTTCAATTGACGTTTCGAAGACAGTTTGGCCATTCAAAATGAATTGAAAACAATCGATTGCAAAATTAGGGTTTCGATTGAAAAAATAACCGAAAAAGAAATTCAAATGGATAGATGTATGTAATCTAAACTAATTATTTGATTTTATGGTTTAGAAATGGAATTTGGTGAAGAAATGAACAGGAATCGATGCTTATTTTGTTTTTTTCATGGCTAAAAAACGCGGGAAAAACGGTTAGAGGAGAGAGAGGAGAGAGTGTGTGTGTGTAACGTCTCAGGTGGCATAGGGGTTTGCATTTTTTACTCCGTAATAGAATGATAACATTGTTAACATTCACCTAATCTTTGAATTCGGTGATTGTCTTTTACATTTTACCGCGCAGATGTAACTTGGAGAGAGTGGCAAGGATGAAGATAAAGTAAGATGAAAGGGGTTGTGATTGTATATCTCCTATCGAGTGAAAGCAATTCACATCACTAACTAGGAAGAACTCTGATGGACAGCTTTATGGGTTACTCATATTTCAACATAAGTTTCGATATACTGGTTTATGTTACCATAATTGCTTGTTTACAAGTTCAAAAAAATTATTGTTATTTTTTTAAAATACAAATCAGGAAACTTGAATTAGTTATCGTGGATTGTTTTAATTGAGCTTATCCAAACGAAAATACTTATAATCACAAAGAAGCATTGTACGCATTAATTTAATTGTTAGTACGCTACTGGGATTATTAAGGAGGAGGTTAAGGATCCAAATTAAGAATTGGTCAGATGAAAGAAACAAGATGCATCATATCGTTATTGCGCTTCTTTTGGTTTTGAATGCATCTAAGCCTCTATCTTCATTCTAGCCATCGTCTCCAAATTTGGTGGGAATGACCCACTCCCAATTAGGCGAGAAATGTTTGTCAAACTTTTTTTTTATAGAAAACCCATCAATATAAAAAAAACACCAACAAAAAGATACAAAATAAGGGCACCCTTGCATACAACAAGCTGCTTGAAGCAAGGACCCCACAAACAAAACCCACATGTGCTACAATACAACCCAAGACAGAAACCAAACTAAAAACAAGAGTAAAAGGCAATAATGAAACAAAAGAACAGTAGACACTATGCAGAAAACCATCCAGGCACATTATGCATAAAACCAAAATGAGGATCCAACATACGAACACGAGCCTCCTGCGCTGACACTCACAGATAGAAACCGAAGAAGTCGGCATAAGCGCACACTAAACTGGATTTTACTAAATCAATATTGCGCAGACGACATTTTATAAGATCCCAAGCCATAATTGCCAATCTACTCATTTTTCTTTTTCGTCCTTCTTACAATCCACTCGTAACTCTCAATTTGAATACCTTGAACAATTTTGTTTGTACTTGAAACTTTCCCTGTAAAAACTCGCATATTTCTTTCTTTCCAAATGTAGTACCCGGTAGTCCAAATAACCGCTTGCCAAACACGAGTCCCATGACTAGGAATATTAACATTACAATTCAACGAAAATATTTCATCAATGGTGAATGCGTTGACATTCCCAATCTTCCACCAACCAAAAATGTTTTCCCACACGTTCTTCGCAAGATCGCACATCACCAAGCTATGATTACATGATTACACCACACTATTACAACACGGACATAGTAAAGTATCCAAGTCGATACCTCTTTTGTCAAGTTCCTCCCGAACCAGAATTCTTCCTTTTAAAGCTCTCCAAATAAATATGCACACTTTCTTAGGTACCCACTTATTCCACAAGGTTTCTTTTAGCCATTCTCCACCCGTAGAATTTTCCCCTCCACTATTTTTGACAAGGTTTTTACCGTAAATCCTCCATCATCTTGTAACGTGCACCTCCATCGGTCCCTACAATCATTAGAAACAACAACATTTTAATATCACTGATAACTCTTCAAACTCTGTACACACTCTTCCTCTAAGATTTCTAACCAATTCCCAACACCAAACATTATCTACCCATTTCCCTTTTTCCGCCACCCTACCCTCCTTTCTACTATCTAAATGGTACAATCTAGGGAACCTATCACATAACCTAATGTCTCCAACCCATTTATCGACCCAAAAACCAATATTACTACCATTACCCACTACTCCTACAAACGATGATGGAAACTCTATACCTAAGTCAATCACCTCATTATCTATTTTAATGATATTTCTCCATACACTCCCACTGCTCGACGTCCCGCCCACCCTCCTAGCATCACTAAACCCACCACAAACACCGTAGATACTCTTTATAACTTTAACCCATAATGACCCTCCTTCCTCCTAGAATCTCCACCACCACTTACCTAGAAGTGCCAAGTTTTTTGCTCTTAAGGAGCCAATATTTAACCCCCCCTCCCCATGTGAGGCTAGAATTACATCCCATTTAACCCACGCTAATTTTTTACCCTTGCCCATCCCTCCCCAAAAAACGTTTTTACGAATACTCTCAAGTTGTTTTATCACACACAAAGGCACACAGAACATCGAAAAATAATACAATGGTAAGCTTCCTAGAACCGATTTAACGAGAGTTAGACATCCCCCAAAGGACATCGATTTTGCTTTCCATTCGGCCAAGCGGTTTTTAAATTTCTCAATGACGGGTCTCCAAGCTCCAATATGACTCATGTTTTCACCAATTGGCAAACCCAAGTACGTAAAAGGAAACTCTCCTACGCCACATCTCAACCATCTCGCCATTTCACCTATTTCCATATCATTAACCCCGACCCCATAAATCTTACTTTTATTTAAATTCACTCGTAACCCGAACACCTCCTCGAAACATTTAAGGATGCACATAAGAGACCTTGAATTATCCTTACTCCACTCGCCTACAAAAATGGTATCATTCGCTTATTGGAGATGATATACCACCACGTTATTGTTTCCCACCTTTACGCCCCTAAAAATACCCTTTTCGACCACCTCACTAACCATGGCATTAAACCTTCCGCCGCCAAGATGAACAAAAAAGGTGAAAGAGGGTCACCTTTTCTAACTCCTCTTTCCAAACAAAATTCATCGGTAGAAGACCTATTCACTAATACTGACATCGTAGCTTGTTAATACAAATAAGCCGTAAAAACGTTTATTTATATTTTACGATCTTCTAATGTTTTGTCGATAACAAACGTAAAAATCATTTTAACGAAACAAATAAAATACGTAAATGGTTTGAGCCAATAGTTTTCTAACACACTTACGTTTTCACCTAAAACACTAAAACAAGTATAAGTGATTTTATGATTTGGTAATAAATATGTACAACAACTAGTGTTTACATATTGGGTAAATATATACATAACTAGTATGTATTATATTGGGTAATGTAAATGGGTAGAAACTTAAGTATTTGACCCATTGACCAAATACATTGAATTTAGTTGGGTATAACCCAAACTCCATGACCCATACCCATGGAGCATGACCCATAACCCATTGCATGACATCATGCTTAAGTCATATATGGATATTATCCATGACCTATGGTTTTAACCCATGACCCATGGACTAGATGCATTGCATCTTGTAGATACATTGTATCTACTTGGATACCCATGATCCATAACCCATGACCCATGACCCAAAACCCATGGGCAAAAGGGAGCGTCCCACGGATCCCCAGTAATACACTGGACGGATCCCTCATGTGAGGGATCCGTGGAACAGCAGATGTTTTTCCTCTATAAATAGTGAGCGATTTCTTCATTGTTCCTCACCCCTTTCTCATATATTTTCTCTTTGAGTTACAAACTCTCTAACCTCAGATAAAAGTGATCTATGTATGTAGTTTTGTTTTTGTGTGATTCTCTAGGTTCCTCTTAAAGGCGAGATCACCACCTTTTGAAGTCGATCAAGCTCAAGTCCACGAGTAGCCATGCTTCGTTATCATCAAGATTACTGAGGTTCTCTTGTTGATAGTTCTCTTCTTTCTCATAAGAAGTGTAGTGTCGAAGACATGAGTGAAAGATGTCTAAAGGGTTGTTAGGTCACTAGATTTACAACACAAGCTTACTAGAAAGAGATAAAGGCGATTGAACAAGTAAACCAAACACACACACGTTATACTAAGACAGTTATGCGTAGAGTATGTAGTGAAAGAAAAACTTGAACAACCAACCTTCAAATGAAGGTTTACAAGAGTATTTATAGGCAAGGAGCTAGGGCAACACTCCTACTCCTTCCCTTTTCCTTATTGGACATGGGCCTAAGCTTATGGGCCTTCTACATAAGCTTGACCTTAAACAAACATAAAGGCCATAATAAACTACCTATTACATATGAGTAACTAACACTTGAATTATGGTTTAGGAGTGATTCCAACAATCTCCCTCAAGTGTTGGTGATGAAAACAGTGAAGGCGTTGATGTAATAGTAGCTTTGACGTCTTCGACATTCTTCTTTCTTGTGAGAAGAAATGCCTTGATTTGAACAATCTCCCGGTGTAGAGATAGTTTTCTTTGAACGGTTATGCTTTGACGTCATCTTTAACTTTGTTCTTTGATCATTGTTCTTTGTGATGAAAGTGATAGTATGTTGTTGTTCGCATCAAGTCCGCTTTCGTGTCGCTTCGCTTCTGTTGTCTCCACGTCATTCTTCAACATGCTCACACGCTCTTTGACGTTGGATTTCAAGATCGATGAAGTTCTTTAAGTCTTTAACTTTGTAGATTCTTTGATTTGACGAAGAATTATTCTGATCGTTGTGTTGCTTTTGGATAGAACTTCCATTAGTGATGTTGTTGGCGTGAGCATGAGAAGAATCTGACGATCATCCTGCCCGGAGCTTCCATAAGAAGAAGACATTTCAAACGGTTAGTAATAAGCGGATTCCGCACTTACAAGTTTGAACTTTGAGAGTGTAAATGTGATAGTGTGAAACACAACTCTAATTCTTACAAAGGCCGCCTCGAACCGGAGTCCCACAAGTGAGATAACGCGATGTACCGAAGTACATCTACAGGTTCAGATGAGTCGCCGAGGTACACCAAGCATCACCTCACGATCGTAGACCGCTTGAGACACACTAAGCGTAATCTACGGGAGTTACCAAGTGACTCGCTGTCGTGGCTGTTTGATGTTGACCCTGCGGAGTTTCCATTCAATCGAGGATCACGGATGTGAACCTCTCATAAATGTTCTCGACAGATTGCTAAGATCCGTGAAGGACTCGATATGAACCATCGATAATCTTATTTGTTGATCAACAAGTGATGAGATGTCAAGTGTACCTAAGAGATCTTTGATGAATCTCGTGGCTCTAGACTCAATAGTGCGTTTGATTTTCCCGAGCGGAGACTAGGAGAGGGTCTCCTTCTTCAATACCACGATCTCTAAGAGAAAGCCAATAGTTTACGAGGTTTCTGTGAGAATGAAACAAGCTTCATTGAGAGAAACTTGAGTGGCTAAGAAGGTTTAGTGCATGCGCCACCGGGTTCATGACGACTTTAATCTTCAATACAAGCGCCACTAAGTGACAACCAAGAGTATATGAATTGAACCCGTGTTATGCTCTAAGTTGAATAATTTGGAGGGCTATTTCTTTTCACCCTTTTCTTTGCATTTCTTTTAATTCTTCAACTCCTTCTTTCTCCAATTCTCATTTTCTCCTTTTTATAATCATACCTAAGGACTTCTAAGTACTAACTATTTGTGATGTCCTTGGGTAGATCCCTCCGACTCTGGCGGATCATAGGACGGTTATTCCTAACCTTAGTCACCTTATCACTCCATGACTAACCTATGTTGCCATAAAACCAATTTTTAAGGAAATCTCTCAAAGGGTTTGTAAATTAAAAACATGTTTGAACCACTGTGAGAGTTTTGTCTTTTAGCGTAAATACTCCCCTCCACATGTGCTTTAGAGTTTTGACGGAGATCTGCCTTTGTATGGGAAGAGCGCGCACTTTTGAATTGATCAACTCAAGATAGACACTCCCCGCGAGACACGGTTACGTTGCATAGTTAAAGAGTTACATTGTCGACTTTTAGGTGACAACTAGCTCTAATAACTACCTTGAAGGTGTAGGCAAGCCTCGAAAGGTTGTCATACCCACAAAGTTCATGTCTACCAAGAGTTTCTCGAATGGTACTTTCTACTTGGACAAGTCCTTTGCGAGACACGCTTACATTACTAGAGAACTAGCTTAAAATTATTACCCGTCCGGACAAGTCTTTTCGAGTTACTAACAGTTTAGTACCATCAATTCGTTGGTTAAGTCTATTACACAAAGATTCATTTGCATTTACACAACATATTTCTTATCACATAATTTTCTCCCCTCAAAATGGCATATAAAATGTTATTTTGAAAAGTTGAGAATACATATGACCATTTCGAGTGTTATGGAAGATGACCACTATGAACAATTTGTGAACAAAGTTTTAATTCAAATACTCCCCTCAACAAGTGATATAAACGGTTGAGGTTTTGAAAATCATACGGGAAGTACTTGTCCTTTTGAGCAAAACCTTGAAAATGAAAGGTTTGATAGGTTTTACTCAAGAGTAAGAAGCTTTCTCTCCTTTTATAAGGATTGTGGCAACCGGCGCACCATAGGGTCCTTTCTTGACAATTACGGGTTGTACATCGTTATGTGTGCACAAGCCATACACATATATAATCACACATCCAAATTTATAATGAAAGAAGCGGTTCAAGGGGTACCGTGAAGTGCGGTGATGTTGCCAGAGTGCGAGCAGTATGCTGATAGCGGTGATGTTAATCCCGGTCGACCACCAACAAAGCTTTCCAACGCTCAATCGATCCTTCAAACAACCTTTCATCAATCATTCGATGATCCTCCGCACATCCTTCGATCCCGAGAATTCCATCGCTAGAGACCCAATCTTTTGTCATATATCCTTCAACCTATAAGCCAATCCGTCCCTAACCATCTTCAAAGTGTGATCCCCAAACTTGTGAAGATCACTACACGCCATTAAGCAATTTCGTTGAAGTTCACCGCGTAAACGACTCCAAATGGTTTGTCGATGAGTGTATATTGTGAGAGCTGGTTGATGTCGGAAGATCAGTCGAGGTGGAGTGAAGTTGACACGGTCCGATAAGATTCAACGACCACGGAGATCTTCGACACGCTCTTTGATGACTATGCGTCGATGAAGATGAGCAATGACTTGATGAATTCACGTTGTACTTCGGTTGAAAATTGTCTCATGCGACCGCACTTTGGCAAGGTACATGTCTTCAATGTCGTTGATAGACAAATTCTCAAAGTCGCCCGAGAGAATGCATAATCCCGCTCATCTTGCCTTTTGACCACAATCTTCTTGAGAAAAGTGTAGTCCCATTTGGTCGAAAGATCAACATGTTTGATGGCAACTATATCCTTAGTCTTGAACACCGCATGTTGAGACTTCGAACTTGGCGACTTACGTAGTGGATTCTTTGGCGCCCGCCAATGATGAATCCGTACATTGCATCTCTGTCAGATGCTTCCACGTTGTTGGAGAACAAGTGATTAGCTCTTTCCTCGATAGCTATGCAGCTTGAGTATATGGTCTTTGGGAATGGAAGTGTCAAAGATGTAGCGTATTTCCTTGATCCATCGCCATCGTAGAAGAAATTCCAAGTCTTTGTTGAAGAAATATCCGAATGGAATCCTAGGTTCATCCGGTTGGCCGATCGTTGGTAATGGTTTAGACCAGTCGGTGTAATATGGAGGGTTGTCCCGTTTGGTGAAGTCGATGTTTGCTTCGTGTTGAGCCAATCCATGTTGTTAGACATAGCTCGAGCAATGTTTTCAAGGTGATATTCGACCTCGATGGCACTTTCTCGAGCTATCTTTCCACAGCTTGAAAAGCTTCATTCTTGATTCGCCTCAACTCGGATTTCGCCATCTTCTTCACATGGAACTTTTCTTGCATAATTTTAGCATGCTCCAATGTATTACCGCTCACCGATCTTGACCTTCTTCGGGGTAGGAGTAGAATAGACAAGTGTAGAAAACCATTCAAATTCTGTGTTGTATCGTCATCTAGCCATGATACGACGCCACCATGTGCGCCTTCTTCTTCTTTTGTTTTAGCCTAGATGAGGATTCGGTTTCTTAACTTGTTTGGGAGAGGTGGGTTGTTGTAGGGGCTCACGGACTTCCTCATCGTCACCACCAGATACTCAAAGTGATCACCGGTTTTCCGAGTCTCAAGGTAACTCGAATCCCGAGGTTTATCGGTAGAAGAATGAGGAGTGATCTTTGTTGTGCAGGAGTCCGTTGTGGTGGAGGTTGCATCGAGTCTTGAATAGAGGATGATACATTAGACTTCTTTGAGCGTTTGGGCTCTTTATCCTTATCCCGATCTTTGTCTTCATCATCTCTTGAACGTTTGGGCCTACGACTTCTTCTCGGAATGAGGACACGAGTTGGTATTCCAATAGAGCTTCAAACAGTTTAGCTTCGTGAGGCAAACGTTGCAGGCGTGTCGACATTGCGCTTACTAGCCGGTTCACCAATTCATCATCCGAGAAGATTGTAGATTCAACCTGGATTGATGCTTAAATTCATCGGAGTTGATTTCATGGCTTGTTTGGCTAGATGCAACAGATTTGGATACGCTTGTCCGGTATACATCCGCTTTGTCGATTCGAACGACCTCCATAAGGAACCGCTGAGTGTATCCTTTGATCATTTCATCCATTTTTCCTTGAAGATCATCTTTCATGAGCTTGGACATACTTCCTTTCCTCTTTCATCTTGTCGAGATCATCATAAAATATCAGATTCGATCAAGATAGAAATTCATCTTCCTTTGGAGGATGTCTTTCTTCTCGACTTGTTCGACAAAGATTCCCAATTCTTTTATGAGCATGAGATATCCAAGATCGAGTTGGCTTCTTCACCGATTTGGATGTTGATTTGGTTGATCTTTTAGATGGTGGTGGTGAGGAGTGAGATGATGAATCTAATGAGGAGGAGACATGAGGAGGCTCGTGGTCCTTTGGAGGTGCAGTATCCTCCTTGGAATGAGTTGGACCGTTGAGAAGATAATCATCATAATTTTCTTCGTTATCTTGTCCAGATTTAGCCTTTTCTTCCGTCCCGAGCCTTAGCTTCTTCATCGCTTTTCTTTCTCGCCTTATCCTTTTCGGTTCCTCAATGTTATAATCTGAGACTCCTCCACAAGTGTTTGTTGTTGCACAAGAGTGGTGGCACGGATCCCTATCGTGTCGATTAACCGCATCGGGACTCGGTGAAGAGTGGACACCACCACTCGACCCTCGGGGCCACCCATTTGTTCTTGTTCAAATTCTTTAGCTTTTGAAGGTGTCGACTAATTTAAACTTCTTCCCGAGGATTTATCCAGTTGCTCTTCATCACTTTCGAGCTTTCTTCATATGGCACAAGTATGTGAGTCTTTCCTTTCCTATGTTATTTGGAGGACTGGGAGGTTTAGATACCGTTGTGGTTTCATCTTTAGAAGTTTGAGTATGTAATCTCTTCTTCGATTTAGTACCTTCGAGTCCTCGTCAATTAGCTTTCTACGGTTCGAGGTTTAGGTAAGGGAATGGGAACAACTTCTTTAGAAGAGCAGTCCTTTTACGAGGAGGATTCTCTTGAAACTTCCTATGACTTTCAATGCTTGCAGCACTTCATGCATGCCTCTTTTGGTTCTCCTTATAGGTGTTCGATAAGACTTGTCATCGAGATGACCGACTTTGCCTTCTTTTTACCGCAACTAGATACCTTTTGTATGTCTCGAGCTTTTGATTTCTTTAGAGTATGTAATCGAGCAATACAAGACACCTGTTTCTTTGTAGATGATTCCTTGATTACGACCGATAGGGTAGGCTCGGTCAACATATCGTGATTGTCCGGGTCATTGAGCCTTTGTGGAATATCGGGATGAAGTCCAAGTGCTCTGGATCAACAATTTTGTGTATCGACATAGGAATCTTTGAGCCAAGTTTCTTGTGAAATGACATCATGTCTTCCCATAACAAAGGCTTCAATTTCGATGTCCTTTTTGTTGATTAACGACCAGAAAATTTGTAGTTCCATGAGCTTGGGATGATCATATCCACTATCACGACCAGAGAACGATTTGGTGATGATGATGTAGAGGGTTCTCCACGGTTGAGGAATGTTCTTAAGATCCACATGAGAATGCTTAGAGATAGTTGATTGGGTCCAAACTGTCAAGTTTATTACACAAGTCAACCACTTGTGAATGGTCAACCGTAATAAAATTCAAACAGTCTAAAACCAATACAATTAAGATCAGAGGAATATAGTGGATTCCCGGTCGTTAAGTCCCACGGAGGATTAATGGTGTTTAAAACTTTCAGATGATAGAATGATCACTAAGGATAATGATCGAAGAAGGATTTTGGTGGATAATTACACCACGATTGATTGGAATGGTATTTGACACGAATTATAAAGCACAACAATCGATAAGACAACGTAAATACGTGACGTTTAATAAACTACGTAACGTACAAAATAAAACGTGAGTTTTAAGAAATAAAAGACCTACAAATATGAAAATGATATTTTTACAATCCTAATAATAAAAGAAAATTATTGGAAAAAGAAAATTATTTTTATAACTATTTATTTAATTATTATTAATTAAAAACTATTTTTAACTATTTTATAATACCCTAAAATATAAGAAAATATGAAATAGAGCTAGAAAATTAAAATTATGATTTAGAAAAATCTAAAATATTATAAAACTTATTTTAAAACTGAAAATATATTTTTTACACTTTTTATCTATTTATTATTAATTATTTAATACTTTTAACTATTTTAAATTTTAATAAATACTAAACAAGCTAAGAAAATTATGAAACTTTTTCTAAAAATATCCTATGATGACAGAAAGCTAAGAAAATTATAAAAACAAGAAGTGCTTAATAATAAGCTGAAAAGAAAAATCAAAAAGCTAATTTCTATTAAATAAACGCTATCACTATTTTAAAAATGATGTTTTTGTGTTTTTACTCTTTTTCAAAACTATTTAACTACTGATAATAAGTAACTTTAATAAAAACAAAAATTTTAAAACTTGAAAATAAGCAGTTTGAAGCTATAAAAGCTTAACAGTTTAGCTTATGAGCTTATTTTGGTTTTGCAAGCTCAAATAAACCTACAAACTGGAACCAAAAGTAAAATAAGGTGTAAATAAGCTAAGAGTACTTATATGAAGCTAAAAGACAAAAAGAACCATATTGATAAGCTTAAAATAAGCAAATAAGCACTTGGCTTCTTTGTTTTCTAAGACAGTTATGGGACAAAGTTTAAAGGACAAAACAAGTGGGGTCCACAGAGCTTAAGCTCTCAAACTTGGTTGAAACAGATAGCCAGCTAGGTTGTGAGCTTAAAAGAACCAAGAACAACCCCTAGGGTCCACTGATGAGCTTATGACAAGCTTTTGAAAAAGCTTGTAGATTTGAGCAATGACTCAAGATATCTCGAGATCAAGGTACAAGAAATGGGACAAACTAAAAGCTTGTTGCAGCCCTACCAAATAAGCTGAAAAATTGAAAATAAGCACTGGGACTTTAAGACAGCTAGGTTAGCTTTCCAAAGAACCAAGATTCACAAGCTAAAGCTAATTGATGAGCTCTGTGTGAGCTTGTGAAAGTGGCTAGCTCAACTGTGCACAGGGCACTATTTGAGACAATGGTTTAAAACAAGCTAAGAATTAAGCAGTTTAATAAGCTAACTAGGAATTATAAAAAATACCATGATAAAGATGAGCATTTATATTTTAATATTCCAAAAGCTCAAATCTTGAAAACTAATATTAAGTCCTATAGAAAATAATCTAGTTTATTCAAAAACTGCAAAACTGAAATTTTGACTTTTCTAATTACTCTATTAGGTTGACTTAAGTGAACTTATAATCAAATCTACTGACTGATTATGTTATATTAACCTAAGATAAGATGAAATTAAGCTAAAGTACCAAGTTATAAGCTAATATGATGAATTTCAAGCTATAAATCCTAACAAAGTGAGCTAGTAAGGTGAGATTACAAGAGATTTTGACTTTGATCAAACAAGGTCCGGTTTTATGGCTTCTATGAGTTATATTGACCTAATTTGACAAGTTACAACCACAAACAACAACACGAGATAGCCTTTATACAGATATTACAGTGACTCCAAACACCCTTTTATAGGATTGTTATTAAGCTTTTAGTGCTAAAACAACTTTTAAACCAAGAAATATAGTAATTAACTTATATTAACTATAATGAGACGAGATTAAGACAAAATTAACAAGGTTTAACTACTTATACTAGAAAATGCAATCTTTAAAGAACTTGCTTACAAATTGAATCCAAGCACAAGACCGAGAATCAAGGATCAGAACACTTCCTATAGCTTCCCAAGAAGCTCTAAACCCAAGGGCAATCCCAGATTCACCCCGCTCCAAACTTTGACCTTCATTTCCATGGATTTTTATTTTCACTAATTTTTGGTATTTTGGTATTTTTTTTCTTTACTTCTAAAATGATTTTAAATGTTACTAAAAGCTTTAATAAGCTTTCTGAGGAGCTCATATGGGCTTATGAGTCCAAATTAATGTACTACAAACAACATTAGAACATATTGAGATTTTGAACAAGGGAAATTGCATAAACCGAGAATGAACCTTAATAATTGAAATTGAAAGCGAAAATAGGTTTTTATTACAATCGAGATAACTTAACAAAACACTTGAAAGCTTTAAAATACATCGAAATTGAAAATTTATTAATTCGACATAAGCAAATTAAAATTACACTAGTTATTCTTCACATTGCTCCTCTCTTGCTTTATAAAGATCTTTTAGGCTCTTGTCGACATCTCGAGACTATCCCACCTCATCTCGGCCATTGAATCTTCGAATCATCATAATCGTCCATTTGAAAATTGGCGCCAAAATATCTTCGAAAGGAGTTATTTGCATTTAAAGAAGTTTGGGAGGATGTGGAGGTGGAGGGAGTGGTTAAACAGTGGGAGTGAGGTGGAAGGTGAAAAACCACTCGGTTTCGGTTTGCGAGTTTGGGAGAGGAGAGTGAGCAGTGTGGTGGTTTTTGGCGGGTTGACTTTATTTGACCGCTGGATATTAATAAGTGGGGGTTCAAAATGGGGGGGGGGGGTCACAGGTTTGTTGACAGGGGTTCTTTTGGGTTTTGGCTGGGTTAAATAATACAAAAGAGGGTCCATTTGGTTTTGAATTATCACAAGGACCAAAGTTGTAATTTCTGGATTTTTGAGGGACCAAAAATGCAACTTTTCCAAACTTATCAAAAGGACCAAATTTGCCAATCTTTAATAGTACAAGGACCACATTTGATTATTTTCCATTTTTAAATATCCAAGGACCAATTTTGACAAATTTTAAAGTTAAGGGACCAAAGTTGTACTTATGCAATTTTAAACTTTGAAGGGTTTGTTTTGACAACTTTTGAATCCCATGGACCTTAAATGACATTTTTCTTTATTTTGATTTACCAGGGACTATTTTTAACAACTTTTGAATCTTGAGAGACTAAAACTGCCAATTATGAAAACTTGATACGTTTTTCACCTGATTTTGGTATTTTTGCATTTGAAACACATAAAACACTTATTTGTGATATTTTTATCATTTTGATGCCTTTCGAGTGTGAACCTTGGAGTAGCCAATTGTTTCGATTCAAGTAAGAACCTTGGTACAATGAGAACCAAATGATTTTGAGCAAATCACCGACTTTCAACGGTTTTGATTTGTCTTTACCGAAGCCGTTTGCTTCGGACTAGCCAACTCTTAGATAAATTATCAATATTATCTTTGGTGAGTCGATTACCAATTATGGCTTTCCAACCGCCTTTACCACAAGCCATAAACTTGCGGGCTAGCCAACTTTTCACTAATTAAAGATATGGTGGTGAACACCATACAATTTTGGGCAAATTGCAAGCCATAAACGGATTTGAGATATCTTTACCAAGAGCCATTTGCTCTGGATTAGCCAATCCTTATGTGGGTTAGACATGGCGGATCGATTACCATTTCTTTGAGTAAGTGTAAACACTTACTCCAAAAAAAATTTTGGCCAAAAACGGGAATTGGGTGGCATAATTACATGATAAAATTCGTGAGAATTCCCCCACACTAGAAATGAATATTGCCCTCAATATTCAAAGTACCGCAGTTATGCCGAAACATAGAACGTAAAAGGGAAATACTACGGCCATTATTTTATTTTTGATATATACATTTTTTTTTTTTTTTTTTTTTTTTTTTAAGAAACTTATATACAACAATGGGCAACCCCCACACTAGGTGGTAGAAAATAGAAAGAAGTCGAAATATGGGTGAAAACCCATATGGTGTGCTATTGTTTTTGATTACCGAGTCACTAGCTTGACTCGATCCCCGCATTCATTGGTTCATGGGGAAAGTTTGTAGATCCGGACAACCATGTGGAATGTCCTCTCCAAAATAGTGCTTTAATCGATGACCATTCACTTTAAAATTTGGACCATCGGGTTGAGATAACTCAATAGTACCATAAGGATAAACCTTAGCAATAGTAAATGGACCGGACCAACGGGACTTGAGCTTTCGAGAAAATCTTCAATCTTGAATTGAAAAGAAGGACTCGATCACCGATGTTGAAAACGCGGTTCTTGATTTTGAGTCATGAATCTTCTTTGTCTTTTGGTTGTAGATCAAAGAGTTCTCGTATGCTTGATCACGGAGTTCATTTAATTCATTCATTTGAACTTTTACGTGATCACCACCGTCGAATATCAAGTTTGCACGTTTCAAGGCCCGGTATGCTTTGTGCTCAAGCTCAATCGGCAGATGACATGCCTTCCGCACACTAGCTTGTATGGAGTACACCGATGGGTGTTTTATAAGCGATCTGAAGGCCCGTGAGTGCGTCATCTAGTTTATCCGACCGGGATGCACGATTTTCGCCATCGTCCTTTCCGAATTCTTTTATACCACGGTTGGAAACTTCCACTTGCCCACTTGTTTGGGGTGGTATGCGAGAGAGAGACGGTGGGTTACACCATACTTTTGCATGACACGATCAAATTGGTCATTGCGAAATGTGTACCACGATCATCGATTATAGCTCGTGGAGTTCCAAACCTAGCAAAAGAGATTTTAAAATTTTCACAACAACTCGGGCATCATTGGTAGGTAAAGCTCGCTTCAACCCATTTTGACAAATAGTCAATACCACAAGTATGTATTTGTTTCCTCGAGATGATGGAAATGGCCCCATAAAGTCAATGCCCGGATGTCAAAAATCTCACATACTTGAATGGCGTTTCGCGGCATTTCATTTCTTTGAAAGATATTTCCGTGGCGTTGACAAGCATCACATGCTTTGACAAATTCATGGGCATCCTTGTAAATCGTGGGCCAATAAAACCGGAATCAAACACCTTTTAGCGGTGTAGTTTGGACTATGATGGCCCCATGGGTCCGGTTGGCAAGCTTTGAGAATGTCAATAGCTTCACGTCCATAAACACACCGTCGGATGACTTGATCCGCATGTATTTTGAATAAGTAGGGTCGTCCCGAGTAATGTTTAACATCCTTGAAGAATTTGTTCTTCCGTTGGGTCGACATTCCTTTCACTATGAAGTTACCCGCATGGTAATTTGCGAAGTCGACAAACCATGGGGTAGTAGAGTTTCCACGAAAAGAAACCGCATTGAGTGTCTCGAGAGGAAATGTTTCATTTATTTCCTTTTCTCGAAAACATCTTGGTGAGGGTTTTCTAGACGGGACAAATGATCGCGAGCCGTGTTCTCGACTCCTTTTTTATCACGTATAATGATATCAAATTCTTGCGGAAGGAGAACCCAATGGAGCAATCTCGGTTTTGCATCTTGTTTTGCAAAGAGATATTTGAGAGCCGAGTGATCCGCGATACACCACGCATTTAGTCAAGATTAAGTATGGCGAAACTTCTCAAACGCATACACCACGCCTAGTAATTCTTTTTATGTGGTGGTGTAATGGGTTTGAGCTTCATCATAGTCTTACTTGCGTAGTGGATAGGTGAAAATGCTTGTTTGCGTTGCCTTAACCGCACCGATAGCAAAATCACTTGCATCGCACATGAGCCCAAAGGGTAAATCCCACGGAGCAACGAATTGGTGCTTCCGTAAGCTTTTTCTTTAATGTTTCAAAAGCTTGATGCACTCAGTGAGAAGATAAAAGGAGCATCTTTTCAAGAAGATGGGTCATAGGTCAGGCGATTTTAGAAAAATCTTGTATGAATCTGCGATAAAAACCGGCATGACTTAAAAACTCCTAATACCTTTGACGGTAGTAGGATGAGGCAATTAGCAATAACATCGACTTTTGCTCTATCAACCTCGATCCGTTTTGGAAATCTTATGGCCAAGGACTATGCCTTCTTTGACCATAAAGTGGCTCTTTCCCAATTTAGACAAAGATTGGTGTCTTCACACCGTTTGAGCATTTTTCTAAATGGAGAGACATGTTTGAAACGAGTCCCAATGACCGAGAAGTCATCCATAAACACCTCCATTGTTTCCCGATCATGTCGTGGAAAATGGCCATCATACATCGTTGGAACGTGCGGGAGCGTTACATAGGCCAAAAGGCATACGTGCAGTAGGCAAAAGTTCCGTATGGGCGGTGAATGTGGTCTTTTCTTGATCCGTGGATCAATGGGGATCTGAAAATAACTCGAGAAACCATCAAGGAAACAATAGTACTGCTCCTCGCTAATCTCTAGCATTTGGTCCATGAAGGGTAGAGGAAAATGGTCTTTTCGGGTGGCGTCATTCAACTTACGATAGTCAATACAAACACGCCATCCCGTTACCAATTGAGTTGGAATTAACTCGTTTTCTTTATTTGTGACAACAGTTATGCCACCCTTTTTAGGAACACAATGAATTGGGCTAACCTAAGGACTATCGAGATCGGGTAAATCAATCCCGCATCAAGAAGTTTGAGAACCTCTTGTTTAATAACATCATGGATTTTGGATTCACCCTTCTCGATGTTGGACTCTTGGTTTGAAGTCATCCTCCATCAAGATTTTGTAAGTACAAAACTCGTGGTTGATACCCTTAATGTCGGAGAGTTTCAAGCAATTGCTTGCTTGTGTGACTTCAAGACCTTTATGAGAGCAGTCTTTTCATCTTTACTCAAATCTCGAGCAATAATGACGGGTAATTTATCATCACCCTCAAGAAATGCATACCGAGATGAGGTGGCACACCCCAAATTACTGCAAGTGGACGGGATATTTTTGCGCTGAATGGAATTCGGGAGAGGATTGTGTCATAGCATCACAATCACAGTTATATTGAGCGACCTAAAGTGTCGTTTGGAAAATACATCGTTTGGTTTAATAAAATAATCGAGTTTACAAAGTAGGTCCCAAATGAAAACCAATTTGTGCGGAAATAAGTTTGTTACAATACAAACGATGTTTTAAAGTAAGTAAAACCCAAGTGAGACGCGTCGTCATCACGACTCCATGATGTGTCCCAATGCGTGCCATGAAGTGAATGCCTTAGATACCTGAGATTAAAACATGCTAAAAGTGTCAACACAAAGGTTGAGTGAGTTCATAGAGTTTGGTTTGAAATGTAAAGTCTTTCAAAATCGTTTATGCAGCAAAGGCATTGAAAATCCACTCAGTTCCAAGTTCTGCCCATACAAAACTTGCAACATGTGTGTTCACAACCCATTGCCAAAATGTGTATAGTTTATGTTCCAAACATATGATGTCAAATGAATTCACAATAGTACCTAACTCGACGTAGAACGATAGCACTTAATCCATAAAACTAGACCAAATGTATCAGTAGTCAACTGATTTAGAACGTTATACGACGAAGAACCGTAGCACATAATCCATAGCACCTAACTCAATTTATCAGTAGTCAACTGATTTAGAACGTTATACGACGTAGTACCGTAGCACGCAAACAAGAATAATTTATCTAGTATAACCTTTGATTTAGAAACAATGGTAATCATGATAGATTTTAGCCTTAAAAATCTAAAGTACTTGTGAAAAATAATTAAGCATGCATCTCCCCCAAAACAGTTATGAAAACAAGTAAAAGCAGGGGCTACGAAACTCACGGTAATCCGTAAAAGTTAAAGTACTTGTGAAAGTAAAAGAAAGCAGTTTGAGCATGTATCTCCCCAAAGAGTTTAAACAATTAAAACAAGAAAAGTGGGGCTATGGAACTCACTTGGTAAACCGAGGCGATGACAAAAGTGAGTACACCGAGGTATAATGTGAAACTTTAATCGGACCTATTACCAATGATATGATATGCAATGAGTTGCAATGTAATGTTATGCATGCATTCCATATGTTATTTATACCATTTACGAGTTTTGAAAATATTACTCATCGTCGAAAAATACTCTTTTGACGTCTTGACCCTTCAAAATGACTTTACATGTTTTACGTCAAAATGTCATCCTACAATGATTTTATAATGATTTTGGTGAAATTACCACTTTTCGTCGCAAAACAATGTCGTAGGAATTTTTCATGAAATCAACAAAAATGGCTTTGGAAAACTAGCCGTAAAACGGTGTACGTCGATCGTTAGAGAACGAACTCGACGGTTTTGGAAAGTTTGTATCGATATCTAGAAGTTTCAGTTCAGGAGTTTTCGTCCAAAAGGTCTCGATCATAAAGATATTAAAGGCTAAAGTTGGTGATTTTGTTGAATTGTGTGCAGAAAATAAGTTTCGGCCAATGTTTGAACATCCGTAATTAATTTACCACAACTCCGCTTGACAAACGGCTTTTTGTTTTGAAAAATATGGCCGATGAACTTGATTTTACTAGAAGACATTTCGTTCTAAAAGTTTCACAACCTTGTTAAAAACGCCGCAAACATAGCCTTTCTGACTAATGAAATACTTGAATCGTAAAAATAATATAGTTTTTCGAAAATAATATTTACGGCAACTTTATGAAAACGTGCATATCTTTGTCGTTTTAAATCCGTTTTCACGTATAATATGTCCTTAGCTTCGTATCAAGTAAACTAATATATTTTTGATAAGTCGAAATAATTTGTGAAGCTTAAGGCTCGTTTTGACCCGAAATATGTAAAACAGCAAGCTGAAATTTTCGAAAATATACGTTTCGTCGTCAAACTTTAAAAATTCACCACGGCTTCGTTATAACTCCGTTTTATCCGTTCAAAAGGCCACGGATTCGTTTTAAAGTATATTTTCTAAATATCAAGGCCAAAGTTTCGTACCAACAGTAGGTTTTTCCAGAAAATCGAATTAAGGACAGAACACAAAATATAGTTATCGAAAATAGTTTTCTCGGACAAAACCTATTCTAATCCCTTCAAATCAACTCCAAAGCTAATCTAATCCTACCATACACCTTCTTAGGGTGTCATGGGTTCCTAATCACCATCAAGACCAAAGAATACCATGGGAATAATTATAGGATGACCTATATGTATATATAACTCTAAAATCATGAAATAAATGGTATAAATCACATAACATGCATATAAGCTCCAAAATGAAAAGAAACATATGAAAATGAAAAGGAAACTTGAAAATGATAAAAACAAGCTTACAAGTGATAGTGATGAGGTGTAAGTAACAAGGATTAACTTAAATATCCTTGGTTTTATTTCAAAACCATATAAAGGATATAATACTAGGTTGTAAACACTTGATCTTGCAAAACTCTTGATCCCTTGGTTTTCTTGATGTGTGAACCGGTTTGGAGGAGCAAAAAAAAAGAGAGAAACTTTTTCTAACTATGTGAATATGAAATGAATGAAGAGTAAAATGAAGGTAGACTTTTGTACAAGTAGAATTATTGGAAGACATGAACCAAACCAATCAATTAATACAACCCTCCATAGGGCCGGTTTTGGGGATTTGTTCCTCAAGATATTTTTTTTTTTTTTAAAATGTATATACTTGTATACTTGTATAAATTATGTAAGAAATGTGTAAATAAATTGTGTATATAATTGTAACAAGTAAAGTAAATGGAAATTTTGGTACAAGTAAGTTTTAATAGGTCAAAATAGAATGTATTGAGATAATAAAAATTGTAAAAATACTTTCCTTGTGAAAATTGAGTGATAAAATAATTATCGTATAATTTTTAAGAAAACGTCGTAATAATTAAACTTTAACGATTTAAGTACCAAATAAATTTGAAACACTAGGAAAACTAAAAATATAGTTTTATGAACTAAATATAAGTTTAAAAATACATCGGGATCATTTTTGAAAGTAATGGATTAAATATTTAAAATAAAAACTCACGCGATAAAAATTATTAAATATAAAAATCACGCGTTGAAGGGTGAAATGAAATGTCGTGAATGTACTAATGAGATGCACATGATGTCAATGAAATGTAGACTAATCATAGTCCATATGAAATGTACGTGATGTCATGATCATGAATTCGCCGCTAAACCTCCAAGGTTACGCGAATTTGAAACAAGTAAACCAAGTTTACTATGAATGTTGAAATAATGAGACATGAATTGTGTCGAGAAATGACCTGAAAGTACGGATTGTCACATTCGCCCATCAAAAAGGAATTGATCCACGAATTGATTCGTGCTAGTCTATCGGGTTTAGGGTTTGATGTGGCAAACTTTCCCATTCCCGAGCAAAACCCTCAAAAGACTTTTGGTAACCGATTTTACTTAATCTCACAACTCATCAAACAAGAACTGTCATGAGATTAGGCTAAATCGGTTTGGGTAACAACTTGTTTCTAGCTCGATCTTTGCAACTCATCAAACAAGAAGCATCACGCGGATCAAAGCGGAAACAAGTGGTTTGAAGAAAATTCTTTTGAAAATTTGGCTCGATTACGAATTGCTTACACATATAAGACTACTACTCCCTTCATTGCATGATTCTTCTGAATTAGACATAGGTGATCGGCTATGTATAATTTAGGAGTAACTATGCAATGCTTGGACTAATCGACTCATATGTTTGTTTGGTGTTGGGTCAATTGTTGTTAAAATTGTGATGAACATCGAGGAGAAAAGACATGGAGAAGTGTCGTTAAAATGATAGTTAAGGTAAAAAGAATTAAAATCCTCGTAAATGATATCGAATCGAAAGGAAATAAAGTACGATAGATGAGAATATATTACAACAAGTGGTTTAGCAAAAGTAGTACATCTTAGGTTATAAAGTTTGAATACGATGAAAGACATAAACTTAGTACAACGTAATACAATAGGAGAACTAAGGCGCTAGTTTCGAACTTCTTGGTCTTCGCGTCGTTGATACCTTGACGAGTTCCTTCTAACATATATACATTCCCATGAGCACCTTCGACTTGTTGACCTTGTTTTTGAGGACATTGATTCCGATAGTGTCCTTGCTCCCACATCCGAAGCATGTGACTACGGCTTTGCCCTTACAGTCCTTAGCAAGGTGTCCTACTTTGTGTGACTAAAGCATATACCACATGGACCATTATGATGTAGCGTGCATTGGCGGCATCGTGGTAAGTTTCTGCATAAGCTCTTCCCCGGTTGGTGCAACAACATAGACCTGGCGACTTCTTGTCTTCTATTATGTTGTTGGTGATGGTTAGTGTTATGGTTTTGGTTGTCGTTATCATAACCTTCCGGTCATTTTCCCATTTTCTTTTGTTGTTGTTGATTTGGTTATCGTCGTTGTTGTTGTTTTGGTTATTGTTGTAATTGGTGCGCTTGTTGGGGTTGTTGTTGTTTTGGTTGGTGTTGGTGTACTTGCCTCTCTTCACTACGGGCCATGAGCTTTTGAGTCAATCGAATAGCTTCCTCAATCGTTTGGGTCGGAAGAAGTCACATCTCCTTGAATAATTCGGAAGTCCTTCAATGAAAGCCTCCAAGAGCTTCTCATTATCCGAAACCATAGATGGGCATAACACGGCCAATTCTTGGAATCTCCGAATGTAAGTGTCGATATCATACCCAATAGTTTTCAGTTCATAGAACTCCGTCTCCAACTTTTTCACTTCCGTTCGAGGACAAAACTTCTTAGTCACCAAACCCTTAAATTCCTCCCAAGTAAGCTTGAAAGCATTCTCCATACCAATCGGTTGAGCATATGAATTCCACCATGACAAAGCTCCATCTAGTAAAGTACTTGTAGCAAATTTAACCTTCATCATCATCCGGACAGTTACAAAGCAAAAACACCGATTCCAATTTTTCAAACCACCGAACCATGGCTGTAGCTCCCTCGGTACCTCGAAACTTAGTGGGATCTCCACTCTTGAAATCCTTATAAGAACAGCTCTTAACTCCGGATCCTCCCTGCATTTCAAAGATGAGCAAAGAAGCCTAGCGGCAGAAGAAGTGACATGGCCTCGGCAGCGAGCAGCCCATCGTTTCCTTTCAATCCTTAATGCCTCGCTACACTATCCCTTACCAACTTTTGAATAGCCGCATGGGTCATTACGGTGTGGCTTTCTTGGCGCCATAATTCTTCAAAATAAGAGGAAAGGGTGAGACGTAGCAAAATCCGATGTTAATAATAAGCGCTTCAAAGAAATGTGATAAGAATGATAAGCTTAAGGTTATCTTTCAAAATAATCGACGGTTTCCTAAGAAATGGGTTATGAGGTGTTGTAAGTGCTTCAATGAATGATGGTTTAGAGACTTAATGTGTGAATAAAGTGTAACTCGACATGTTAGTGGTGAAACAAAGGAGTGAGAGTGACTTCGCCCTATATAAAAGTTTATCCCGGCATTCGACGTTATCGGTGATGAATCAGCTGATATAAAATTGTGATAGGGAATGACAAGGAATTCACCACATTAGGGTATGAGGAAATGATAATGGGATGGGAATTTAAAGGCATCCATGTGACAATTGATGTGAAATGAAAGTAAATAACTCGAAAAATGTACTTATAAACCGCATGTAAAGTGAACATGCACTTGTGATGAAATGATGAGATGCTATGATGATGTAGTTATAGTCTAGGGTCAATGATGCAACCTAGTTCTCTATAATCAAGCTCGATGCCAATCTGTCACACCCCAAATTACATTTTGCGTGAATGGAATTCACGGGATTGATTGTCATAGCATCACAATCACAGTTATATTGAACGACCTAAAGTGTCGTTTGGAAAATACATCGTTTGGTTTAATAAAATAATCAGAGTTTACAAAGTAGGTCCCAAATGAAAACCAATTTGTGCGGAAATAAGTTTGTTACAATTCAAACGATGTTTTAAAGTAAGTAAAACCCAAGTGAGACGCGTCGTCATCACGACTCCATGATGTGTCCCAATGCGTGCCATGAAGTGAATGCCTTAGATACCTGAGATTAAAACATGCTAAAAGTGTCAACACAAAGGTTGAGTGAGTTCATAGAGTTTGGTTTGAAATGTAAAGTCTTTCAAAATCGTTTATGCAGCAAAGGCATTGAAAATCCACTCAGTTCCAAGTTCCGCCCATACAAAACTTGCAACCTGTGTGTTCACAACCCATTGCCAAAATGTGTATAGTTTATGTTCCAAACATATGATGTCAAATGAATTCACAATAGTACCTAACTCGACGTAGAACGATAGCACTTAATCCATAAAACTAGACCAAATGTATCAGTAGTCAACTGATTTAGAACGTTATACGACGAAGAACCGTAGCACATAATCCATAGCACCTAACTCAATTTATCAGTAGTCAACTGATTTAGAACGTTATACGACGTAGTACCGTAGCACGCAAACAAGAATAATTTATCTAGTATAACCTTTGATTTAGAAACAATGGTAATCATGATAGATTTTAGCCTTAAAAATCTAAAGTACTTGTGAAAAATAATTAAGCATGCATCTCCCAAAAAGCATGAAACTCACTAGAAATGAAAATAATTTAAAGTACTTGTGAGTAAAGAAAACAGTTTGAGCATGTATCTCCCCAAAGAGTTTAAAACTTAAAACAAGAAAAGTGGGGCTATGGAACTCACTTGGTAAACCGAGGCGATGACAAAAGTGAGTACACCGAGGTATAATGTGAAACTTTAATCGGACCTATTACCAATGATATGATATGCAATGAGTTGCAATGTAATGTTATGCATGCATTCCATATGTTATTTATACCATTTACGAGTTTTGAAAATATTACTCATCGTCGAAAAATACTCTTTTGACGTCTTGACCCTTCAAAATGACTTTACATGTTTTACGTCAAAATGTCATCCTACAATGATTTTATAATGATTTTGGTGAAATTACCACTTTTCGTCGCAAAACAATGTCGTCGGAATTTTCATGAAATCAACAAAATGGCTTTGGAAAACTAGTCAGTAAAACGGTGTCGTCGATCGTTAGAGAACGAACTCGACGGTTTTGGAAAGTTTGTATCGATATCTAGAAGTTTCAGTTCAGGAGTTTTCGTCCAAAAGGTCTCGATCATAAAGATATTAAAGGCTAAAGTTGGTGATTTTGTTGAATTGTGTGCAGAAAATAAGTTTCGGCCAATGTTTGAACATCCGTAATTAATTTACCACAACTCCGCTTGACAAACGGCTTTTTGTTTTGAAAAATATGGCCGATGAACTTGATTTTACTAGAAGACATTTCGTTCTAAAAAGTTTCACAACCTTGTTAAAAACTGCCGCAAACATAGCCTTTACAGCTAATGAAATACTTGAATCGTAAAAATAATATAGTTTTTCGTAAAATAATATTTACGGCAACTTTATGAAAACGTGCATATCTTTGTCGTTTTAAATCCGTTTTCACGTATAATATGTCCTTAGCTTCGTATCAAGTAAACTAATATATTTTTGATAAGTCGAAATAATTTGTGAAGCTTAAGGCTCGTTTTGACCCGAAATATGTAAAACAGCAAGCTGAAATTTTCTGAAAATATACGTTTCGTCGTCAAACTTTAAAAATTCACCACTTCTTCGTTATAACTCCGTTTTATCCGTTCAAAAGGCCACGGATTCGTTTTAAAGTATATTTTCTAAATATCAAGGCCAAAGTTTCGTACCAACAGTAGGTTTTCCAGAAATTCGAATTAAGGACAGAACACAAAATATAGTTATCGAAAATAGTTTTCTCGGACAAAACCTATTCTAATCCCTTCAAATCAACTCCAAAGCTAATCTAATCCTACCATACACCTTCTTAGGGTGTCATGGGTTCCTAATCACCATCAAGACCAAAGAATACCATGGGAATAATTATAGGATGACCTATAAGTATATATAAACTCTAAAATCATGAAATAAATGGTATAAATCACATAACATGCATATAAGCTCCAAAATGAAAAGAAACATATGAAAATGAAAAGGAAACTTGAAAATGATAAAAACAAGCTTACAAGTGATAGTGATGAGGTGTAAGTAACAAGGATTAACTTAAATATCCTTGGTTTTTATTTCAAAACCATATAAAGGATATAACTAGGTTGATAAACACTTGATCTTGCAAAATTTTGATCCCTTGGTTTTCTTGATGTGTGAACGGTTTGGAGGAGCAAGAAAAAAAGAGAGAAACTTTTCTAACTATGTGAATAATATGAAATGAATGAAAAGTGAAAAGAAGACTTTTGTACAAGTGAATTATTATAAATACATGAACCATGTACCAAATTAATAAATACAATCCTCCCCTAGGGCCGGATTTTGGGGGATTTGTTCCTCAAGATATATTTTTTTTTTTTTAAATAATGTATAATTTACTTGTATAATTGGTAAGAAAGTGTAAGTAAATTGTGTAGGAAATGTAACTTGTAAAGGTAAATGGAAATTTTGGTACAAGTAAGTTTTTAATAGGTCAAAATAGAATGTATTGAGATAATAAAATTGTAAAAATACTTTCCTTGTGAAAATTGAGTGATAAAATAATTATCGATAATTTTTAAGAAAACGTCGTAATAATTAAACTTTAACGATTTAAGTACCAAATAAATTTGAAACACTAGGAAAACTAAAAATATAGTTTTTATGAACTAAATATAAGTTTAAAAATACATCGGGATCATTTTTGAAAGTAATGGATTAAATATTTAAAATAAAAACTCACGCGATAAAGATTATTAAATATAAAAATTACGCGTTGAAAGGTGAAATGAAATGTCGTGAATGTACTAATGAGATGCACATGATGTCAATGAAATGTAGACTAATCATAGTCCATATGAAATGTACGTGATGTCATGATCATGAATTCGCCGCTAAACCTCCAAGGTTCGCAATTTGAAACAAGTAAACCAAGTTTACTAAAATGTTGAAATAATGAGACATGAATTGTGTCGAGAAATGACACGAAAGTACGGATTGTCACATTCGCCCATCAAAAAGGAATTCATCCCCGAATTCGATTCGTGCTAGTCTATCGGGTTTAGGGTTTGATGTGGCAAACTTTCCCATTCTCGAGCAAAACCCTCAAAGACTTTTTGGTAACCGATTTTACTTAATCTCACAACTCATCAAACAAGAACTGTCATGAGATTAGGCTAAATCGGTTTGGGTAACAACTTGTTTCTAGCTCGATCTTTGCAACTCATCAAACAAGAACATCACGCGGATCAAAGCGGAAACAAGTGGTTTGAAGAAAATTCTTTTGAAAATTTGGCTCGATTACGGAATTGCTTACACATATAAGACTACTACTCCCTTCATTGCATGATTCTTCCGAATTAGACATAGGTGATCGGCTATGTATAATTTAGGAGTAACTATGCAATGCTTGGACTAATCGACTCATATGTTTGTTTGGTGTTGGGTCAACTGTTGTTAAAATTGTGATGAACATCGAGGAGAAAAGACATGGAGAAGTGTCGTTAAAATGATAGTTAAGGTAAAAGAATTAAAATCCTCGTAAATGATATCGAATCGAAAGGAAATAAAGTACGATAGATGAGAATATATTACAACAAGTGGTTTAGCAAAAGTAGTACATCTTAGGTTATAAAGTTTCGAATACGATGAAAGACATAAACTTAGTACAACGTAATACAATAGGAGAACTAAGACTGCTAGTTTCCGAACTTCTTCAGTCTTCCGCGTCGTTGATACCTTGACGAGTTCCTTCTAACATATATACATTCCCATGAGCACCTTCGACTTGTTGACCTTGTTTTTGAGGACATTGATTCCGATAGTGTCCTTGCTCCCCACATCCGAAGCATGTGACTACGGCTTTGCCCTTACAATCCTTAGCAAGGTGTCCTACTTTGTGATGACTAAAGCATATACCACATGGACCATTATGATGTAGCGTGCATTGGCGGCATCGTGGTAAGTTTCCTGCATAAGCTCTTCCCCTGGTTGGTGCAGCAACATAGACCCTGGCGACTTCTTGTCTTCTATTATGTTGTTGGTGATGGTTAGTGTTATGGTTTTGGTTGTCGTTATCATAACCTTCCTGGTCATTTTCCCATTTTCTTTTGTTGTTGTTGATTTGGTTATCGTCGTTGTTGTTGTTTTGGTTATTGTTGTAATTGGTGCAGTTGTTGGGGTTGTTGTTGTTTTGGTTGGTGTTGGTGTACTTGCCTCTCTTCACTACCTGGGCCATGAGCTTTTGAGTCAATCGAATAGCTTCCTCAATCGTTTATGGTCGAAGAAGTCACATCTCCTTGAATAACTTCGGGAAGTCCTTCAATGAAAGCCTCCAGTAGCTTCTCATTATCTGAAACCATAGATGGGCATAACACGGCCAATTCTTGGAATCTCCGAATGTAAGTGTCGATATCATACCCAATAGTTTTTAGTTCATAGAACTCCGTCTCCAACTTTTTCACTTCCGTTCGAGGACAAAACTTCTTAGTCACCAAACCCTTAAATTCCTCCCAAGTAAGCTTGAAAGCATTCTCCATACCAATCGGTTGAGCATATGAATTCCACCATGACAAAGCTCCATCTAGTAAAGTACTTGTAGCAATTTAACTCATCATCATCCGGACGATTATAAAGCAAAACACCGATTCCAATTTTTCAAACCACCGAACCATGGTCGTAGCTCCTCGGTACCTCGAAACTTAGTGGGATCTCCACTCTTGAAATCCTTATAAGAACACTCTTAACTCCGGATCCTCCCGCATTTCCAAGAAGAGCAAGAAGCCTAGCGGCTTCAGAAGACCATGGCCTCTCAGCAGCAGCAGCCACTGTTTCCCTTTCAATCCTTAATGCCTCTGCTACACTATCCCTTACCAACTTTTGAATAGCCGCCTGGGTCATTACAGGTGTGGCTTTCTTTGGCGCCATAATTCTTCAAAATAAGAGGAAAGGGTGAGACGTAGCAAAATCCGATGTTAATAATAAGCGCTTCAAAGAAATGTGATAAGAATGATAAGTTTGAGGTTATCTTTCAAAATAATCGACGGTTTCCTAAGAAATGGGTTATGAGGTGTTGTAAGTGCTTCAATGAATGATGGTTTGGAGACTTAATGTGTGAATAAAGTGTAACTCGACATGTTAGTGGTGAAACAAAGGAGTGAGAGTGACTTCGCCCTATATAAAAGTTTATCCCGGCATTCGACGTTATCGGTGATGAATCAGCTGATATAAAATTGTGATAGGGAATGACAAGGAATTCTCCACGTTAGGGTATGAGGAAATGATAATGGGATGAGAATTTAAAGGCATCCATGTGACAATTGATGTGAAATGAAAGTAAATAACTCGAAAAATGTACTTATAAACCGCATGTAAAGTGAACATGCACTTGTGATGAAATGATGAGATGCTATGATGATGTAGTTATAGTCTAGGGTCAATGATGCAACCTAGTTCTCTATAATCAAGCTCGATGCCAATCTATCACACCCCAAATTACTGTTTTGCGTGAATGGAATTCTCGGGATTGACCGTCATAGCATCACAATCACAGTTATATTGAACGACCTAAAGTGTCGTTTGGAAAATACATCGTTTGGTTTAATAAAATAATCGAGTTTACAAAGTAGGTCCCAAATGAAAACCAATTTGTGCGGAAATAAGTTTGTTACAATTCAAACGATGTTTTAAAGTAAGTAAAACCCAGTGAGACGCGTCGTCATCACGACTCCATGATGTGTCCCAATGCGTGCCATGAAGTGAATGCCTTAGATACCGAGATTAAAACATGCTAAAAGTGTCAACACAAAGGTTGAGTGAGTTCATAGAGTTTGGTTTGAAATGTAAAGTCTTTCAAAATCGTTTATGCAAAGAAAGGCATTGAAAATCCACTCGGCCCAAGTTCCGCCCATACAAAACTTGCAACCTCGTGTGTTCACAACCCATTGCCAAAATGTGTATAGTTTATGTTCCAAACATATGATGTCAAATGAATTCACAATAGTACCTAACTCGACGAGAACGATAGCACTTAATCCATAAAACTAGACCAAATGTATCAAGAGTCAAGCGATTTAGAACGTTATACGACGAAGAACCGTAGCACATAATCCATAGCACCTAACTCAATTTATCAGTAGTCAACTGATTTAGAACGTTATACGACGTAGTACCGTAGCACGCAAACAAGAATAATTTATCTAGTATAACCTTTGATTTAGAAACAATGGTAATCATGATAGATTTTAGCCTTAAAAATCTAAAGTACTTGTGAAAAATAATTAAGCATGCATCTCCCCCAAAACAGTTATGAAAACAAGTAAAAGCAGGGGCTACGAAACTCACAGTAATCCATAATAGTTTAAAGTACTTGTGAGCGGCAGTTTGAGCATGTATCTCCCCAAAAGTACAAACAATTGAAAACAAGAAAAGTAGGGGCACTCACTTATAAATGCGATGACAAAAGTGAGTACACGAGGTATAATGTGAAACTTTCTGGACCTATTACCAATGATATGATATGCAATGAGTTGCAATGTAATGTTATGCATGCATTCCATATGTTATTTATACCATTTACGAGTTTTGAAAATATTACTCATCGTCGAAAAATACTCTTTTGACGTCTTGACCCTTCAAAATGACTTTACATGTTTTACGTCAAAATGTCATCCTACAATGATTTTATAATGATTTTGGTGAAATTACCACTTTTCGTCGCAAAACAATGTCGTAGGAATTTTCATGAAATCAACAAAATGGCTTTGGAAAACTAGTCGTAAAAGCGGTGTACGTCGATCGTTAGAGAACGAACTCGACGGTTTTGGAAAGTTTGTATCGATATCTAGAAGTTTCAGTTCAGGAGTTTTCGTCAAAAGGTCTCGATCATAAAGATATTAAAGGCTAAAGTTGGTGATTTTGTTGAATTGTGTGCGTAAAATAAGTTTCGCCAATGTTTGAACATCCGTAATTAATTTACCACAACTCCGCTTGACAAACGGCTTTTGTTTTGAAAAATATGGCCGATGAACTTGATTTTACTAGAAGACATTTCGTTCTAAAAGTTTCACAACCTTGTTAAAATCGCCGCAAACATAGCCTTTACACTAATGAAATACTTGAATCGTAAAAATAATATAGTTTTTCGAAAATAATATTTACGGCAACTTTATGAAAACGTGCATATCTTTGTCGTTTTAAATCCGCTTTCACGTATAATATGTCCTTAGCTTCGTATCAAGTAAACTAATATATTTTTGATAAGTCGAAATAATTTGTGAAGCTTAAGGCTCGTTTTGACCCGAAATATGTAAAACAGCAAGCTGAAATTTTCGAAAAATATACGTTTCGTCGTCAAACTTTAAAAATTCACCACTTCTTCGTTATAACTCCGTTTTATCCGTTCAAAAGGCCACGGATTCGTTTTAAAGTATATTTTCTAAATATCAAGGCCAAAGTTTCGTACCAACAGTAGGTTTTCCAGAAATTCGAATTAAGGACAGAACACAAAATATAGTTATCGAAAATAGTTTTCTCGGACAAAACCTATTCTAATCCCTTCAAATCAACTCCAAAGCTAATCTAATCCTACCATACACCTTCTTAGGGTGTCATGGGTTCCTAATCACCATCAAGACCAAAGAATACCATGGGAATAATTATAGGATGACCTATATGTATATATAACTCTAAAATCATGAAATAAATGGTATAAATCACATAACATGCATATAAGCTCCAAAATGAAAAGAAACATATGAAAATGAAAAGGAAACTTGAAAATGATAAAAACAAGCTTACAAGTGATAGTGATGAGGTGTAAGTAACAAGGATTAACTTAAATATCCTTGGTTTTATTTCAAAACCATATAAAGGATATAACTAGGTTGATAAACACTTGATCTTGCAAAAATCTTGATCCCTTGGTTTTCTTGATGTTGGACCGGTTTTATGGAGCAAGAAAGAAAAGGAGAGAAAACTTTTTCTAACTATGTGAATATGAAATGATTGAAGAGTGAAATGAAAGTGAAGTGTAGACTTTATGTATAAGTTGGAAATTTTGTACCATGAACCATTAAATCAATAATATACCCTCCATAGGGCGGTTTTGGGGATCTTGTTCCTCAAGATATTTTTTTTTTTTTTAAAATGTATATGCATTTACTTGTATAAATTGGTAAGAAAGTGTAAGTAAATTGTGTATAATTGTACAACTAAAGGTAAATGGAAATTTTGGTACAAGTAAGTTTTAATAGGTCAAAATAGAATGTATTGAGATAATAAAAATTGTAAAATACTTTCCTTGTGAAAATTGAGTGATAAAATAATTATCGTATAATTTTTAAGAAAAACGTCGTAATAATTAAACTTTAACGATTTAAGTACCAAATAAATTTGAAACACTAGGAAAACTAAAATATAGTTTTATGAACTAAATATAAGTTTAAAAATACCTCGGGATCATTTTGAAAGTAATGGATTAAATATTTAAAATAAAAACTCACGCGATAAAGATTATTAAATATAAAAATTACGCGTTGAAAGGTGAAATGAAATGTCGTGAATGTACTAATGAGATGCACATGATGTCAATGAAATGTAGACTAATCATAGTCCATATGAAATGTACGTGATGTCATGATCATGAATTCGCCGCTAAACCTCCAAGGTTACGCGATTTGAAACAAGTAAACCAAGTTTACTATGAATGTTGAAATAATGAGACATGAATTGTGTAGAGAAGAAGAAATGACCGAAAGTACGGATTGTCACAATTTAAAGACTTCTTTAGATCGCCGATCCGACCGACCAACAACTGTTCATTTCATCTTGGGATTTCATGAATTGCTTCAATAACTCATCGATGATGGTATGGAGGATGAGGAGGAAATTTTGAGGTCGTATGTTTTGATTATGACCTTGTTGTTGAAAATTCCTTGGTTAGGATTCACATTTCACGAAATTGATTCCCTCGATTGAAATTGTTTTGATTAAGGTTTCCTTGATGTTGAAAACCTTGATTTGGTCCGGATAGAAATTACCTTGGTTTTGATAACCTTGGTTCATTCTAGGTTGGTTCGATTCGGTTTTGTATGTTAGGATTCGTTAAACCGGTGGTGCACGATAAGTATTAGCACGGTAGTTTGGTTCATTTGAGGACGGTATTGATTACCTCCCTGATGTGAAGTACCGGCTATAGCATTGGCTTCAAACGGACTACCATCGATGGCGATGACAGGTTGTAGTATGCATGAGGGCCACCACAAGTAACACAGACTCGACTTTCTTCACTTCACCATGTGATGGTGTTTGTGTGAAAGTGACTTTCTTTAGTTAGCAAGAACCAAAGCTCGAACAATATCCGTGAGTTTGTCAATCTTAGCATCGGTACTAGATGTACTCACGGAGATGAAGTAGAAGGTCCCGCATTAGATCGAGACCGATATGTCTTTGTTCGGAAAGGCGGACTGGGACTTGTTTTCTATGATTTGCAAGGCTTCTTTTGTGGTCTTGCTCAGAAATTACCTCCGCGGAGGCATTTAAAGAGTCTTGGTCACTTGTCTCAGACGATTGTAGAAAGTATCCATTTGCATTAACTCGGTAAAACCATGATGCGGACATCATGAGCAACTCTTTGTAACGATCCCATGCCTCACCGAATGATTCATCAAATCTTTGAGAAAATTTCATTATCTCATTCTTAAGACTTGTAGTTCGGGATGGAGGATAGAATTCGTTAACAAACTTAGTGACTAAATCCTCCCATGTCTCAATAGAACGAGGGGTTGTTTCTCAAGCCAATTTCGGCTTGTCCTAGAGAGAATGGGAATGAAGAAGCTTAATTGCTTCATGTGGGACATTCTTGTATTTGATGGTCGATGCAATCTTGTTGAACCATCGAATGTGTGCATGAGGGTCGCTCTCTCAAAACCATAAAATTGGCTTTGGGTTACAAGATTAAGCAACCCGGTTTTGAGCTCAAAGGTATCGCCCACGATGGTCGGGACAATAATGGCATCTCCGTAACCTCGATGGGTGCTTGAGAAGCTCATTCATTGGCTTATCTTCCGCCATTACGACGGTGGTGGTGCTAGACGTTCCTCGATCCACGGCTAAAGGAGCGAACGTCCCCTCGCTCACGAGGAATATTTGCAAGCTCGTAAAGTAGACTTGTAGAGTGGAAGAGCAGTCGCATGCACTAAGTATAAAAATCGGCCAAAACAAATGCGAGGCAAAGCGACAAGTGAACTTAAACCAATAATCACAAATGAAATGGCTTCTTTGAAAAAGGTACACCAAATCACAAGGACACAAAGGTAAGTTTTGATCTTTAAGATTGGGAACTTATTAATGTTCACTTTAGGTTGGTAGGTGTACCGCCTTGGTTCATGTGGTTGATTTTTATGTATTTATTAAGTACCACCGAAAAGACGTAGGTATGGATTTGTGCTAAGGGTTTAAAACTTTTGGACAATATTTTTGGTATCGTCGCGTTTAACCAAATCGTATCTCTTTAAGAATCACCTTAAAGAAAATACGGGATAGAAAAGCGTTACGATTGTTTTGTTGTTTTATATATATATATATATATATATATATATATATATATATATTTTTGTGTTTGTTAACACTTTAGGAAAAGTGTTAATGAACTTTTGATTTTTATAACTTTACAAAAACTGCTTACAAAAGGTGGTATATGTGCAAGTATGGATCCGAAAATGCTTAGAACATGCTTACTGACCTCCCGCAATGGCCTAAAATTTGATTAGGTCCAAACTGTCAAGTTTATTACACAAGTCAACCACTTGTGAATGGTCAACCGTAATAAAATTCAAACAGTCTAAAACCAATACAATTAAGATCAGAGGAATATAGTGGATTCCCGGGTCGTTAAGTCCTACGGAGGATTAATGGTGTTTAAAAACTTTCAGATGATAGAATGATCACTAAGGATAATGATCAGTAAGGATTTTGGTGGATAATTACACTACTGATTGATTGGAATGGTATTTGGATACAGAATTATAAAGCACAACAATCAGATAAGACAAACGTAAATACGTACGTTTAATAAACTACGTAACGTACAAAATAAAACGTGAGTTTTAAGAAATAAAAGACCTACAAATATGAAAATGATATTTTACAATCCTAATAATAAAAGAAAATTATTGGAAAAGAAAATTATTTTTATAACTATTTATTTAATTATTATTAATTAAAAACTATTTTTAACTATTTTATAATACCCTAAAATATAAGAAAATATGAAATAGAGCTAGAAAATTAAAATTATGATTTAGAAAAATCTAAAATATTATAAAACTTATTTTAAAACTGAAAATATATTTTTTACACTTTTATCTATTTATTATTAATTATTTAATACTTTTAACTATTTTAAATTTTAATAAATACTAAACAAGCTAAGAAAATTATGAAACTTTTTCTAAAAATATCCTATGATGATGAAAGCTAAGAAAATTATAAAAACAAGAAGTGCTTAATAATGTCGAAAAGAAAAATCAAAAAGCTAATTTCTATTAAATAAACGCTATCACTATTTTAAAAATGATGTTTTGTGTTTTACTCTTTTCAAAACTATTTAACTACGATTATAAGTAACTTTAATAAAAACAAAATTTTAAAACTTGAAAATAAGCGGTTTGAAGCTATAAAAGCTAACAGTTTAGCTTATGAGCTTATTTTGATTTTGCAAGCTCAAATAAACCTACAAACCGGAACCAAAAGTAAAATAAGGTGTAAATAAGCTAAGAGTACTTATATGAAGCTAAAAGACACAAAGAACCATATTGATAAGCTTAAAATAAGCAAATAAGCACTTGGCTTCTTTGTTTTCTAAGACGATTATGGGACAAAGTTTAAAGGACAAAACAAGTGGGGTCCATGAGCTTAAGCTCTCAAACTTGGTCAAACAGATAGCCGACTAGGTTGTGAGCTTAAAAGAACCAAGAACAACCCTAGGGTCCATCGATGAGCTTATGACAAGCTTTTGAAAAAGCTTGTAGACATGAGCAATGACTCAAGATATATCTTGAGTCGATTGTGTACAAGAAATGGGACAAACTAAAAGCTTGTTGCGACCCTACCAAATAAGTGAAAAATTGAAAATAAGCTTTGGGACTTTAAGATAGCTAGGTTAGCTTTCCAAAGAACCAAGATTCACAAGCTAAAGCTAATTGATGAGCTCAGTGAGAGCCATGAAAGTGGCTAGCTCAAGCGCATGTGGCACTATTCGAGACAATGGTTTAAAACAAGCTAAGAATTAAGCAGTTTAATAAGCTAACTAGGAATTATAAAAATACCATGATAAAGATGAGCATTTATATTTTAATATTCCAAAAGCTCAAATCTTGAAAACTAATATTAAGTCCTATAGAAAATAATCTAGTTTATTCAAAACCGCAAAACCAAATTTTGACTTTTCTAATTACTCTATTAGGTTGACTTAAGTGAACTTATAATCAAATCTACTGACTGATTATGTTATATTAACCTAAGATAAGATGAAATTAAGCTAAAGTACCAAGTTATAAGCTAATATGATGAATTTCAAGCTATAAATCCTAACAGTGAGCTAGTAAGGTGAGATTACAAGAGATTTTGACTTTTGATCAAACAAGGTCTGGTTTTTATGGCTTCTATGAGTTATATTGACCTAATTTGACAAGTTACAACCACAAACAACAACACAGATAGCCTTTAGCACAGATATTACAGTGACTCCAAACACCCTTTTATAGGACTGTTATTAAGCTTTTAGTGCTAAAACAACTTTTTAAACCAAGAAATATAGTAATTAACTTATATTAACTATAATGAGACAGTATTAAGACAAAATTAACAAGGTTTAACTACTTATACTAGAAAATGCAATCTTTAAAGAACTTGCTTACAAATTGAATCCAAGCACAAGACTGAGAATCAAGGACTGTAAACACTTCCTATAGCTTCCCAAGAAGCTCTAAACCCAAGGGCAATCCTGTATTCACCCTGCTCCAGCTTTGACCTTCATTTCCATGGATTTTTTATTTTTCACTAATTTTTTTGGTATTTTTGGTATTTTTTTTTTCTTTACTTCTAAACTGATTTTAAATGTTACTAAAAGCTTTAATAAGCTTTCTGAGGAGCTCATATGGGCTTATGAGTCCAAATTAACAGCTACAAACAACATTAGAACATATTGAGATTTTGAACAAGGGAAATTGCATAAACTGAGAATGAACCTTAATACTGAAATTGAAACTAAAAATAGGTTTTTATTACACTGAGATAACTTAACAAAACACTTGAAAGCTTTAAAATACACTGGAAATTGAAAATTTATTAATTCGACATAAGCAAATTAAAATTACACTAGTTATTCTTCACATTGCTCCTCTCTTGCTTTATAAAGATCTTTTAGGCTCTTGTCGACATCTCCGAGACTATCCCACCTCATCCTGGCCATTGAATCTTTCAGAATCATCATAATCGTCCATTTGGAAAATTGGCGCCAAAATATCTTTGAGCAGGTTATTTGCATTTAAAGAAGTTTGGGAGGATGTGGAGGTGGAGGGGAGTGGTTAAACAGCTGGGGAGTGAGGTGGAAAGGTGAAAAAAACCACTCTGGTTTCTGGTTTGCAGGTTTGGGAGAGGAGAGTGAACAGTGTGACTGGTTTTTTGGCGGGTTGACTTTATTTGACCATTGGATATTAATAAGTGGGGTTCAAAATGGGGGTCAGGTTTGTTGATGGGGTTCTTTTGGGTTTTATTTGGGTTAAATAATACAAAAGAGGTCCATTTGGTTTTGAATTATCACAAGGACCAAAGTTGTAATTTCTGGATTTTTGAGGGACCAAAAATGCAACTTTTCCAAACTTATCAAAAGGACCAAATTTGCCAATCTTTAATAGTACAAGGACCACATTTGATTATTTTCCATTTTTAAATATCCAAGGACCAATTTTGACAATTTTTAAAGTTAAGGGACCAAAGTTGTAATTATGCAATTTTTAAACTTTGAAGGGTTTGTTTTGACAAATTTTGAATCCCATGGACCTTAAATGACATTTTTCTTAATTTTGATTTACCAGGGACTATTTTTGACAACTTTTGAATCTTGAGGGACTAAAACTGCCAATTATGCAAACTTGATACGTTTTTCACCTGATTTTGGTATTTTTGCATTTGAAACACATAAAACACTTATTTGTGATATTTTTATCATTTAGATGCATTTCTGAGTGTTTTCAGATGTTTTTGGCATTTAAAATGGTACAAAAATGATGAGTATTTAAACACTCATCAATAGTTCCTGAAGCTTCATCATAGCCAATATCAATCAGGAATTGAAGAACTGTCTCCTCAGTAGGTGTGGCAAAGAATTCGGTTGCCTCGATTTCAGGAATGAGAAGAACAGCCCGTAAGTCCGCATGAGTGATGGTGACTTGTTTGTGATTGAGCGCCATGTCATCGACTTTGACCGTGATCTTTGCATCGAATTCCGAATTGTTGCATGTAGATCTCGATCGTAGTGAGTGTGAGAGCATGTTCGGTAGGGATGATTCTTTAGAATATCCACAAGAATGAGACAAGAAGATTCCGAGCATGTTAGGGTTTCAAACTCAACCCTAAGGTTGTTCTTTCCAATCTTTCTAGGATAGCCATTAGGAAGATGTCGCAATTGTGAGAACTTCGTGCATCCACATTGATTTGAGCACCATGTCGTGATCCGAAATAACATTAGCCAAAAGAAACAACATATCGAAAGATATAATGTTAGTCAACAGAAGGTTTTATTGTCTAGTTATTGAATGTACAGTGTCAATGATTGTTACGAGTCCTAATTCACTTGTTTGTCCAATAGTCCAATGATGTCGTGAAATGTGTCGTGAGTTAGTTAACTTTAAGTTTTAAAGTTTATGTTATCACTTATAGTTCACAACATATCAAACGTTTAAGTTTATTAGTGACATTATTGGATTCATGACGATATGATTTGTTTATTAAAAAGTTTGTACACGTAACAATTCATAATGAAGATCAATCCAGCTTAGCGTAGATTTGGCAAAGTTAAGCGTAATGAAATGATATACGCGAGATGAAAGCTTACGCGTTGGATCCTAACTTACGCGTAAGAAAAGTTACGCGTAGGAAAAGGGGACCTTAAGCGTGGAGCTTACGCAGAGGCGATATAAACCTTACGCGTAAGGCTTACTCGAAGAGTAGACCTTATGCGTAGAGGTCATCGTTACGCATATCCTTCACGGGATACGCCGTAGTCCCATTGTAGAACCTTACGCGTAATAGTTATGCGAGGATTATTCTTACGCATAACCGACTACACGTAGGGTAATCCATATCACGTAGAGTAACAAGGACCTTGATTACGAGTTTTACGAGTAACAAGCACGAAATAAAACCATCATATCATCAATATTAACACATAAATTCATTTTAACAACAGATCATGGTATGAACACTTGTTAAGCGATTCTACGCGTAGAAAGTCATACGCGTGAGGTCAAAACCCTAGAGGTTAAGAATTACGATATGATTTCTAACCATAGGATTAGCACCATAGTGTTTCGGGAGTTCTAAGAAGCATATGGAGTTGTTTTATCCAAGTTTTAACATCAAATAAGCCATGAATCAAAAATTACCCAATTCGTATGAACTAGAAACCTAATTTTCAATTTAAGAATCATTAGTGTTTCGGGTGATTTCGGTTTAAATATGCCCAATTCAACTTGAAAACAACCTTATACAACTATCTTTTCACCAAAACCTTCACATTTGAAAACACCCAAAACTTCGTGATAAACCCTAATATTTGAAAACCCATCAATTCGTGTTTCGGGTGGATTTTGATGATAAAAAGGACATCAATGATGTTATTGAAATGTTTAGGCACAATCTTTTTAACCATAAACACCATTCTTGATTGGGTGTTCATACGCATATCGAGACCACTAAAACAATCATAGACAACATTTTGACCGTTGGATTCGTGTAAGAATCAAAACCAATGCTTAAAACATGTTAAGATTATGAAACAACTTACAAAATGATGATCGAAACACGGATTTGTCAAACGATTTTGGTTCGTAGGATTGTTTAGGTTAGGAGTATTAAATGTGAAGTGAAGTGTTAGGTGGAAAGTGTTTTTATTAAAATAACTTTAACATTTTTGACAGTTTTGGTCCCTCCACCTTTTCCATTTTCATACAAAGCCATTTAACTTCCATTTTGGTTATCAAACATAGATTTTTAAGAAAGAAAATTGACGACACTCCCCCTCGACTTAAGAAATAATGAAAGGTTATAAATTTTAGTCCGAGGAGTGTCATTGAACCAGAAAATTTTCCATCATTAATAAAAGAAACAACCGTGATATGATAACATGCAAGTACACAGATGTTATTAAACAGTTAAGTGATAATTTTCTCCCCCTCAACACTTGAGCGGAAAAATACTGAATTTTGAAAGATTAAAGTGTTGATGGAAGAAATGTACTTGCCATGTTGAAAGAAAATTAGATTAGAAGAATATTTTTGTTGTTTTATCAGGTTTTATATTTTTGTATTTTGTTTTTGAAAATTATTTACAAAAGAGATGTTGGTGTTTGACGGGTTTTAAGGCTGCTTTTAGGAGGTCATCCAATTCCTCTTGAGTCAAACACCTCATACCAATCCGGTGGACCAACTCATTAAACCTAGCGGAGGCAAGGCTTTGGTGAGAAGATCGCCAATTGGTATTCGCAGCATGAAGTATAATTCAACAAGACCCTATTCCACGTGGTCCTTGATGAAATGATAACGAAGATCGATGTGCTTTGATTTCGAAAGTCGAATCGAGTTGCATGAGATCGCAATGGCACTCGATTGTCGCAGACATCGGGATTATGTCAAATACGTAACCATAGTCTTTGAGTTGTGTTCTCATCCGGATGACTTGAGCACAACACGCGGACATGGCTACATATTCGCCTTCGGTTGATGACAGCCGATGTACAATCCCGCTTCTTCGATTGCCAAGACACCGTTTATCACCAAGAAATTGTAGAGCTCTCAAGTACTTTTCCTTGAGTCTAAGCATCCCGCGTGGTCGGTCGTCAAAAGCGATTAGTTCAAAACCGAATCCTTCGGATACGGATCCCCAAGTTAATGGTTCCCTTGATGTATCGGAGGATTCTTTTAGCCTCGCAGAGGTGGGTTTGGTTGGTCGCGATCGATAACGGGAGCAAAGATAAACGGCAAATACAATATCAGTCCGCTAGTGTTAGATACATGAGAGACCCAATAATACTTGGTATTTGGTAGGGTCCACTAATTTCCCATGTAAATCGTCTAGTTTCTTGGTATGAGTCATTGGTGTGGCATAAGTATCATGTGTTTTCATTCCAAATTTGTTTAACAATTCAAGGGCATATTTGGATGACTCAAGAAAATACCACGGGTGATTGATGAACTTGTAATCCTAGAAAGAATGTAAGTTCACCCATCATGGACATTTCAAAATTTTTATTCATTAGTTTTGCAAAAGCGATTGAAAACTTTTTATGTGTAGACCCAAAATGATGTCATCCACGTAAATTTGAACAATTAAGATATGTGCCCGTGATATTGTATAAAAGAGTTGGGTCAACCGAACCTTTGGTGAAATTGTTAGCAATGAGGAAAGATGATAGCTTATCGTACCATGCCCGGGGCTTGTTTGAGACCATAAAGAGCTTTGTTCGGTTTGTAGACATGGTTCGGGAACTCGGGATCAACGAATCCTTGGTTGGTCGACATAAACCGTTTTTTCGGTTGTCCGCTGAGAAACGCAGCTTTGACATCCATCCGAAAGACCGTCATATTCATATGAGCCATGAAGCGAGAAATATCCGAAGCGACCTCAAGACGAGCAACCGGAGCAAAAGATTCTTCAAAGTCTATTCCTCTTCCCGACGATAACCCTTAGAAACTAGGCGTGACTTGTTTGGATTACGTTCTCTTCAAAGATCCAATTTGTTTTTCCAAATCCATTTCAAGATGTTTGAATTGGTTGAGTTCTTATTACATGGATTCAATCCGGTTGTCTTTTGTCATTGCGTCTTTAATGTTTTAGGCTCAGTTGGCGGGCGGTGAGTGCATAAATGCAATGTTCACCATCCGTGTGAAGACGTTGTCTCGTAACGACCGGTTGATTCGGGTTGCCAATAATATTTGCGGAGGATGGTCTTTTGTCCATCGATGTGTAGAGGTTGATGTTGGTATACATTGTGCGATTCGAGGATTCAAATGGTTTGTTGAAGATCTCGACATCCGTGCAGCAGACTCATTAGCAAACGGGTTAAAGAACACATTTGGATCAAAATCTGCGGTGGGGGTACTACATTCGTAATATCATCACCGGTTCATCATTGTTGGAAGCGGTTTGTTCAACTGTTGTGGTGGAGTCAATCGGTGGTGCTTCTTCAACAAAGAGTTGTTGTAGCGGGTGTATCGTATAAGAGTATTATCGGGTTGAGCAACGGATACACCGAGCACGTTCATCAATATCGCCACCGAGCAGTGGAGCAAATAACCTTCCATTTGTTGACGAGTGAGTGGGGGCTTTTTCACCGATGATGGGGTTGGGGAAGTTTAAACGGTTGTGACCGGGTTCTAAGTCATATACTCGAAGCCATTTCCGTGAGTTCATCAAAATGAGCATGAATCGCTTCCATCACTGCTTTGTACGACGATTCCAGATTCGTAACCTTTAGAATTCTCACAGATCCAATAAATACCCAATGTCGGCTTTGGCTTTGAGCTTTCCAAAATCATCACGATCATTATTCGAATAGCAAAGGGATCCAAATACATTAAAGTGTTTGAGATTCGGTTTATGGTTGTGGACAAGCTCGAAAGGTGTTTTGTTGTGACGTTTTGTGATCATAGAACGGTTTTGAGTATAGCATGCATGAGATACGACCGCCCACAAGTAATCTGAAGTTTAGCATTGATTAACATTGTTCTTGTAGCTTCCACTAACGCTCGGTTTCGTCTTTCAACAACTCCGTTTTGTTCTCGTGTACGTGCAATAGATGGTTGATGTCAATTCCACTTTCTCATAAAATTCACGAAGGGTTTGGTTAACATTCGGTTCCTTTTTCTCGTTCTTATTTGGCGGACGGTGTTCCGGAGTGAACTTGAATTTTTGAGAAAGGTGATGATCATTTGTAGAGCTTGGTATTTGCTTCAAGAAAGTAGACCTAAGCCCATCGTGAGTAGTCATCAACAATTACTAAGATGTAGCGTTTGCCATTGATCGCTTGCACGCCGCATTGGGCCACACAAATCCATGTGAAGAAGATGAAGCACACGCCGAGAGTCGTGTTCCACCTTTGAAGGAAAATGAGCACGAGTGCTTTTTCCTTGTTCAAGTCGAGCAAAGGTGATCATTTGAATAGCGGAATCGTGGGAGACCTTCAACTAGTTTGTGTCGAGCAAGGTTGGTGATGGTTTGAAAGTTTAGATGTGAGACGATGGTGCCATAGCCGGATTTTGTTGATTTTGCCTTTGAAAGTAAGCGGATGGGAGATGAAGCAACCATGTCTTGCATAGAGATAGTGTAGAGACTAGAATTACGCGAGCGGACATAAGGTCATTTCCTTGTAGATCACGAATGAAACACGTTTTCTCCCGAAAAGCAACCTCCAAATCTCCGTCACAAACCGACCCTCGAAAGCAGTTGTGACCAAGGCCTTCCACATAATAAACCTGTTGATTTCGATGTTCCCATTGACATAGTCTCCGTAGCCCATGATAGCTGAAGTGTTCATTCCGAACCGACAAGTACCAATGAAATTTGCAATAAAGTTTGATAACAGTTTAAGGTTGCTCGTCAGGTATCGGGAACATCCGCTATCAACAATCAGAGAATGATCTCGTATCACACTGCATTACGCATGCATTTACACGGATGGAATAGAAGTAGATGTGGAACCCGAAATGTTAGAGGGTTCCAAGCAAAGGATACTAGAGATACACATTAATAACTTTAGGCATCCATTTAAATCCTAATGTGTTATATATCCATTTCGCCATCTATAACCACTTTACTTTAGTCTTTGTGAATGCACTAGGTGGTACTACATTCTTAGGAGGTGAAACCGGAGCTACAGGACAACCACGCATGACGAGAATCTAAAGAAGGCGTTCTACCAAGCACGGACTTAGAATGATTAGTGGGCCTAGAGGTATTCCGATTCTTAGGATTCCGTAAACGAGAGATTATAGCTTTAGCAACACATTTGTCATGACAATCGAATTCATACTTTTACGACAAATAACACAAGGTGCATCGGACTAAATATCAAAGGTACTTAACGGTTTAGCATTCGTTACATCACTATTTCTATTACATTTGCCGACATAATATCTATAGTGGAGGCAACTTGATTCTTATTCATATTCCTAGGGTGTTCTTCACTTTAGCATTCCTTATTGATCTTTTCTTAGGTCGCAACTTCCTATTCTTCGATTGAGTGCTCCTAGGTGTGAAGTGCGGACGCTTGGAAAAGACGCAACAATTCATGTTTCAAGAGAAGGAAGCACGTTAGCAACTTGTGATTTGGCAAGTAGAGATTCTAGGTTCACGATTACTAAGTGTTCTTGGTGCTAATCTCTTAATGATGGTTGGCGGAAGTTGTTCATACTTTCCTAATATTTCTCTTAACTTAGAGATAGTGTGAATCAACTCTTGATTTTCGTAGCGAATATTACCAAAGAAAATTCATGACTTCTCTAGTGTGAGCAAGATAGTGATCAAGTTCGTTTGATGCTTCATGACGAGTCTTATTGAGTAAATCAAATATGACACCATATTCTGCTTAACGTTACAAGTTCTTGTTCATATTTTGAGATTTGACTTTTCAAAGACACGCTTTGATCATCCAGTTGCTCAATTTTAGGATCGAAGATTTTGCACTCAATCGAGCGATTTTCTTTTGAAAACTAAGTTGTTGATTGTGAATATCTTTTCACACCAATTAAGATGACGTTTTGCATTGTAAAGTTCGTTAAGTAATCGTTTATTTTAGCTTTTAAAGACTCGATCCAAGCACATTATCGATTCTAAACAGATTACCACAGAGTCAACATTATCGCAGAGATATAATCGATGCATGTGGCAAAGAATTGAATAACACAACATTATGGATATCGGCACATATAACATCTTTCAAGAGTCGATCAACATCTTTTCTCAACAATTTCTTTTACGTTTAGTATTAGAAATAGATGTTTGGTTTTCTAAAACGACCTTCATCACTCCAAGTTCCTTATGAAAATCCTTTTCCCAAGCTAATGCACAACTTTTCAAATTTTTAACGTTAGGTAAAGATTTTCTAAAAATGTCTCTTTGTTCTCGCGCAGAGGCGATTGAAAGTGTTGAACTTTGATTTCGAATGATATTCTATCTCATGTTCTAAATTTTGAGGTCACCATGAAAATATCAAAATATCTAAGAATTTTGCGATTTTCGTGTTTTGAGTTTACTTCACCGATGGAAGGTAAAGGACCATAAATTTGTGCATAATATGGTTGGGGATTAACATTAGAAGACTCTGTGTTTTGATGATAACCCTTGGTGTGTTAGAAGAATCCGTTGGTGTGACAAAAGTGACGGTTTGAATAATTAAAGGTTTGTTGTAAACAATGCTTTTAATTTTGATCGACTCTCGTCTTCGCATCTAATTCCTCTTAACGATGATATTCAACAACACTCATAACAAAGATCGTTAATTTTATATTACAGACCGAAACTTGTGATTTGGTTTGAATATTTTTAGTGAAAGCTTTGGTTTGTAATCGACTAGATTTGGTCCATATCCTTTTGGATTGGGTTTTAAAGTAAACTTTTCAATAGTCATTATCGATTCACCATGTTTGTAAACAATGCTTTTAAACTCTTTAATTTTGTTTTGCAAGCCGATAATTTCTTCAAGAAGGTCATCTACCGATTCGTGGAATGCTTTTGTATGGAGAACTATTTTGACAAGTTAACAACTCACCTTAGCTTTTGATTTTCCAAGGTGAGAGCGTTAATTTGCTTTTTATGTTCATGTTTTAGTTGTTCTATTTCGCACAACAAAGTATTCTTCGAACGGCTAGATCACGATCATCTCTCTAAATATTTTTCGTTTGATGAGATTTAGCAAAGCGGCTTCAAAACCTTTTCACGGTTTTCTTGAGTTTTGAAAAAGTTGAGTTGCATTTGTAAGCATTCAAAATCCTTGGTTATGATGCATTTTTGCTTTTAAGTCCTTATTAAATGCATAACATTCCTCCATTTTGATTTGATGGTCTTGAATTAAATGAGCAAAATCGGATGAGGCAACATTCGCTTGTTCAACGTGAGTCACAACATGATCATTATTTAGATCCTCGCACAACCACGGAGTCAATTTGATTATCAAAGGAAACCATAAGGTCATCTTGATCGTCAAATGTAACTATTGTGGTTTATTTGAACATCGTCGAATGAGATGTAGATGACTCATTTGAATAAATCGAGCCGTCTTGGATTCGAGATATTGGCGGAGATATTAGTTCGATATGATGATGGTTTGTTCGGGCACGAGACAAGCCATCGGTGTCATACATGGCCTGTTTCACTCATGTGTAACTCATGCATATTAGCCATCAACATAATAACGTTGCATTGGCCTGCAAGTCCTCCATATCATCATCGAGTCGCATCCGCCATAAAGCTCATTCTTTGTTTGTGAGAGATCCACCACTTCATCCTTAAGAGCTAAAAGAAGAGCCTCTTTGAAATAAGCACCCCTAGTCCTTGGCTTTGGGCATGCATTAGCAGTGTCCTTCTCATTGCGCTTGTAGCATCAAGACCATTCAACCCATTTCGAGCATTTCCTGCTCCACCACTTGAGCTTTGTTGTTATTCCTACCCATAGCATTAAACCCTTGACCACCTCCCATTTGACGACCATAACCACGATTCGAACTTCAACTCGTCCATTATTCACAATGACTGATTTCGTGTATTGGATGAGGAACGAATCGATTGTTGGATTTGTTGGTATAACGGCTAAAAGCATTAGCAATCATAACAAATCCTTGTTGTAATGCTTCGAACGGATCGGATTCTCACTAGTTTGACTATGAAGTGCTTGATCATTGTTGTTGTTGTAAGGAACCAATTGATTTTGTTGAGGTTCTTTGTGATTGATCGTTTGGTGTGATTGAGGCAAGTTGGTTGAGTTGCTTGTTGAGGAGGATAACTTTGTTGAGCATATAAGGCAAGTTGTTGATTTTCCGGATGTGTAGGTGGAGCAATTTGAGCACGGAGAATCCTTTCCCGATCAACTTCCTTTTCATGAGGCTTCAAGTAATCGTACAACAATCCATATGTAGAATGGTGCATATTCTTCGCTTGACGGAGAAAATGACATACTTCTCCCATTGGGACCAAGACTACTCAGAACTTAGTATTCATCGCAATTCTTGGCATGATGATGTTGTGTTTATCCAAATCATTGATGATGTCCGAAAATCGATGATGATAAGACTCTAGTGTCTCTCCGTGTTCAATCATGAAGTGTTCATAAGCCAAGTAAATTTTGGATTCCAAATCCTCCGATTGAGTGCTGATCCTTCCATAAGAAGATGAATATGGTCCCACATTTCCTTTGCGATCTTTTGAGCATCAACACTTCAAGAATTGGGTTAGGTAATCCTAAAAGGATATATTGCATTGCAAGCTCATCACTTCATAGTGTAGAAGTTCGTTTGATTTAACTCGCTGTGATAGCAATGTTTGTTTGTTCATCTCTCGTGGAATAGCATTAGGATCTCCGGCACAATGACGAGAGGCATCTCAAATGGACCTTCCAAGATAACCTTCTTTAAGAACTTTCCATGTGGCTTCTTCAGATCACAAAACCTAAAGAACCTTATCACCCATTGATCGTAGTTTCTCGGAGTGAGCATTGAGGTCTATCAAGTGATCCAAACCTCATTGTCACAATTCTCAATTTTGGTCATTTCTTAAACTCTACATTCATCATATTAGCTCATGCATAGTTTTGCATTTCACATTAAACATATAATTTCATATTAAATAAACGTAATCGCGAATTAATTATTTTGAACATTTGATACCATACTTCCAAAATTCATCACAATATATTTTATACTCATATTAAGTCTATAAAATATTATTATTAGTTTACCGGTGTTTTAAATTTATTTCGCATATAAATTGTTATGTTTATATAAATTACGACGGTTTTCTTAAATTCAACCCGATAAATATTTATTCACTCAAATCTTTCAATAAATGTATTTTACAATTTTTATGACCTCAATATATTTTATCTTGACCCGTGAAAATTTATTTTTATCTAACGCTACCTTAAATATTCAAATGGGTACACAATTTACCACAAGTCTTCAAGTAACTTACATTTTATAATACTTATACAATTAATTACAACAAAATACAACTTGATCATTTTCTTTTATATCAAAGTCGGCAAGGAGGGGGGAGGTGTCACTTTGGATGCAAAAATATCTTATGCTTATAATACATATTATACTAAAAACACACACAAACAAAATATCACAAGGTGAAAACACACTTTTTCTCTCTCTTTTCCTCTTCCAAACCGCCACCATAGTAGACATCAAGGAGATCATAAATTTTTCCAAGGCAAGGTTTTAACACACTAGTATCACTCTTTGTTGAAGGTTTTGCAATAAAACCTAGGGTGATTAGGATAAACCTTTTGTCCTTAAACCTCATCAAGTATTCTTGTAAGCATCTCATGTTTATTTTTCATCTTACATATTCATTTCATATTCATTTCATCATATTTGAGCCAAAACATGCAAGTCATATGATGTTGTACCACTTTTCAATGATTTTCAAGAGTTATGAATATATATAATCCATCCTATAATTATTCCTTGTTATATATTAGTTTTGGTGATGTCTAGGAAACCATGACACCCTAAGAAGGTGTATGGTAGGATTAGAATAGCTCCGGAGTTGTTTTGAATGGGTTAGAATAGGTTTGGCGCGAGAAAAACTCATTTCGACACGTATAAAATAAGGTCTGTCCATATTTTTAATTCTGGGAAAATCCGACAGTAGATAAATATTTTTGGGCTAGATAATTAGAAAATACACTTTAAAACGAAAACGTAGCCGCTTGAATGGATTAAAACGGAGCTATAACGAAGAAGTTATGAATTTTTCAAGTTTGTGAAGAAAACTATTAATTTCGAAATTTCACATGAAAATGTCACTCCTTACGAGTCAAAAATGAGTCTTAAGCTTTATAAATTGTTTCGACTTATCAAAAATATATTAGTATACTTTGACACGAATCTAAGGATGTAGAAAACGTAGAAAACGGACTTGTAACGATTAAATTACACGCGATAAACCAAGTTGCCGTAACTTTATTCTATTAGCAAAATTAATATATTCTTTATTACAAACATACTACGGCAACTAAAGGACCATGTTGGCGGACGTTTTTAACAATGATGTAGAACTTTTTATAACGTGATGTCTTCTAGTAAAAGTAAGTTCACCTAGCATATTTTCCAAAATGTTAAACCGTTTGTTGAGCGGAGTTGTAACGAATAACATATAGTCACTCAAACTTTGCCGAAAACCATCCTTTAAACTATATTTTTGGACTAAAGTGCAATACTTAACCTATATTTTTCTTGGTGATTGAGACCTCTAGGATGAAAACTTAAACACTAAAACTTTGAGATTATGATACAAGCTTCCCAAAACCGTTGAGGTCATTTCCTAACACTCGACGTGCACCATTTTACGACTAACTTTTCAAGGCCATTTTAGTCATTTTCATGAAAATTTCAACGACATTATTTTACGACGAAAAGTTATAATTTCACAATAAATCATTAAATGACTATCGTGGGATATCATTTCAACGTAAATACTTGTAAAGTATTTTATAATATGACGGGATGTCATAAACATATTTTGACGATAAACATTATTTCCAAAATGTACAAGTGGTATGGATATCATATGGAGTTGCATGCACAACATTGTATCACACTATCACGCATTCACGACAACATATCATAACTCAAGTCATGACATTCATTTTAGGTCGCGGATAGTTTCCGAGCCTCATTTTAGTGCACTTCATTTTGTTAGCATATCAATCATACCAGGTGAGTTCCATAGCCCCATTTTCAATTGTTTTTATACTACTTTGGGGGAGATACATGCTCAACTACTTGCTTTTACAAATACAAATATTCAAAACATTTACACTTTTATGCTACGCCATACTTTTTATACTTGATTGCATTATACTTGATTGTGTTATACTAAACTTGAAAGTCTCCTTGGATAACACACGCATTGGGTTTCGGAGATGAAGTAGAACCAATGCTATTACTTTCCTTGTGAGTTCATACCCCGCTTTAACTCATTTAAATTCTTATAAACTATTTGGGGCGAGATATATGCTTATTTATCCAAACATTTAAACTCTTTTGCCAAACAACATTACTTATACTTTACACTTGATTGCGTTATATACTTGATTGGGTTATACTTGTTTTCATATGCATATTTGGAACAAACATACAAGAATTAGTGGCTCCAAATTAAGTTGTTGGAAGGCTATTAATTTACAAACATACAAGAATTAGTGGCTCCAAATTAAGTTGTTGGAAGGCTATTAATTTACAAACATACAAGAATTAGTGGCTCCAAATTAAGTTGTTGGAAGGCTATTAATTTACCAACATCCCAACACGAGTGTTGGAAGAACCTTGTGGTGACATTTATACTTTTAACTACTATGATACATGCATACATGATTGACATACTATTTTTAGCGATTGGGTTGTAAACACACGGGTTGCAAGTTTTGTATGGGCGGGACTTGGAACCGAGTGGATTCTGATGCCTTTGCTTTGTGAACTATTCTATTTGACCAAAAACTTTGCCTTTGTTGCATAAACGTTCTTTAAAAGCTTTACTTGTTAACTCTATGAACTCACTCAACCATTGTGTTGACACTTTAGCATGTTTTATCTCGGTATCTAAGGCATTCACTTCATGGCATGCATGGACATATCATAGAGTCGTGGTGACGACGCGTCACACATGGGATTTATGCATTTAAAACAACGTTTGGCTTGTAACAAACTTATTTCCGCACAAATTGATTTCTATTTGGGAACTACATTTTGTAAACTCGATTATTTTAATGAATCAAGCGATATTTTCAAAATGACACTTTAGGTCGCTCGATATAATCTGTAACTTTGATGCTATGATGGTCATCCCCAAGGTATTCCATTCATTGCAAAGCAGGTAATTTGGGGTGTGATGATTGGTATCGAGAATCGGTTATAGAGAACTAGGTTGCATCATTGACCCTAGACTATAACTACATCATCATAGCATCTCATCATATCATTATAAGTGCACATTCTTTATACATGCGGACTTATGACTCAACACCAAACATCATATGAGTCGATTAGTCCAAGCATTGCATAGTTACTCTAAATTATACATAGCACGATCACCTATGTCTAATTCGGGAAGAATCATGCAATGAAGGGAGTAGTAGTCTCATATGTGTAAGCAATTCGTAATCAAGCCAAATTTTCAAAGATTTTCTTCAAACCACTTGTTTCAGTTTGATCCGAGCGACAGTTCTTGTTTGATGAGTTGCAAAGATCGAGCTAGAAACAAGTCGTTACCTAAACCGATTTAGCCTAATCGTATGACAGTTCTTGTTTGATGAAGTTGTGGGATTAAGTAAAAATCGGTTACCAAAAAGTCTTTTAAAAATTTTGCTTGAGAATGGGAAAGCTTGTCTCATCGAGCCTAATCATAAGAAAGCATGTATTTAGGACGGGAATTGCTCACGATAGCACGGGAACGTACCTTGTTGGACGAGTAACTCATATGCATGAGCATTGACATAATCATATAGACCATACACAAGCATAAACTTCTAGAACCCTTGTCGAGGTTCGAACCATAGTATCATCGATTGAATCACGAGGACGTGATTCCTCTGACATGGGAAGAATGTCACAATTCTCAATTTTTGGTCATTTCTTAAACTCTACATTCATCATATTAGCTCATGCATAGTTTTGCATTTCACATTAAACATATAATTTCATATTAAATAAACGTAATCGCGTAATTAATTATTTTGAACATTTGATCCGTTACTTCCAAAAATTCATCACAATATATTTTTATACTCATATTAAGTCTATAAAAATATTATTATTAGTTTACCCGGTGTTTTAAATTTATTTAGTATATAAATTGTTATGTTTATATAAATTACGACGGTTTTCTTAAATTCAACCCGATAAATATTTATTCACTCAAATCTTTCAAGAAATGTATTTTACAATTTTATGACCTCAATATATTTTATCTTGACCCGTGAAAATTTATTTTATCTAACGCTACCTTAAATATTCAAATGGGTACACAATTTACCACAAGTCTTCAAGTAACTTACATTTTATAATACTTATACAATTAATTACAACAAAATACAGCTTGATCATTTTCTTTTATATCAAAGTCGGCAAGGAGGGGGGAGGTGTCACTTTGGATGCAAAAATATCTTATGCTTATAATACATATTATACTAAAAACACACACAAACAAAATATCACAAGGTGAAAACACACTTTTGCTCTCTTTTCCTCTTCCAAAACCGGCCACCATAGTAGACATCAAGGAGATCATAAATTTTTCCAAGGCAAGGTTTTAACACACTAGTATCACTCTTTGTTGAAGGTTTTGCAATAAAAACCTAGGGTGATTAGGATAAACCCTTTTGTCCTTAAACCTCATCAAGTATTCTTGTAAGCATCTCATGTTTATTTTTCATCTTACATATTCATTTCATATTCATTTCATCATATTTGAGCCAAAAACATGCAAGTCATATGATGTTGTACCACTTTTTCAATGATTTTCAAGAGTTATGAATATATATAATCCATCCTATAATTATTCCTTGTTATATATTAGTTTTGGTGATGTCTAGGAAACCATGACACCCTAAGAAGGTGTATGGTAGGATTAGATTAGCTCCGGAGTTGTTTTGAATGGGTTAGAATAGGTTTGGCGCGAGAAAAACTCATTTAAACACGTATAAAATAAGGTCTGTCCATATTTTTAATTCTGGGAAAATCCGACAGTAGATAAATATTTTTGGGCTAGATAATTAGAAAATACACTTTAAAACGAAACGTAGCCGCTTGAACGGATTAAAGCGGAGCTATACTTGAAGAAGTTATGAATTTTCAAGTTTGTGAAGAAAACTATTAATTTCGAAATTTCACATGAAAATGTCACTCTTTACGAGTCAAAAATGAGTCTTAAGCTTTATAAATTGTGTCGACTTATCAAAAATATATTAGTATACTTTGACACGAATCTAAGGATGTAGAAAGCGAGAAAAGCGGACTTGTAACGATTAAATTACACGCGATAAACCAAGTTGCCGTAACTTTATTCTATTAGCAAAATTAATATATTCTTTATTACAAACATACTACGGACAACTAAAGGACCATGTAAAGGCGGACGTTTTTAACAATGATGTAGAACTTTTATAACGTGATGTCTTCTAGTAAAAGTAAGTTCACCTAGCATATTTTCCAAAATGTTAAACAGTTTGTTGAGCGGAGTTGTAACGAATAACATATAGTCACTCAAACTTTGCGAAAACCATCCTTTAAACTATATTTTTGGACTAAAGTGCAATACTTAACCTATATTTTCTTGGTGATCGAGACCTCTAGGATGAAAACTTAAACACTAAAACTTTGAGATTATGATACAAGCTTCCCAAAACCGTTGAGTTCATTTCCTAACACTCGACGTGCACCATTTTACGACTAACTTTTCAAGGCCATTTTAGTCATTTTCATGAAAATTTCAACGACATTATTTTCTGACGAAAAGTTATAATTTCACAATAAATCATTAAATGACTATCGTGGGATATCATTTCAACGTAAATACTTGTAAAGTATTTTATAATATGACGGGATGTCATAAACATATTTTGACGATAAACATTATTTCCAAAATGTACAAGTGGTATGGATATCATATGGAGTTGCATGCACAACATTGTATCACACTATCACGCATTCACGACAACATATCATAACTCAAGTCATGACATTCATTTTAGGTCGCGGATAGTTTCGAGCCTCATTTTAGTGCACTTCATTTTGTTAGCATATCAATCATACCGGTGAGTTCCATAGCCCCATTTTCAATTGTTTTTATACTACTTTTGGGAGATACATGCTCAACTACTTGCTTTTACAAATACAAATACTCAAAACATTTACACTTTAATGCTACGCCATACTTTTTATACTTGATTGCATTATACTTGATTGTGTTATACTAAACTTGAAAGTCTCCTTGGATAACACACGCATTGGGTTTGGAGATGAAGTAGAACCAATGCTATTACTTTCCTTGTGAGTTCATACCCGCTTTAACTCATTTAAATTCCTATAAACTATTTGGGCGAGATATATGCTTATTTATCCAAACATTTAAACTCTTTTGCCAAACAACATTACTTATACTTTACACTTGATTGCGTTATATACTTGATTGGGTTATACTTGTTTTCATATGCATATTTGGAACAAACATACAAGAATTAGTGGCTCCAAATTAAGTTGTTGGAAGGCTATTAATTTACAAACATACAAGAATTAGTGGCTCCAAATTAAGTTGTTGGAAGGCTATTAATTTACAAACATACAAGAATTAGTGGCTCCAAATTAAGTTGTTGGAAGGCTATTAATTTACAAACATACAAGAATTAGTGGCTCCAAATTAAGTTGTTGGAAGGCTATTAATTTACCAACATCCCAACACGAGTGTTGGAAGAACCTTTGGTGACATTTATACTTTTAACTACTATGATACATGCATACATGATTGACATACTATTTTTAGCAGTGGGTTGTAAACACACAAAGTTGCAAGTTTTGTATGGGCGGGACTTGGAACCGAGTGGATTCTGATGCATTTGCTTTGTGAACTATTCTATTTGACCAAAAACTTTGCCTTTGTTGCATAAACGCTCTTTAAAAGCTTTACTTGTTAACTCTATGAACTCACTCAACCATTGTGTTGACACTTTAGCATGTTTTATCTCGTATCTAAGGCATTCACTTCATGGCATGCATGGACATATCATAGAGTCGTGGTGACGACGCGTCACATGGGATTTATGCATTTTAAAACAACGTTTGCCTTGTAACAAACTTATTTCCGCACAAATTGATTTCTATTTGGGAACTACATTTTGTAAACTCGATTATTTTAATGAATCAAGCGATATTTTCAAACGACACTTTAGGTCGTTCGATATAACTCAGTAACTTTGATGCTATGACACCATCCCCAAGGTATTCCATTCACGCAAAGCAGGTAATTTGGGGTGTGACACTCATGAACCGATTGTTGGTCGCTTAAAGCAGCACATCTTTGCAAACCAAGTGGGTTCCTTCATAGTGTTCCTTGATGGATGTTGATTGAAGTCATTTGTGTAGGGTTGAACTTGAAGACTTGGCGGTGTTTGAACCATTTGTGGTGGAGGAATTGCTCCAAGTTGTGGAGTATGTTGTTGATTAAATTGTTGTTGATAAATTGCTTGTTGTTGATTCCATTGTTGATGTTGTGGACTTAGTTGTTGTTGTCGTTGAGGATAAGTGTAAGGAAATAGTTAGAGTATGGTGGTTGTGACATGTTGAAAACTTGTGTTGGTAAAATGGATCTTTGTAGTCGAATGAACCTTTGTTTATGAAGTGTCCTTAGGCGTAGAAATCACAATTATCCAAGTAGCACTTATGCGTAAAACACCAAAGTTACGCCTAACAATCGAGAGTTACGTAGAATTAGCTTACGCGTAAGTAGGAAAAGACTCTAAAGTTAGCGTAGACACAAAGTTAGGCGTAGAAAGTTAGGCGAGGATTATCTTATGCGTAAGACTAGGCTTAGGCGTAAGATGAATCTTATCGTGGGATTTCTACGCGTAGCTTTATGCTTATGCGTAAGTTTAGGGTTTTATCCCAAGTGATCTTTACACTTCACAAAGGCAAGAGATTTCCAAAGTCGACGATTTTGAGGCTTATCCAAGCAAGAAAACACGGAGTAAACCACTAAAACGAAGATCAAGCCAAGGATAACCTTACGCGTAGTTTTAGGGTTTTGCTACGCGTGGGATTACTCGTAAATATGATTATGCTCAAAGTTGTTTCTAAACCGGTTTTGTGTGATGAAATAGCTTCAATAACACCAAAAGACACAAAAGTGTGAAAATTGATGAACCAAAACTCTTAAAAGCGATTCTGGCGTAGGATAGAACCTTCGTGACAAAACTAGATGAAAACGATGATCTACACACAAAGTTGAAACTTTTGCCAAAAGCGATGAAGTTTAACACCTTATAACGTTGAAAGGACAAGAATCTTGGATTAAAAGTGTAAAAATTACGTTTTGATCAAGCCAAAGTTATGGAGACGCAAGTTAAGCGTGAGACCAAAACTCACTTCAAACAATACGCTCACTCAACTATTAAGCGATTGATACCACTGTTAGGTCACTAGATTTACAACACAAGCTTACTAGAAAGAGATAAAGGCGATTGAGCAAGTAAACCAGCACACACACACGTTATACTAAGACAATTATCGTAGAGTATGTAGTGAAAGAAAACTTGAACAACCAACCTTCAAATGAAGGTTTACAAGAGTATTTATAGGCAAGGAGCTAGGGCAACACTCCCACTCCTTCCCTTTTCCTTATTGGACATGAGCCTAAGCTTATGGGCCTTCTACATAAGCTTGACCTTAAACAAACATAAAGGCCATAATAAACTACCTATTACATATGAGTAACTAACACTTGAATTATGGTTTAGGAGTGATTCCAACAAGGGTCAAGACGAAGACATTAGTGAAGGGTGTCGATCGTCCGTATTGAAAGCACTAGTGAAGGGTGCTTAGAAGTCAAGGCTAAAGGCATTAGTGAAGGGTGCCTAGAAGTCAAGTCACAAGGCATTAGTGAAGGGTGCCTTAAGATCGAGTCAAAGGCATTAGTGAAAGGTGCCTAAGGTATACATTCGATATGGTGTGTTCGGTGTACAAGATAGATTAGTATTGGGTCAAAGGATATCGATATCCTTGTTGTTGTTGTTCTAAGGAGTGGATCTCCTTTGGGGTTAGTTGTTGTTGTAGTGTTGGGTAGTAGTTCCTCCATTGTAATGGAACTCGGTATCTAGCCTAATACCGAATAAAGGATAGGCGACGTTGTGATAGGTTTGGTTCTACCTCGTGGAAGAACCCGGTATCTAGCCTTGTACCGGATAAAGAGTAAGCAACGTTGTGAAGGCTTCTCCACCATAAGGAGTTGGTGTCGTGTAGTGTTTATGAACTCGAGTAGGTGACTCGGGGAGTGGAGTAGGGCAAGGAAGGTGTCCTTGTAGCCCGAACCACTATAAATACTCGCGTTGTGGTTTTGTGATTCTTACTCCTTATCTTTCATTACATACTTATATATGCTTGTCTATCAACATCCAACACACATGTTTAAATAGATTGACATGATTCTATCTAAATAGTTTAAAACCAAGTTTTAATCGGTAAAACTATTCAACCCCCCTTCTAGTTTTCCACAATTGGCATCAGAGCTTCGTTACCAAGTTTCTTAAAGTATATTGTACTTTAAAAACTTGATACGATCCATGTTTAATTGAAAACTACAAAGAAGATCTTTTACGAAAACAAAAACCATGTTTTTAAAACACCTTGTTTGGATGTTGATTAGATGACAACATTTTTTTATTATTTATTTAATTACACTAACCTTCCTTGTCATGTTGCTTAGTTAAAGCTCATACTTATCAAGCCATAAGAATTGCTTGATAACAAGAATACCTTCCCAAGAAGGTATCTTAAACAGAAGGAACCGGAGTTGTTCATCGACAATTGTTGTGTCATTTGTAAAGATATTCCTAAATGCATTAGAGGTATGATTTCCACTTATCTCTAAATAACATTAGCTTAATTAATAAGTATGCTTATGTTGACTTATAGTCCAGAATGGGCCAGACCCAATGGGCCGAAGTCAATAAAAGGGTGGCCCACATCCTACGTAACCCTAATCTACACACTATAAATATAAGGATACGATGATCCTTCCCAACAGGTTATACTCTCTCACTAAACCCACATACTTCTCTCTATTGATACTGACTTGGCTGTCGGAGGCTGGATCCCGGGGCTCCGGCCTCGGGTCCCCTTCTAACCGGTTCTTCTTTGTGTGTAGCATTATGCCGCATGTTTCCGGTCCGTCCCAAACATTATGTCGCGGTCCGGGTTCTTTATATTTATGGTCCGCTCTAAAAATTATGCCGCATGTTTCCGGTCCGTCCCAAACATTATGTCACGGCCCGGCTTCTTTATATTTATGGTCCGCTCTAAAAATTATGCCGCATGTTTCCGGTCCGTTCCAAACATTATGTCGCGGCCCGGCTTCTATATATTTACGGTCCGTTCCATGATTTATGATTATTCAAATATGGCCTTGCTTCTTTATATTTATGATGATCCGCTCCATGATCATTTAAATATACTATATTTATGGTCCTACTTCCAAAAGTTCATGGTCCGCTCCGTGAAAAATAAATCATTACTTCCGGAATCACTTTTATGGAATATACAAGAATGACTTAGTATATTATTGTCGAAGATATACGGAAGTAACACACTTTTATGGAATATACGGAAGTAACACACACTTTTATGGAATATACAAAAATGACTTGGTATATTGTTGTCGAAGATATACGGAAGTAACACACTTTTATGGAATATACGGAAGTAACACACACTTTTATGGAATATACAAGAATGACTTAGTACATTATTCGACAGCAATATCGTCATGAAGAGTCCGCTCCATATTTGATATATAAAATCATGCTTGGACACACATTCTTTATGGTCCGCTCCATATTTTATTTTTTGGTCTTCGCGGTCGCAAGCTCTGGCTTATGAAGTTATTTGTCGAAGTAGCCAAGTTAGAAGCTCCGTCCTTTCATAACGCTCCGCGTCCGGACATATTTTGTTTTTGGTGTTCGCGGTCGCAATCTCCGGCTTATGAAGTTATTGCTGTCGAAATAGCCAAGTTAGAAGCTCCGTCCTTTCATGACGCTCCGCTCGTCCTGACATATTTTATTTTTTGGTGTTCGCGGTCGCAAGCTCCGGCTTATGAAGTTATTATTGTCGAAGTAGCCAAGTTAGAAGCTCCGTCCTTTCATGACGCTCTGCGCGTCCGGACACATTTTATTTTTTGGTGTTCGCGGTCGCAAGCTCCGGCTTATGAAGTTATTGTTGTCGAAGTAGCCAAGTTAGAAGCTCCGTCCTTTCATAACGCTCAGCGTCCGGCATATTTTATTTTTTGGTGTTCGCGGTCGCAAGCTCCGCTTATGAATTTATTCTTTGTCAAGTAGCCAAATTAGAAGCTCCGTCCTTTCATGACGCTCCAGCGTCCGGACATATTTTATTTTTTGGTGTTCGCGGTCGGAAGCTCCGGCTTATGAAGATATTCTTGTCGAAGTAGCCAAGTTAGAAGCTCCATCCTTTCATGACGCTTTGCACATCCGGACATATTTTATTTTTGGTATCGCGGTCACCAATCTGATCACCATCTGCTGCCAAGTGCCTTCGGAGGTAAATCACCAATCAACCAACTTGGATGCTTCTAAAGTCTTTGTAACTTACATTTGGAAGTTTAATTCACAATGACGAACATCATGAGCCCATGGCTGTAGGATCGTAATATTTATTGTGTTGATGATTCGGGTGGTCTTGGATGATCAAAATACATGTTTGCCATGGTTAGAGAGAAAGTAGAGAGGAAGTTTCTTGCTAGAGAGTTGCTTTGTAAATTATCAAATGTTAGATTGAAGCTCCACCCTTCCATGGATGGAAGGGGTATTTATAATTCTGAATACACGACCTTCTATCGGCTGTGGATCGGGCATACAGATGGGTAAAGACCGTCCTTCCTCCACGGTGTTACACTAAACTATTCTACGCTACTAATTAACTAATTAACTACATAATAACGTAATTAACTACAAATCTACGAGCTAACATATGCTAGACCATTATTGGGGTGTGACACTTTAACATGGAATTTCCAATTCCTAACAATCTCCCTAAGGAGGTCACCCCATGAAATACATTTTGCTTCCTAGCATTCTATCTTTGACTTCGTTCTTGAGCTCGTAGACTTGAATTCTTCATTTCGCAATCTTTGTGCTTAAGTAGCGATTCTTTAAAGTCCGCGTAGATTTGTACTTTAAGTGGAGGTCTTTGAACTGATCCACATCTTTGATGATCTTGAGCTTTCTTTGAGATCATCACCACGATAAATCTGGATCACCCTTTATTGTGTTGCCATCATGTGAAGTTGTGACTTTCGGACCGACATGCTCACACTTTTGAATCATGACATCTTTCCATCGAGTAGCGGAAGCTTCTTGGTTCATGATATTTGCGTGATGTAGCGAAGCATTGTATAAAAATATCGAACTAGGTTATGTAGATATGCACGATCATGATTTCTTCAAATTAAGTGTGGATCTTTGTGAGCATGCGGCTTTGGATTGACCGCTCAATTATGATTAGTCGCAACCGTCCAAATGTACCGCAAACAACGATTAACAACAATTATGATCACCGCAACCGTCAAATTATGACCGATCATGATTTCTTCAAATCTTTGATCACTTCGTCGAATTGAGGTACACGCCCACGGTTCCCGTTGATCGATTACAAATCTTGCTGTGATCGTATAATTCGAGGAATCTCCTTGATGTGGTTTCGCGTTTGCTCAGCCGTTCTCAAACCGAACGCCTCAAAGAAGACAACACGAGTGAGTGAACAAATAATTGAGTTTCACCGATTGATGAAAAATTGATTTGAAAAACAATGGCGTATTGCTTGAAGAAAGAGTTTTGCAATCTGACGAAGGTTTTATGAGAAAGATCAATTTTCAATCATAAATACTTTTCAGATTTGAAATGAGTACACATTCGATGTGCTAGATAAAAGAAGAGATTTGCACATCGAAGCTTTTTCCAAAAGTATTTTTCAATCGGAGATACTTTTGTGTTTGAAAACATGAATACACATTCAACGTGCTAGAGAAAAGAAGGTTTGCACATCGAACTGTTTTTCCAAAAGTATTCGTCAATTCCAATCCTGGACCAAGGTTGATTCAAGATTGAATCTCCCCATCGTTTCTATCCAGTTGTCACAAGCTTGATCTTACAAGAAGATCCCACATGTCACCCACCAAGAGCTTGTATGATGTTGGCTCTAGAAGGATTTCCATCTTCATCGTGAATACTTTACATATCACTCGGATGTTCTGGCAATACCACAAGGATAATGCATAGGACTCTTAAATATATTCTCACTTTCTACATTATTTGAAACAACAAGTCTTCATTAATTTAGTGTCCTAATGAGATATTGTGGATGATCTCTTGGATCTAGACTCAATAGTGCACATTTTTGGTTCCTATGCTGGAGACTAGGAGAGGTCTCTTCTTCAATATCAACAATCTCTAAGAAAGTTGATAGATAATGTCGGTTCCCGTGAGAATGAAACAAGCCCTTTTAAGAGGAACTTGAGTGGTTTGGGAAGTTGTAGTGTAGTGCGTCCATTGGGTCCATGACGTCTTGTCTTCAATCACGATGTTACCTTAGTAAACACCGAAGAGCATATGTATTGAACCCAGTTCGCCCTAAGGTTGAATTATTGGAGGGCTATTTCTTTTCACCCTTTTCATATTCATTTCTTTTCATTCTTCAACCCTTGATTGCTTACGAGACTTCATAACTAGAACCTTGTTGGGTTTATTCGATTACTAGCTCTGTCTCGGTCCGCACTCTTCCCATATCTCACTTTTCTCCTTTTTCATCATACCTAAGGACTCTACACTATCTAGTGGATTGTCACAGGTAGATCCCTCCGGCTCTGGCGGGATCGTGGGAGCGAATACCTAACCTAACCATCCTTATAACACCATGCATAAAATAAATTGGTCGGTCTTTTGGTATTGTTCTTTCCTTCATGAAACCAATTGAAAAATCATTTGGAAAAATAAATCAAGGTACTTGTGATACGAGATCAAAGCATTTTGTACCTTAATTATTTTGATCATTAAGAAAACCTCCCCCTCAACATGTGCATATGGTTTAGAAATTGTTTAGCACATGGAGTTAAGAGGACTTTGAAATATTTTCTTTGATCACTATTTTCATAGAAAAAGCTATTTGATTTTCTTGGTAAAATTCTCCCCCTCAATATGTGCATAGGATATTTGAAATCATTTTATCACATAGAGGCAAGAGTTCATTTGAAGCACATCCACGATTACAAAAGCCATTTAAGAAACCATTTGCTCCCCCTCAATATGTGCATCGATAACCGAAAGAGTTTAACACATATTAGAGAGAACTTGCACTTTGAATCAAAACGATCATCATTTATCAAATTTCAATATTAAATCATAAATTCTCCCCCGATCAAAAATATCAAACCCTTTGAGATTTTGGATCCCAAGTGATTTAATAAGGTTTAGAAAACATGGGAGAATATGTGCCTTGTTTAAATACTCATTTTGTTTTTGGATAAATGCTCCTCCTCAAACATGTGCATCATATGTTGAAATCGTTTGGCACATGGAGGCAGGAGTACCTTTGAAGGACTAAAACCAATTCCATTAAAACAGATTTGAGATTTAAATCACTATCTCTCCCCCGATCAAAATATCAAACCATTTGAGATTTGTGATCCCATCTGATTTAAATCATTTAGAAAAGTTTAGGGAAAGACGTAGTAAGATTTGATTTTGAAAAATGACATATAAGGACCAAATTTAGACATTAAAGATTGTTAGTGTCAGGTATGATTGTTTTAAGAGACCTTTAAGTAAAATAAAACAATTTCACAATCAAACAAAAGAAGAAAAAGTTTCCTTTTGAGCGGATCTTTGAGTTTTAAAGAAAATCATACCATGACATAACATTAAATCTTTAGATCACCACATTTTAACGTACAAACCGGAACTTTTATGAAGAAATATTGTTTGAAAATATTATATTTTAAATCACTCTCCCCTCAATCGATGACCGAAGTCGATAATTGAGTGACATAGGTTTTGATAAAAAGAAGTCCGTGATTTTAAAATTTAGTCCAATTTATTTTCAAAACAATATTTTTCCATTTTCAAAAACAATATTATTCAAAGTTTTAGAAAATGGTATCATTCACTACTTGTCCGCATAAAGATACATTTGGTGGTTGAGAAGCTTCCGTTGTTCTTTGTAGGGCTTGGAAGAAAACCGTCTGCGATGCGGTGAGACTTCTTCTTACGTTGCATTTTGAATGCCAACCGAGGTCAAATTAAGCTCCGTTTCTTCAATCACTTAGAAGAAAACCATCTCTCGATGCGGTGAGACCTCTTACGTTGCATTTATGCCAACTCCATTGAAGTCCAATTAAGCTCCGTTTCTTCATTTGTCAACCCAAGAAATAGTTACCCTTTCCTTTCGGCATCCAATCATCTTCATTAGTGGGATCCGGATCGGGAACATTCTTATGTCCATGATATCTGCATACGTTAGTGAACACACATACAAATATATGGTGGTCGAAAACACCCAAACAGCATTCGACTAATAAAAGTCAATTCAACATATCAATCAGTTCATATAAGGTATGGGAATAATGTGTTCATCAAACTATAATCATCTAATCCTAACAATCACATCCTAGAAACCTAGTCCTTCAACATAGGCAATTATCATTTTTAATTAAGCACGTAGGATAATTAAGAAAGTCCGTTAGATGATATAAATTTGAAAACATTCTCCCCTCAATCAATGACTCTTTTTGAAAAGATTAAAAGCACATAAGTCATTGATTGAGTTTTCGCTATTACGAAAAACTCGAATCGATTGATTTTCAAGCAACTCATTTACCACCATTTTGAATACAACAAATATTTTTCGAAGAATTTTAGACGGAAAAACATTTATGTAGGAACAGCAGTCCTTCGACATACTTTCCTCAAATTGTTTTAGGATAAGTGCATGAAATATTTGAAAATAGGTTTAGCGAAAGACTTTCCTTTCTTGAAGAATGGGTTGCTATCTCAAATAATAGCAAACCATGGTTTAAGCGCTGGTCACGATCAAGTAAGCTGCAAGCCATAGTTTGTGACATGTTTAGAAAAGAATATTTACACCTCGCTCGAACTTCATCTATGGTCCCATGCCATTATTGAATGACATTTCTAAGACCGCAGATGTTATCGATACGAAGACATGTCATGAGAAAACATATTTTGGTATTTTTGAAATTTTCGATTTTTAATGGATTTTGTTGGTTTTATATTTTTCTATTTTGTTTCTTTGGTTTTATATTTTGTATTTGGTTTTTAAAAATATATACACAGATAGAGTAGATGATATAGTTTTAAGAAGATGATGATCTGAGTATCGAGATAAGGATATCGCTGACCCGTTGTAGAAGATAAAAGTCATCATCCTAAAACTTTCACCACCAAAGCTTCCGAGGCTCTTGCATTGAAGAAAAAATTAAACCATCCGAAAGTGAGACTTTGCGCCTTCCCACCAAACCGAAAATCCTTTTAGTCGAGCAGATTCAAAGCTTTCTTTAAAGCTTCCTTAGCAGTGCACAAAGAAGCACACCATTATCATCGAACTTGCGCTCCTTTTAAGAATAATTACCGTGATTCTTTGTTCGAGGTTATATCATCCAATAGAACAACAACAACGTATCATCCCACATTTAAATAATCTTCTCAAGTTTCATTCCATGAAGTTAGAAGCAATCCATTCCAAAAGGTGTCAAGAGACCACTTCCCCACGTAGTTGAATTGATGCAACCGTCTCTTAGACTAGAGCTCACGAACCGAATACACATACCGAAGACAAAGAAACTTATACCATCAAGTAGCAGATTAAGTCCAATAGCCAAAGAATAACCTCGATGTATACTTTTCTCTCCCCGAAGAAAGTGTATGAAGCTCACGAACCCGGTACCGAATGCCCAAAGAGAATAACCGATAACATTGAATAAGCATGCGAATCATCGATTATCTTTGCGGATGACAATCTGCGGATGTCAACTCGGAATAAGTGATTATATCTCTGAATCACTGATTAATCCCCCAATGTACACAATCTCTCTCCCCTGATGATTGTGATCACATCAAAATCATCACACACTTGTGTACCTCTTTTTATCATCAGAAACTAACTCTTACATCTCTCCCCCATGTAGTTGGAATGAGAACACTAAATGCCTTGATGAGTAAACCTTGAGTTTTTCTGCGGTCATGACATATGTCTTCCCGGGATATCTTCAATCACTTAGAAGTATTAAGTTCATCAAGTTTACTCGCCATGAGTCAAACCTTGAGTTTCTACGGTAATAAAATTTGTCTTCCGGGATATCTTCAATTACTTAGAAGTATTAAGTTCATCAAGTTTTACTCGCGTTTAGATCGTGTCTCCTTCCCCACTGGTTTTGACACTTGAATCGGCAACATATTATCACCCAAATACTTGAAATCTGTTGAGAAGATCGCTTGAAGTCTTTGTGAGAATCAACTTCTTTGAAGAACATAATGAGCAAGTCTAATTGGGGATTAAATATGGCATTTCACTTTCCCCAATTAGTGCTCTCCCTAAATCGACAATCTTTTAATAAATGCCTGAATAAGAAGAAGTCTTTTGATAATTAAATGCAACTCGTCTTTTAGTCTTCTAACATGTACCGAAAATGTAGAACCGATTGTAGACTCGACCTTCTTCAAGATTGTCCGATGGGGATCAAGGTTAACATCTTCATCAAACCAAAAGCATCCCAATTAACTTACATCTTGCAAATCCCTTAACTAAAATCCTCCCAATCAAACAAGAACGGAAAGATGTTCATCAAGGAAATCGACAATCGTCGACCCATAGCGAACACACGGAATGGTAACACCAAGCAAACAATCACATCAAACAAGAATGAAGGTTGTTCGGAGTCATCATGTTGATGTGCACGTGAAGCATTAACGGAAGCACTTGTCGTTAAACTTCATCGATGCGTGTGAAGATGTCAACCAACGGCTCATTGAAGAAACTCCATGTAACGATGACCCGATAAGAAGAAGCTCGGTTCTTACATGAGTTAGGAGCCGTTTGACCATTTATTCTCTAATGCAAAAATTCACACTTCTTCTCCCCTCAAGAATTGCATACGGAGATGCCATTCTTGATTAAGTAAGTGAATATCATCCAAAGTATTCTATTCACACTTCTCCCATAAAATTTAGCACATGATGTCGCCATCGTCATTATAGTTGAGCAAGTGGAATAAGAAAACAATCAACGAGAGTCTGTTCACTTGATAACCGAAAGTGCGTGGAAAAAGTATGAAGCATGTTGATGAGAATGGTCATTAATGAGGAGATTTCTCTTCTTCCGAAGATAAAGCGCGACACGTACACTTTTCTTTTCTTTGAGGAACGAGGCTTGAACTGCTGTGTTCAAACATCATAAGAAGATTTCTCTTCTTGAAAGATAAAGCGCATCAAACGTACACTTTTCTTTTCTTTAGAGAACGAGGCATGAACTGTTGTGTTCATACGTCATAAGAAGATTTCTCTTCTTTAAAGATAAAGCACCTTTGAAATGTACACTTTTCTTTTCTTTAGAAACGAGGCATGAACTGTTGTGTTAAATGACGTCATAATCTCTCTTTTCATCATCTCTTGGCTAAACATGTAATCAACCCCATTATCATTCAATAGGCTCTTTGTTGTGACAAATGATGGAAAACCCAATATGATAAATTTGACCTTGATGTAAACTAACCCGAACTCGTGACTTAAACTTGTACATATGTAACAAAGAGCGGTGTCGATTTCCATTAGCAACTCTAAGTACTCTCTATGTACTCTATACTCTTCAACCAACCAACCATCAAGTATAAGACGACATTACCTCTTGAAAATCTACAATTGAATGTGACCTTTGAGCACTACAACGTAACTCCTTAAAGTGATAGTTATCTTGTGGTGGTAAGAGCCCAATTCCCCCAAGTGGTAAAAGAAAAGGTAAAAGACAACCAATAATAACTAGATTTCCAAGTCTTTGTTTTTGATAATAAGCTTGAACAAGGATCTTGAAGAATCTTCATCCAACCATCCCCGATACCTTCATATACTAAGTACACTCGCCTGTGATAATTCACTTCAACCTCAAATAAATAATACTGAATTAACGTCGTTATCACATCTTCTGGTTAACTGCTCAAATCTAGCCTTCTTTGACATTTAAAAGTGAACTTTGATAATGGTTGTTGGGATATGAAAGTGCTGAAGATATGAAATCATCAAGATATGAAATCTTGTAAGTAGCAAATCTTGGAAGAAGTCAAAGAGTCAAAGCATTGCTAAAGACAAAGTCAAAATCTTGCACTATGAAGTCAAAATCTAATCGCAAGAACAAAAGAACTATTATATTCGTTTATAGAAAGTATTGTAACTCTAGAATATTCTATGTTTAGATTACTTGTCGTACAAGGATACAAATTGTAAACCGACTAAGATATCCTTGAGCCTATAAAAGGACTCCTAGATTGGCCTTAGAGATATACTGAGTTTATGAGTTTTAGAGTTCTGAATTCACAAGTTATTTAGTGTTTTAGAGAGAAGTTCGATAATCTTAGAGTTGTTTAGAGTATCCGCATAATAAGCGATTTGGAGTTTGTAATAAAAGTTATTCTTCTTAGCTTTATTAAGTAAATTCCGCACTTAATAAAGATTGCTCGATGTTTCTTTGTTAATAACTTAGGATTTATTCGAGGTTATTAAACCTTAACAAGCTAGTTTAAGTTAGTTTGATTAAAGTATATCGATCCAACAAGTGGTATCGAGCTTGTGTGGAAACTCGACTAGGAAGAAACCCTACTTCAAAATATTCAAGATGTCATTGAAGTTGTTCCACCACCCTCAATCACCTCACTCATAATTCCAATAATCAAGAAGGGAGAATATGATCTCGGTGCATGAGGATGAGGCAAGATATTGCCATTCTGAGACCATGCTCTATGAAATGTAATTGTTAATGGCAATGAAGTAGTTCAGAACCTATTAATATTCCCTGGACAACCAATAGCACCAAAGGCGTCTTACCGGAAGAACCCTAAGGAATCAAGAAAAGGCACTAAACATTCTTTTATCCGCCATTCGGATGGTCATCTTCTCAAATTTCATGATGCTAAAGATGCTAAGCGACTGGGCTGCTCTCAAGACCAGTTAGAGGAATGAAGCCTCTAAGAAGATGCATAGAAATTTCTGTGAAGCAAAAGTTTGAAACTTTCACATGGGTGAAAGAGAGTCTTGATGCCGCATATGATAGGTTTCAAAATCTCCTCAACATGTTGGAGTTATACAAAGCGATATCATTGAGGATGCTAATTTGAAGTTTCTATGAGTTTGCCATCTACATGGCATGTGATTGCTACAATGATCGAGGACAACAAGGTTTGGATGTCATGGACTTTGATGATCTTTATCATCAGCGAAGGTGTATGAGCATGAGATGAGTGGTCAACCAAATTCCAAGTCTCACAAGATTGCTTTTCTATCATCCGAAGAAGAAGCGTTACTTCAATCAAAATAATCGCTTCTCCTCAAATCTTGCTTCTCAAAGCATCATTGTTTACACCCCTTAATATGCTCGTGAGCCCCACCACCTACCACTTTGCATTCGGATGAAGTTGTGTGCTCCTTCTTTGCACAACAAGCGGTTTACTGCCACTTATGAAGAGCATCTAGCACAGTTGAAGAAGATGCCCTTGAAGAAATTGATATCGGTGGCAAGTTGCTATGATCACTGCAAGGATCAAAAAGTACATGAAGAAGACAGCAAAAGCATTGATTTCAAACCAAAACAAGGAATAACTTTTGACAAATCTCAAATTGAATGCTTCAATTGTCAAAATCGGGTCACTTTGCAAGGAAGTGCGGTTTGCTAAGTATCAAGCAAACAGGACATCTCGAGAAACCAAAACTTGAGCTCAAAGAAATTCCAATAAGCGAAACTAAGGCTTTGGTTGCTCAAGAGAAGTTATCGAGTTGTTGGAGTGAAGATTTTGATGATGAACCGATGACTTCTTGTATGGTAGCGATGGAAGATGCGATTGAAGACACGGTGGATGTATTGGTGGAGCACCGCTTTTGATGAAGAACCCGAACATCTTTGCTTTGGAATCGATGATGGCTTTGGAGGATTTGATTGGAGCAAAGAAAGTGAAGATGATCCTGTTCTTCTTGCAATGGTGGCTACTTCACCAACTCGGTCTCCTATCTACGAGGTATGCTCCAATTGTTATGATTTTATCATAAATTACTTATGATTATGTGATTGAAAGAGATAATTGTGTTAAGGCTAGATCGAAGTGGTGGTTATCTAATTACTTTAGAGTCCATGGAAGCTAAAATAATAACACATGAAAATAATGAAATGGATTGAATGAAAAGTATGAACAACGTGATTACCAGTTAAAACTTAGTGAATGGAAACTAAAGCTGTAAAATTGTTGAAATTGAGAAATTAACTAAGGAGAGAGATGATGCATTAGAAAAGTTTAACTTTGACATGAATCTAGTGCATCCCATGTTACTCATGTTGAAAAACAAAGAAGAGCATACATTAGAACTGGATTAGGTTTTGGTATGAACTTTGATAATATAGAAGAAAACCAACCTAGTGATCGGGATGTAGGTGAATTTGAGGACATAACCACTAGTGATGATGAACTCATTAACTATGTAGATACATCTAGTAATGAGGGCCCAATAAGTGAACCACCTCTTGAGTATAAGAAAGACAAGGATATAATCTTTGTCCCACATCCCATTAGTCATCAACCTATAAGGCATGATGTTTCTCGATTTGGAGTAGCAGTCTAGAATTTAGGAAGAAGCTTGTTGCTCAATCTAGGTCTAAAAACCCAAAGAAGGCTGTTGAAAATAATGTTCAAAATCAAGCGGTACCTACAAATCAAAATCTTGCTCCACAAGCGATACATACGCAAAACCTTTTCAAAGCAGTCTTGCTAAACCTTTTGGGATAACTTTGGTCAAAACAGGTTTAATCATTCACCTAGAAGGCACAATAGTTTTGGTCATAGACATAGAAGAAATCATATTGGGAGTATGGGTGAAAAGCGTGTTTTGTGTGTTTTAGTCCTAATCATTTAATCAAGGATTGTGAACATCATTGAATACCTTAGGAAATTTTCAAAGCATAGGACGGATAACCGAAACCTAGAGAGAACAAACCGGTTTGGAATAATTCAAATAGGGTTAATCACGAAACTTCACATCGGATCATAGATACCCACATCGAGAAGACCTTTTTCAAAACCTTCAAGATCTCACGGTACTTTCCAAAGCTTGCTTTCGAAACAAGGTCTTGATCACACTACTTGGAATAGGAATCCTAGGAGATCTCACTATCAACCTAGAAGGTATTACAATCCATGGGGATCTAGATCACAGGAACCACGTGTTAAACGAGAATGGGTTAAGAGGGAAGGTATCTTGAGGACACACAAGACTTTCAACAAAAAGTGAACTCGATGTTTTTGTGACACAAGAAAAAGCTAATAATCTTGTAAAAGAGATTTATGTTGAAAAATCGAAAGTTTTGAAAATCCATGCTAAAGATCAAAAGATAATTTTGGATCATCATTTGAAAGATAGTGGAATTACATACTCAAAGAATTTGAGTTTGTAACTCCACAAGGAACACAAGTCAAGAATGGCTTGGGTTCCTAAAATCACTAACTCTTTTCTTTGTGCGGGGCAACCCAAAAGAGGAGCTTAAAGATCATCTAATTGTGGATAGTGGTTGCTCTAAAAGCATGACAGAGACAAAGAGATCCCGTCGATTTTAGAAATATTAGTGGAGGAAGAGTTGCATTTGGGAATGATCCCAATGGAGGAAAGATTAATGGAAAAGGAACTATCAAAGCAGGGCTTATAGACTTTGAGAATGTTAGATATGTGAAGGAGCTAAAGTTCAAATTGTTATCGAGTCTCTCAAATTTGTGATAAAAGCATCTGTGTTATTTATCGACACGAATGTCTCATCCTTTCCTCCGATTTTAAACACATTGATGATGACATGGTGGTACTCAGTACCAAGGACAAATGATGTGTATAGTTTAGACATGAAGAGTCTACATTCTTATGGAAGAGCCACATGTTTGGTGGCTAAAGCAACATCTCAAGAGGCACATCAATGGCATAGAAGATTGGGCCATGTTAATTTCAAGAATATCAACAAAGCGGTCAAAGGCAATTTAGTTAGAGGTTTACCTTCAAAGACTTACAAGAATGATCAATCATGCTTGGCATGCAAGAAAGGTAAACAACACAAAGCTTCTGCAAGAAGCTTGAGGAGAGATCTGTCACAATTCTCAATTTCCGGTCATTTTCAAATTTATATTTCATTAAACGTTTATTTTCTTATTAAATAAACGCTATCGCGTAAACATTATTTGAACAATTGATCCGATACTTCCAAAATTATCCCGATATATTTTATACTCATATTAAGATTATAAAAATAATATTATGAGTTTACCAGTGTTTTAAATTTAATTGGTATATAAATTGTTATATTTATATAATTCACGACGGTTTTCGTAAAACGACACGATAATTATTATTTCACTCCAATTTTGCAAGAAAAGTATTTTTATAATTTTATGACTTCAATATATTTTATTTTGATCCGTTAAAAATTTTATTTTAGCTAACGCTACCCTAAATACTTAAATAAATACACAAGTTACCAAATACTTAAACAATTACCCTTTTACTTACACAAACTACACTACATTATACAAGAAGCATTACCTTTATATTTACTTTGTGTATATCGACACAAAGGATGACACACAACAATTTAGTACAAAATATCTATCTACTATAATATTTACATGTTATAATATTATACTACAAACACATAGATAACTTTTGTAAAGGTGTAAAGAATCAAAATCCTCTCCATATTCTCCTTGTGTTCGGCCATCTCAAGAACCAAGCAAGAATCAAAAATATTTTCAAGATCAAGCAATATTATTAACACTAGTTTACTCTCTTTTAAGGTTTTGAAATAAAAACCTAGGGTAATTAGGAAAAACCTTGTTCTATAAACCTCATCACTTCACTAGTAAGCATTTCATACTCATTTTCATCTTTCATATTCATGTTATATTCATTTTATCATGCTTGAGTAAAACATACAAGTTATATGATGTCTATACCACTTAAATTGTTTATAAGCACTATTGATTTATATTTGTCATCCTATAATTACTCCTTGAAATATATCACTTTTGGTGATGTCTAGGAACCCATGACACCCTAAGAATGTTGGTGGTTATTCGTCCCAAAGCAGGGTGAAGATAATCAATTCAGCAGAAATGTGCAACTCTTCAGCAGAAACAAACAAACTGTTAGTAGTAACAAATACCACTAGGTGGTTACTGGATATCACTTGGAATCGTGTGATCACTTTCCAAAGTAAACTATTCGACCCTAATGCCTGGGTATCACGAATATCTACTTGGGATAAGACCAAATGTAGTTAGAGAATTAGGCACAATTCTTTAACCCTTGCGCTTATAAGTGATTTGTGTTTTCTATGTATTTTCCATGCATGTTCAGATCTCCTATTTATAGGAGGTTACTCTTGACCGTTCCAATGGAATTATGAGTATTAATCGGCCCATTAATAGCCTCATAATTATCCCCATTATAGCCGTTAGTGGTTACATGACCAATTAAGCGTGGTCATAATGATGCGATTATAATTGTCATTTATCGAGACTTATATCAAGATTTCATAGTGCTTTCGGTGGTTACATCGCTTGATGGAAACGTCAACGCTTGATATAAACACAACTTCGGTGAGATACCACTTGGTGGAACATCGATCTTGAAATCATTGCTTGATGGAAACACCGATCATCGATGTTAACCACAACAAGATACTTTCACCAAGCACTACCAATACATACCACTATTAGAGTCGAGGTGTTCATGGACCTTATGGGTGTACACTCCGTACCTCCTAACCCATTACAAGGTATGAACCATCCCACAAGTGCACTAAATTTTCCAACAATCCTCCCCAAATTTAGTTCACTCCCTTTGCATGTAAAATAAACATCAAGCAAAACATGTGCATAAACGAAAATGTCACGAGATTGAATTTCCATCTTAGTAATTACACGTTCAAATATTCGAGAATCGGGTGTTCTAAGAATTGAACCATTCAACCCATTTGAATACACGAAGATAACTACACACAAGTTTTCAAACACTTAAAAGCTCCCGACACTATACAAGCCATGTGTCCATATCCAAATTCATAAATGTTGTAAAAGCTAAAAGTCCAAAAGCTTCTGAGCGGCAAAACTTCAACATTTACATAGGTGGTTCCTCTTTATTCATGCTCCGCCAAGCACTTTTTCAAAGATAAGTTAACCATTAAGAAGTAAAGACTTCATCCTCCTTTCAAGTGAGTTCCTAGCACAACCTTGGGATGTAAAATAAACATGTGCTCCGATCCTTTGAATGTTCGACTTTCCACATTGAACTCGGCTACTAAGTTTCCTCGGGAGGAGTTGGGTGTCCTAGCATTCGATGACTAAGTTGGACTTAAACCCATCCCTTTAGCGAGACTTTATAACCAAGTCTCTAGCGGTCCCTTCGTCAAGTGATCGGCTAAGTTCGTTGAGATCTAACAAACTCTATAGATACCACCCCATTCATGATAAGCTCACGAATCATGCTATCGTGACACCTAAGTGTCTAGACTTACCATTGTACATCGGCTATAAGCTTTAGCCAATGTAGTTGCACTATCACACCGGATAGAAATAGGTGCTATAGGTTTAGGCCACAATGGAATCTCAAGAAGCAAGTTTTTCAACCATTCGACTTCTTTACCAAAGTTTGCTAGAGCCACAAATTGATTCCATTGTTGAACCGGTGATACAAGTTTGTTTCTTGGATGCCCAAGAAATTGCACCTCCACCAAGTAGGAATACCCACCATCGGTAGGCGAGTTGTCTTGATGTTCTTGATCCAACTTGCATCGTGTAACCTTCCAACAACGATGGGTAACGATATGAGAGACTATAATCCATAGTCCTCTTCAAATACTTGATGCCCTTTGAAGCGCTTGTCGGTGATGAGCACTAGGATTACTAGTATACCGCTCAATTTTCCCACCGCAAAACCAATATCGGGTCTTGTACAAGTCATGGCATACATCAGCACCAATTACCCTAGAATACTCAAGTTGAGATACTGACCTTGCCATGATTAGGCATCGACTTCTCACAAGTATCCATAGGAGTACTCATCGAGTACAATCAAAGTAATTGAATTTCCTCAAGACCTTCTCAATATAATGAGGCGAGATATAGAAATTCTATTACTTTCATGTTTAATCCTTATACCAAGGATAACATCAGCCTCCCCATGTCTTTCATGGAGAACCTTGATGACAAAATTCCTTTGTCGGTCAACTGATTTTGGTCGGTGCCAAAGATCAACATGTCATCAACATATAGACAAATGATGACCTCTACCGATTCATCAAATTTGCTATATACACATTTGTCATGCTTGGTTAAGAACATAACCACTAGACAAAACCACTTCATCAAACTTTTGATGCCATTGCTTAGGTGCTGCTTAAGTCCATAAAGAGACTTAATCGGTCTACACACCTTGTTTTCATTTCGTGCAAGATGAAGCCACGAGGTTTGTTCATATAAACCTCCTCTTCCAATTCACCATTCAAGAAAATTTTTCACATCCATCCGATGAATAACCGATTGTGAATTGATGCCATAGCAATCAATGATCTTATGGTATCGATCACGAGCCACGGGGCATAAGTATCAAAATAGTCTATTTCGACTTTTGTTTAAAGCCCCAGAATGACTAGTCTAGCCTTGAACTTTCAATAGTTCCATCTACCTTCATTTTCTTTTGAAAATCCATTTGCAACCCGGAGGTTTACAACTGTGGAGGTAGATCAACCAACACCCAAGTGTTGTTGCCCATGATGGAATCCATCTCATCATTGATTGCTTCTTTCCGAAAGCAATATCACGGGACTTCATTGCTTCTTCAAATGTTTTGGGGTCATCCTCAACAATGAAGCAATAGGAGTATTGGTCCGAGTCCTCATCCCTAGTACCTTCAACTAAGTATAGTTGAAACTCAGTCCAAATGACTTTGGAGTCCGACCTTTTGCTCTTCCCGAGCACGAGTTCAAATTCTTGAACTACAACCTCATCGGGAACCACCGATGGTTCACCATCGGGGACCTCGATACACCCGGTGTCATGAGTTCCATTAGGAATCCTCGACTTGGTCTAGGGGTGATGAGAATCTATACTCATCAAAATCGCATCCCTTGATTCAATTATTGAGTTAATCGAAACATGTTCAATAGGTTCAACAACATAGAACCTAAAGGCCTTGGAATGCTCAAGATATCCAACAAAGATGCGATCAATGCCTCTTTCACCCAAAGTCTTTTGCTTTGGATCATGGAGTCTTACAATGACCCTACAACCCCAAACCTTGAGATAATTCAGTTGGGTTTCTTTTAGTCCGAGTTCATAAGGGGTAACCTTGTTCCTTTTGTTGGGAACCTTATTTAATAAATAGAAAGTCGTTAACATAGCTTCACCCGAACCCTTGACTCGGTCCGAAAAGGACAACATGGAATTAACCATCTCCTCAAAGACCGTTTTTCCTTTCGTAAATACCATTTCTTGAGGAGTATAAGGGCGATCGTTTCATGGATTTTTCCAACAGATGAAAGTCTTGAGTATCCATGTACTCACCTCCCTATCGATCCTTAATCTTTTGATTAAAGACCCAAGTTGTAATTCAACTTCGCTTTAAACACTTTGAATTTATCTAATGCTTCATCCTTGGTATGTAATAAATAGACATAACAAAATCTAGAAGCATCATCAATAAATGTCACAAAGTACTTCTTATTCCCCAAAGAAGGAGTGGCATGCAAATCACACAGTCATTGTGAATAAGCTCCAAGATCTTAGTCTCACGACTAACACCACGAAAGGGTTTCTTGGTTATCTTGGTCAACATGCAAGTTTTACACTTTTCAGGTGTCCATGTCAAAAGCAGGATTAAACCATCCCTAGACATATCTTGCATTCTTTTATAGTGAACATGACCAAGTCTAGCATGCCACAGTAGAATCGGTCGATCATATGTGGTCACAAAAGTCGTAATAATATGTCGGTGGTAATATTAAGCTGAACATTTGATTACATAAATAACCAAAACCAATAAAAACACCACATTTAGAAAGAACAAATTTATCGATTCAATAACTTGTTTATATCCATGATTATTCAAAACACTACTTGAAACCAAGTTCTTCACGATATCGGTGACATGAATAACATTAAACAAAGTTACAATCTTTCCGAACTAAACCTAAGATCTACACAACCACGACCATGCACCAAAAGTTGACTCATTTCCCATGTGAAGAATAGAACCATCATTCGGTGACTCATAAGTCTTGAACCAGCTTCTATCTTTACACATGAATTGTTGCACGAGTCAACCCACCACGCAACATCATCATCCACGCACATAAAAGATTGAGATATATGTAACATAATAAATCTGAAAAGACTTATTAAACATATTCGACCTTTCGGTGGGTTGGGTGAACCACCACTCCACTGAACCATTAGTGCACGATCCATTGGCTTTACCACCAATTTTAACACCCTTGCGATCCCTTTTAATGTGACCGGTCTTGCACATTTCCAACAAGTAGGTGTTGCCTTCTTGTTAGGATCGCCCTTGTGTTGTCATGATATTTGCGTTTGCCTTTGTTATCATTGTACCGGTGGAGTTGTTATGCTCCACCATATTGACAACAGATGGTCCAAGAGCATTGCTACTCTTTGGCTTGTCATTATCCCGCACCTTGAGAGATTCCTCAATGTGCGGATGACCGCCAACTCAACAAGAGTTAACTCCTCCTTCATATGTTTCAAGGTATGTTTGAAATCTTTCCATGAAGGAGGAGCTTTCAATGACACAAGAGACTTTGATAGCCTCATCCATGTTCATTTGGTGTTGTGTAAACCTTCCAAGTATTCCAAGAAGTTCATTGTATTGTTCCATAAGCGGTCTTGAATCGGTCATTTTGTAATTTGTGAAATTACTAACAAGGAACTTCTTACTTGATGCATCCTCGACCATATATTTGGCATCCAAGGAATCCCAGTTCTTTGGAAGATTCAAAGTTCGATAAATATCAAACAAAGAATCGACATACCATTCGAATAAGACCTCTGCATATGTAGTCATCATTCTCCACTTGCTCCTCCTCCCGATCGATCCACGGTAGCATCATCACCATCATCGAGAATTGGAGTAGTCGGCACATAGACCACACTCATGCTTGACCGCAAGAAGTGCATCTTCTTCTCGCCACCTCCTAAACTCCACCCTTCAAACTTGTCCAAATTTAGCAAAGTTTGAAGCCATGTGTTTCATTGCAGCAATTGCCATTGATTATCACTAAATAGTTTACTTTGATTGTTGGTGGTTATTCGTCCCAAAGCGGGGTGAAGATAATCAATTCAGAAATGTGCAACTCTTGGACAGAAACAAACAAACTGTTAGTAGTAGCAAATACCACTAGGTGGTTCTTGGATATCACTTGGAATCGTGTGATCACTTTCCAAAGTAAACTATTCGACCCTAATGCCTGGGTATCACGAATATCTACTTGGGATAAGACCAAATGTAGTTAGAGAATTAGGCACAATTCTTTAACCCTTGCGCTTATAAGTGATTTGTGTTTTCTATGTATTTTCCATGCATGTTCAGATCTCCTATTTATAGGAGGTTACTCTTGACCGTTCAATGGAATTATGAGTATTAATCGGCCCATTAATAGCCTCATAATTATCCCCATTATAGCAGTTAGTGGTTACATGACCAATTAAGCGTGGTCATAATGATGCGGTTAAGTGTCATTTATCGATGCTTATATCGATACTTTCATAGTGCTTTCGGTGGTTACACCGCTCGGTGAAACGCACCGCTGCTTGATATAAACACAACGATGGGATACCACTTCGGTGGAAACACCACTTCGGTGGAAACATCGATCCTGCTGAAATCTTGCTCGATGGAAACACGATAATCGATGTTAACCACAATGAGACTTTCACCAAGCACTACCAATACATACCACTATTAGAGTCGGGTGTTCATGGACCTTATGGGTGTACTCCGTACCTCCCAACCCATTACAAGGTGTGAACCATCCCACAAGTGCACTAAATTTTCCAACAAAGAAGGTGTATGGTAGGATTAGAATAGCTTGAGTTGTTTTGAATTGGTTAGAATAGGTTTTCTTGCGAGAAAAACTCATTTCGACAAATATATTTAAGGGTCGACCTTTTCGTGAAATCTGGAATTTTCGACAGGTTGATAAAAATATTTGGGCTAGATATTTGGAAAATATACTTTAAAATGAAAACATGGCCGCTTGAATGGGTTAAAACGGAGTTATAACGAAGAAGTTATGCTATTTTCAAGTTTAACGACGAAAACTATTTGTTTCAGAAAATTCAGCATGTATTCTCAACTTTTTACGAGTAAAAAATAAGTCTTAAGCGTTATAAAATGTGTCGACTTATCAAAAATATATTAGTATACTTTGATACGAAGCTAAGGACATTTAAAAGCGTGAAAACGGACTTGTAACGATTAAATTATACGTTTACACAAAGTTGCCGTAACTTTATTATATAAGAAAAACTAGTATATTTACATTAGACAAGTATTACGGCAACAAGTGACCATGTTGAGGGTCGTTTTTAACATTGATGTAGTACTTTTTATAAAATGATGTCTTCTAGTAAAAGTAAGTTCGCCTAGCCTATTTTCCAAAATGTTCAACCGTTCGTCAAGCGGAGTTGTAACGAATAAAATATGGACACTCAAACTTTGCCGAAAGTTACCTTAAACAATATTTTGGACACAAGAACCATACTTTACCTATATTTTTCTCTATGATCGAGACCTCTATGACGAAAACTTAAAAGCTAAAACTTTGAGATAATGCTACAAGCTTTCCAAAACCGTTGAGTTTGTTTCCTAACACTCGATGTGCACCATTTTACGACTAGATTTTCAAGGCCGTTTAGTCACTTTCATGATGTCAAATGACATTATTTTACGACGAAAAGTTATGATTTCATAATAAATCACAAAATGACTATCGTAGGATATCATTTCAACGTAAATACTTGTAAAGTATTTTATAACATGACGAGATGTCATAAACATATATTCGACGATAAATTCTATTTTCAAAATGTACAAGTGGTATAGATTACATGTGGATTTGCATGCGACATTGTTTCATGACTTATATTAGATCATATCATTCATCATAGGTCGCGGTTAGAGATCGCACCTCATTTCAGTATATCTACTTTTGTCATCATAACTATTGCACAGGTGAGTTTTCATAGCCCCACTTTCTATTACTCAATTGTTTTACAAACTCTTTGGGGGAGATACATGCTCAACTATTTTCATTTACTTTTATAAGTACTCTAAAATTTTACTGATTACCATGAGTTTTCATAGCCTCACTTTCTATTAATTGTTTACAAACTTTTGGGGGAGGTACATGCTCAACTACTTGCTTTTACAAATACAAATACTCAAAACATTTACACTTTTATGCTACGCTATACTTTTTATACTTGATTGCATTATACTTGATTGTGTTATACTAAACTTGAAAGTCTCCTTGGATAACACACGCATTGGGTTTCGGAGATGAAGTAGAACCAATGCTATTACTTTCCTTGTGAGTTCATACCCGCTTTTACTCGTTTAAATTCTTATAAACTATTTGGGGCGAGATACATGCTTATTTATCAAAACATTTAAACTCTTTGCCAAACAACATTACTTATACTCTAGACTTGGTGCGTGTAGTGACTAGACTTAAACAAACATCCCAATATTTATATGTTGGAAGGCCATTTATTTGGATACACACCCAGCGTGAGTCGTTGGAGGAACATCCCAATATTTATATGTTGGAAGGCCATTTATTTGGATACGATTAGCGTGAGTCGTTGGAGGAACATCCCAATATTTATATGTTGGAAGGCCATTTATATGGATACACACCCAGCGTGAGTCGTTGGAGGAACATCCCAACACGAGTTGTTGGAAGACCCTTGTGGTGATATTTATACTTTTAACTACCTTAATGCGCATATTCATGATTGTCGCATTATTTTTAGCGGTGGGTTGTAAACACACGGGTTGCAAGTTTTGTATGGGCGAACTTGGAACCGAGTGGATTACAATGCCTTTGCTTTGTGAACTCATTTGGCAGCGTGTGCATGAACACAAACTATACATATTTTGGCGGTGGATTGTGAACACACGGGTTGCAAGTTTCGTATGGGCGGAACTTGAACCGAGTGGATTTACGATGCCTTTGCTTTGTGAACTATTCTATATGACCAAAAACTTTGCCTTTGTTGCATGAGCGCTCTTTAAAAGCTTTACTTGTTAACAAAACTCTATGAACTCACTCAACCATTGTGTTGACACTTTTAGCATGTTTTATCTCGGTATCTAAGGCATTCACTTCATGGCATGCATTTGGACATATCATAGAGTCGTGGTGACGCGTCTCACATGGGATTTATACACTTTAAAAACATCGTTTGGCTTGTATCAAACTTATTTCCGCACACGTTGATTTTCATTTGGGACCTATCTTTGTAAACTCGATTATTTTACTAAATCAAGCGATGTATTTTCCAAACGACACTTTAGGTCGTTCGATATAATCTTAACTTTGATGCTATGACAGTCCTCCCAAGGTATTCCATTCATTGCAAAACATGTAATTTGGGGTGTGACAAGATCTATTAGAGAACCATTGGGTCATTACATATGGATTTGTTTGGACTGTCTCGTGACAAGTTTAAACAAGAGAAAATATTGTTTGGTTATTACAGATGATTGCGATGAATTCGAGTTGGGTTTTCTTTTGGGTTTTAAAGATGATACTTTTGATGCTATTCGAGACCGATTATAGCACTTGAAAACCAATTGAGACTCAAGGTTAGAGGTATTAGATGTGATAATGGAATTTGAATTCAAGAACAAGCTTATGGATGAATTTTGTGCAAACAAAGGTATAAAGAGGGAGTTTAGTATTGCTAGAACACCACACAAAATGGTGTTGCGGGGAGGAAGAATAGGACTTTGATTGAGCGGCAAGGACAATGCTAGCGATTCCCATCTACCTATTCAATTCGGGTAGAAGTGTAAATCTTGCGTGCTATGTATATGAGTCTGTCACCAAACCACGGATGAAGACACCCTATGAATTGTCGATGGGCAATAAACCCAACATTCGTTTTATGAAGCCTTTTGGATGCCCTCTTACTATTTTAAACACCATTGATAATCTGGGAAGTTTGATGGCAAGTCCGAAGAAGGATACTTATTGGGTTATTGCACTAATGATAAAGGCTTTAGAGTATACAATGAGTTACTAAGAAGATTCAAGATTGTCTTCATGTTGAGTTTTAGAAGATCAAGACAATGAGAAGGGTAAAGGTCTGATTGGATGTTTGATCTTGAAGTTTTAACTTCTTCAATGAATTATGTACTGTTAGAGAAGAAAATCAATACATGCATAATGGAGAAGATTTACAATATGTTGTTCATGAAGTTCCTATTAGACACGATCTTGTTCTGATGAAGATCCTGTAAGTCCAAAACAAAGTATCGATGTTCCCAAGCAAAGTCTCGATACTCCAAAACAAAATCTTGTTGCACCACAATCCTCATTATCTGCTGAGGATCAATCTATTCAAGAGGAACTTAATCGGATGCTTCTTCAAGATGTATTAGCACATTCTTACAGCGATGAACAAAGGAGAGCTTATGAAGAGGCAAAGAAGAAGAACAAGGCTGCAGAGTACTCTCACAAGACTTTGACAAGACTTTCGACCAAAATCTTCTTTGCACTGTTAATGATGACTTTAGATGATTTGGATGATCCTACCATGCACGGATTAGAGGACAACGATGATGAGTTTGCGGATGAAGGTATTTTCTCGATTCAAATGCGAGATGTTGATTTAACTAACTTGGATGATGCATATGGGTTCCCAGTCTCAATCTTAAGAATTCATAAAAATCGTCCTACTAATCAAATCATTGGTCCTTCTACTTACGGAGTGATGACAAGACACGAGCTAAGAGTTTTACTAAACCTCATAATGCTTTACTTAGCTTTGTCTACAAACAAAATAGGTTGAATCATAAGGACCATCAAACACCTATTTACTTGTTTTATCTCTCAAGAGGAACCCAAGAACATTGCTCAAGCTTTGACTAAAGAAAGTGGGTTGAAGCTATCGGGAAGAACTTCTTCAATTTAAACTTCAAGAGGTTTGGGTTTATGTGATCTTCGGATGGGAAGAAAGTTATTGGAACCGGATGGGTTTTCGAGTCAAAGAGATGAAAGAGGTAATGTTATCGGGAATAAGGCAAGGTTAGTAGCACAAGGCTACAGACAAGAAGAAGGAGTAGATTATGATGAAGTGTTTGCTCTGTAGCAAGAATAGAAGCTATTAGGATATTTCTTGCTTTTGCTTCTTATATGGGATTTCAAGTTTACTAGATGGATGTCAAGAGTGCCTTTTATATGGCAAGATTACGAGAGGAAGTTTATGTCAAACAACCTCCCGGTTTTGAAGATCCTAAACACCCAAACAAAGTCTACAAGGTGGTTAAGGCTCTTTATGGCCTTCATCGAGCACCTAGAGCTTGGTATGAGAGGCTCTCACATTCTTATTGCAACATGGATATAGGAGGAGAGCTATAGACAAGACTTTGTTTATCAAGAGAGATAAGAAGGATATCATGTTAGTTCAAGTCTATGTTGATGATATCATCTTTGGGGCTACCAAACAGTCCATGGTTAAGGAGTTTGAGCGGTGATGCGAAGGAATTTCAAATGAGTTCAATGGGAGAGTTAACTTTCTTTTGGGACTTGAGTTAAGCGGTCAAAGGAAGGAATTTTTATCATCAAGACAAGTATGTTCTTGACATACTTAAGAAGTTTAATTTTGATGATATGAAGGTTGTTACTACACCTATTAAATCTATCAATTCATTGGGCAAAGATGAAGATGGATGACCTATTGAAGTCAAGTTATACGGATCAATGATTGGCTCTCTTATGTATCTTCTCGCATCAAGGCACGATATCATGTTTGCGCTTGTTTATGTGCAAGATATCAAGTTTCACCAAAGATCTCTCACATGAATGCAGTAAAGAGAATCTTACATTATTTAAAACAACAACCTAAGTTGGGGTTGTGGTATCCAAAAGAGTCACCTTTTCACTTAGAAGCTTTTTCGGATAGTGATTATGCGGTGATAATTATGATAGAAGATCAACAAGCTGGTGGATGCCACTATCTTGGAAGAAGGTTAGTCTCCGGCAATGCAAGAAGCGAGACAATTGTAGCAACATCCTCATTGAAATTTGAATATGTGGTCAGCAGTAGTTGTGGACAAGTTTTATGGATGCGTAATCAAATCTTGGACTATGGGTTCAATTTTAAGAATACTCCAATCAATATTGATAATGAAAGTACCATTTATATTGTGAAGAATCCAGTTTATCATTCCAAGACCAAGCATATTCAGATTAGGCATCACTTTATCGAGATTGCTATGAGCACAGCTCATTAATGTGGTTAAGGTTCACCTGAGATGATAATGTAGTGATTTACTCACCAAAGGCTTTGATGTTTCAAGATTCAATCACTGGTGGTGAGCATTGGCATGATTAACTCTTGAGCTACATTTAAGGGAGGACTATTCAAGGATTAGTATAGTCTGTGTATTGTGAGGGAGGATATTTGTGTATACTTAGATTATACAAGAGAATTTGGCAAAGAAATCGTTTTTCCGAAAATCTTGCTGGAAAATCTTGCTTGGAAAATCTTGCATACGTTGAAAATCTTGTTTGTCTTATTAAAGTCTTGTTCCAACGGTTATATTGAGGGTAATTAATGCTAACGGTAATTTTATTTTGGGCGTTGATTTTTCAAATCTTACCTATAAATAACTACTTTCGATTTTCCTCTCATATTACTACATTAGCATCGCTTCCATCTTTCTCTCATTCTTATTTGATTTCAATTCTTATTGTGCTTACATAATCACCAATGGCGAATCGACCCTCTTGTTTCAAAGCACAATATGGTAGCAAATTTAGACAAGACCGAAGATAATGAGGCGTTTCATGATATTATTGATTATCTTCTTGGGTCGCCAATCGGTTATGCTCTTTTAGTGGAGCGGATATTATTGAACCTTGGATTCAAGAATTTTGGGCTCTGCAAGGATAATATGGAGAATGAAGAATTTTATATTAGGGCTACAGTTGTTGGAAGAACCGTGAAGATTACGAAGCATCTATTAGAGAAGATTTGTTGTTTAATAATGATGATGGTGCTATTCGTTTTGCCAAGGAGTTGATTTGGGAAACTTTTGGGCATCTTGGTTATGAAGGTTCTTTAACAGAACAAACCTTTCGGAAACAATTATTTTGTCCTCAATAGAAGTTTTTAATACATGTGTTGTTACATTGTATTAGTGCTAAAAGTACTTCTTGGGAGCAATTTGGGTCAAATATAGCATATGCTATGGTGGGATTAGCTACAGATCGTGTTTTTAATTTTTCAAGGCTAATTCTTAATGGCATGCTTTCTCACATCAATCATGGCGCAAAATGGTTAATGTATCCCAGGTTTGTACAAGTTTTTACGAACAAACAACTTGCGATGTACCAAAGCCTCTGGACTTATTGCCTGTTATTGTTCAACAATCAAAGATTTTACTTTTATGGAAAGAAGAAGTGATTTATTCAGAGGTCCGATACACCATTAACTACTTCTATGATGGAAGTTGTTCAGCCGTTAGAGGTGATGTTGAAGATCTTTGCGACAAGTGAAAGTATCTTGCATCTCGAAGTCTGCGCACTGCAGTCTTGCATCTAAAGTCTTGCATCTGCAATCTTGCTTCTCAAGAAAGTCTTGCATCTCCAGAGTCTTGTTTCCACAAGCCACGAGGTTCAAGAAGAAGTTGTAAGATCACCTTCTCCATCTCCACAACGATCATTCCTGTTTCTCAATCGGAAGAACATTCACAATTTCAAGGTGATGATCCACATACTATACCTCGTGAAGGTTTAACTTTGGATAAGTATGCTTTGACAAGGGAGATAATCCAGTTGCAAAAGACTACTAAGGTTCAAGTCAAGCGGATAAAGAAATTGAAGTTAAAATTTAGAAGGCTAAAACTTTTGTCCGGCCTTTGATTAAAGAATTTCGTATCGGGTCAAATCAAAGAAGAAAGCACAAAGCGGTCAAGACAAGTAAACACCAAAAGGTTCATGAACCTTCTTACATCAACAGGGAGGAATTTAGAAGACAGAACTTGAAAGAAGATATGGTTAAAGAGAATGAACACGAAAGTTCTAAAAAGTCCGAAAGAAAGATCATTCAAGATCTTGATGAGCAAATTCAAGTTCAAAATCTGCTTGATGATCAAGGTATTGAACAACAAAGTACTGGTTTTCAAAGTATTTTCAGACAAGAGGTAATAACTTCAAGAGTATTAGACTTTGATGAGGAAGCTGGTCCTTCTACAACAGTTATACAAGAAGAGGAGGAGGCTATTTTAAAACCTATTCATTCTGCAAGTGATGATGAGTTCATTGCTACAATTTTTGGAGATTTATCACAACCAAGAGGTGGAGTTACTATTCGAGAAGTACAAGAAGAAGAACAACAAAGAACTTCTCAACCTGCAATTGATCCTAAGGATAAAGGAAAGGGTGTTTTGGTAGAAGTTAAGAAGAAGAAACCAACTTTAGCACAGTTAAGAGCTGCTCAAGATGCTTTGAATGAACAAGCGGCTAGAAAGATTCAAGAAGAGTTAAATGCTAAAGATAGAGAAGCTCGGGAAGCTCAAGAAGCTCGAGAAGAGAAGCGACTAAAAAGTACAAGATGAATTGGATGTCAAGTCACTGAACCATTCTGATCATTGTTCTGTCGATTTATGCCAAGAAGACTTAATAAAGCTAAAGGCGAAATGCTATGATGGCTTATCTTAAAAGTCAAGGGTATAAAGGATTGCAGAAGTTTAATTATTTTGAGATGAAAAGATTGTATGATCTTGCTAGGGAGGATTATAAGAAGGATGTTGCGGGCATCAAAGATTTTAGAGAAGAAGCTACTTGGACCGAAACCGAAAGAAAGAAGAGTTTGAAAAGAAAAGGAAAACTGAGTTCTGGATGTTCGGTTCTCAAAGAAAGAAAAAGTTGAATTAAGATCTCGAAACTAATGATGCATTAAGAAATTATTTGAGTGGTAGATTTTGATTATTCAAAAGAAGATGATGACATGAAGATGAGCGGATAAAAGATTAGTGATTTTGAAGTTGTGAAGTCCAAAGATGGAGATTATATGATTTTCATAAAGAAGATGAAAACTTCAAAGTTTTCAATAGGCTATGGGACTTCTTGCACATTATAGATAGAGTAGATTTATTCTATTTATATCATGTGGTGAAAGCTTACTTTGAACATAATCCATTAGAAGGATTGGTTTAGTTTTACATAGTGATCTCATAACCGCATGGGAAGCGAAGAAGAGCACGATGATATTTGGAAGAATCAAGAGAGTCGGGAAATTGTTCTTGGAGATTCTTTGAAGAGTCCGGAGTTCATGTTTTAGAGTGGAAAATGGAACAATGATACACATGTGTGCGTAAAGAAGATACCCTCTCAGTTGAGCTCATGAGAAGAATGCTAGAGCATGGAATGGAAGTAGAAGAGGATAATGAAGCTGCTTGCATGGTTATCAACTGGACTACCATTGTTGAAGATGATGAATAAAGCGGTATGAAACTTAATTGAATAAATTATTTTTGATAAATCGGTACTTTATTCAAAGTACTGGCGATCAAACGATACTTTAATCAAAGTATCGCTTGCGATTTTAAACCAGTTAAGTGATTTTTTGAATGTAACCTTTTGCTAAGTAACAAAATTTTGAAACAAAGGTTAAGTGAAATAAATGGATTTTGAGATGGTAACAATAGGTCATCAATCCACCATGGTTACAAAAGGATTGACTAATCCATGAGCAAACGGCTCTGGTAAAGATATATAAAATCCGTTTTTAGTTGACAACTTGCTAATAAGTTGGATGGTAATCAACTCACCATATCGATAATGTAAAGAGTTGGCTAGCCCACAAGAAAATGGCTTGTGGTAAAGGCGTGGAATAACCATTATTGGTAATTAGTTCACCATTAGATAGAAGAACTAACTAGTCCGTAAGGGTACGACTTTTGGTAAAGACAAATCAAATGTTGATAGTCGATGATTTGCTAAAAATCATATGGTTATCAATGTACCATGGTCTTATACACCAAAACATTTGGCTACCCGGAGATAATGGCTTTGGTAAAGAGATCTAAATCCATTAAGTTTTCAATGATTCACCTCTCACGAAGTTAACACATCTGGAAGTGATGAGAATAGAATGCAACTTTAATTGAATTAATGTACAAATTGTCATATGTTGTCGTGTTCTTTGAAAAGATGGAGTTCTTTGGATCTTTCTTTGTAAAGAATAATTCTAAGAGATATTTTGACAAGCACGGACACTACGTAAATACAATCCAAAGACTAAGAAACAATCATCCTTAAAGATGAAGTTGTTAAAGATATATTTACAAAGGAACTTGAAGTCAAGCAAGTAGAATTCAAGTTAGGGAGGATTGTTGGGATATGAAAGTCTTGAAGATATGAAAGTCTTGAAGATATGAAAATCTTATGTGAAGAAATCTTGGAAGAAGTCAAAGAGTCAAAATCTTGCTAAAGACAAAGTCAAAGCATCGCACTATGAAGTCAAAATCTTGCAAGAACAAAAGAATTATATTCGTTTATAGAAAGTATTGTAACTCTAGAATATTCTATGTTTAGATTACTTGTCGTACAAGGATACAAATTGTAAAGCGGCTAGGATATCCTTGAGCCTATAAAAGGACTCCTAGATTGGCCTTAGAGATATACTGAGTTTATGAGTTTTAGAGTTTCTGAATTCACAAGTTATTTAGTGTTTTAGAGAGAAGTTCGATAATCTTAGAGTTGTTTAGAGTATCGCATAATAAGCGATTTAGAGTTTATAATAAAAGTTATTCTTCTTAGCTTTATTAAGTAAATTCCGTGCTTAATAAAGATTGCTCGATGTTCTTTGTTAATAACTTAGGATTTATCCGAGGTTATTAAACCTTAACAAGCTAGTTTAAGTTAGTTTGATTAAAGTATATCGATCCAACAATGGTTTCATCCCGACCATGGTTAAAAGCATGTAACCCCGTAAAACCAAGTAATAACCAAACTGCCAGAATAAATATTCAAACACACATCCCATTCATGAAGTACACCCTTTTATCTTTTCTTCGAAACAGAAACCGTAGAACCAGCATCAAATAAGATCCCGAAATACACTTTCCTTTCTCCAAGATGGTTCCATCATTACGGGATTTTACAACTCTATGGTTTAAACCGAGAAATAGTTTCTTTCAAGGGATTTTACAAAACCAAGAATAAACCGAGATAGATCCGAAATGCACATTACTTTTACCAGGATGTTTCCATTGTCACGGGATTTTACAAGTCTATGATTTAAACCGAGAAATAGGTTCTTTCGCGGGATTTTACAAAATCAAGACAAAACCGTAAACAATGTCAGCTTGAATGTGTTGTGACAACATTGGTTTCGGTGAATATCTGTTTTAGGGGAACATGTAGCGGTTCATCAACGGTTCATTATCCAACATCAACAACCATTAAACACTTTGATAGACACACCATTCATGAATTCTGTCGGCTATTATGGTGACCATATGGTGAAGTAAACCCGATATGCCAAACTTGATCATGAAGTAAAATTCCCCAGATTTGTTACTTAAACTTGTACTAGTCCTCGTGAATAAGAAACGGTGTACCCAATGTACAAAACCTCTTGACATATTCTCAACTGCGTGAGACACCGAAGTGATAGCTACGTTGTGGGTTAAGCGAGAAAGAATCACAACCGTAACTAAATAGCCAAGTCTTTATCACACTCAATGAACGCCCAGACAAGTCATCTTCGCAGAAGGGTAGAAAGAGAGAAGACAAAATAAGTGAACGAGCCCGAAAAACCTCACTTCAAATCCAAATAAGAAATACCGTACAACAACCCCGTAGTCAACCGTGTTCAACTTTCAATTTAAGCCGTGACATGATATTCTTTGTGAAAATGTATATACCAAAGTGTCCAACCGAATAAACCACAAATCTCATTATCAACTCTCATCAATTCTCAAATCGGCAACTCATATTCAAGAGTAATTATCAACCGTCCTAGATAAGCAATTTTCAAAAGAAATTTTCTTGACTCGGTTCAAATAGTCTACCCAATTCAATTGACATATTACCCGGTTCAAAGCAAATTAATATATCAATTGAATCCTATAACATTTGTCCTAATACAACGTAACAACGATCCTGCTCATAGATCACAATCAAATAGAACATTCTATCCAAAATTCCAATCCAGTCTCAAGATAATCTTTGAGGAATATGAGTGTACATCCAAACGCTTCCAAGTAAATGATGAGGTCCACAATCAGCGAAAAATCACAAGCCAACATTCAAGTCCCACGTCAAATAGTAATACATGGCCCAAGTCCTTAATATCTTGAAATACCAACCGATAAATCCAACAACTAATACATCAACCCATGTGATTTGCGCCAAGCCCAAAACAAACGAGACAACTACCATCCACCAATAATACGGCCCATTACCCATTCCCAAATCCGGTAAACACATCTCAACCCTAATTTTTAGGGTATAAAACACACGAAACTTCTCACAATAACCCTAATATCTCACCTCACAATCAAACGCAGTCACAAAGTAATCCCTAATCTCACATATTATCAGTCTCCTCCAAAGAATACGATCCAACACAAGATTAAGGTTTCACAACCCTTTTTAAAACACCTCGTTTCCACATATCCCACGAACTCAAATCAGATCAAGTATGATGATGACCTCGCCACAGGGATGGCTCGAGGGTATTGTGACGTACACAGGTAGGTATTTCATTTCCACTTTGTTTACGAGATTGTTTTTGCAAATCTATACGAGTACTCTTGTATTGAATCTTCTTGTCTTTTACGAGCCACGAAACTGAGTTAACATCATTGTTACACTCATTTCTTGAATTCGAAAATTATCACCAATTTAGATCAATGAAGAGATATGGTTGAGAACACAAAATCAATTTAGATTAGAATGATTTTCATTACCACATCTGAGATCTACCATAAACTAGAATGTTTTGACATGAATAGACCTTTGAACGAAACAAAAGAAAGAACATAACACTCTTGTTATATTTCTTATCTTTGTAGTCAGATATATATTTATGAAGTAAATCTTCACAATGATCAATGATGGTTTATGAGTCGTGTGTAGTTACTTTATGAGTCTTGATGTGTTATGAGACTACACGACATGAACTGAGATTCAAATAATTCAAAATGAACTTTATTTCCATAAGTTAGAGACTTGATCTGTGAAGCAAAAATGTCGAGGGGTTTTAATTAAGCTTGAGTTGAGGTCATGACTATCTTAACCAATCCTTGACATATGCTGAGATTGTGCTTGTGTTATGATAGAGTAGATTGTAGATGATTGAAGTACTTCATAAGATTAAGTGATATGAATGGTTGCTTGTAGTATGTTGATGTTACAGCTTTGAGTCTTTTCTTTGTCAATTTAAGACCTTCGTGGACTGATGATGGTATGATAACCTGAGGTTGTGATAATTTATATTGGTATTTGGTTTATAAGATATTGTGGTTGTGGTCATGTGGTCGATTCTTCTTCATCTTCCTTTCTGTGTAAGTCGCTAGGTCAGTTAAACAAGTCGCTAGCTGCTTTTGACACAAGTCTCTAACATTTTATAACACAAATCGTTGACTCGTCAATACAAGTCGCTATCAGTTTTTATGTGTGTCAAATCGCTACATGATATAGTGTCAAGTCGCTACCAGAATTTGTGAGTCAAGTAGCTAACTTATTTCAAACCAACTCGCTACTGACTTTTAAAAAAGTCAACGACTATCCAAGTCGCTACATTGAAACAATGAATCTGGACAAAAGGTGACAAGTCGCTATGAAGAATTTATGAATATTTCCGACGAGTTTTTCCGACCTTCATCATATTTACCCAGAAAAATTGCATATGAAATGCATCAGTATTGACCCATTTGACCATGAAAAAGGATAGTTTGACCACTTGATATTTTTGGTACCAAAAAAACAGTCTTAAAGAATGATACACAAGAATCTGATTGGACAAGTTTGACACAATAAAGATTTGAGAACAAGAAACCATCACGAGACATTTTTTACCAACAAGAAAGGATACATTAAAACTAGTTAAAGACCATATCAATGAAGCAGCCACAAACAAGAGCCAAAAACTTATAAAACAATTTTCGGACCAATAAAGATGATGCAATGAATAGCCAAAAACATATCAAAATAACCACACAAATCAACACAACACAATAACCTTGGCTCTGGTACCATTTGTAGGATCGTAATATTTATTGTGTTGATGATTCGGGTGGTCTTGGATGATCAAAATACATGTTTGCCATGGTTAGAGAGAGAAAGTAGAGAGAGGGAGTTTCTTGCTAGAGAGTTGCTTTGTAAATTATCAAATGTTAGATTGAAAGCTCCACCCCTTCCATGGATGGAAGGGGTATTTATAGTTACAGAATACACGACCTCCTATCGGCTTGTAGATCAGGCATACAGTGGGTAAAGACCCGTCCTTCCTCCACGGTGTTACACTAAACTATTCTACGCTACTAATTAACTAATTAACTACATAATAACGTAAATAACTACAAATCTACGAGCTAACATATGCTATACCATTATTGGGGTGACCGACACTTTAACATGGAATTTCCAATTTCTAACAGAAACCTTTATCCACATGGCATGTTCCGATTACCAACGCAACGAACATCCGCTCTTTTGTCATAAAGATTTCCGTCGCTCGCCCAGGCATGGAGACGCGGAGCTACAACCCCTACGTGCACTCATTGAACTTTTGATGAGTATTTGAAATTATACATTATATATTGGGAGTCAACTACTTGCCATGTTGATCTCCCTGTAGAGTGTCGCGGTTATCCTTCGGTTCTTGAACATCCGGACCACCACTAATGAACTTCTCATCATCTTCAAGAAAATCCTACTGCCGCTGTCTCTTCTAGGTACGTCTCCTGACCCCTTTTATACTTAATTCCGCGGCTCCAATACCTTTTACTGGCGCTGAAATCCAAAGATGGTCTTTGCATATGATGGCAAAGAACGAAGTGTAGTACCTCATTGCTTACCACGTTTCAAAATTTGGCCACGACCAATTAATTTTTCTTGGGTCTTTCTATGGCCCATTGAAAATGAAACTAAAAAGCAAGAAATACGTGGAGATATGCAAACCACATGCAAAGTTTATTTACATAGACACACAAATATAGTAGAGTAGTGTACACTTAATACATGCATAAATGGTTAGATCATATTGCTCCGCTACATTCTCTTTAATGTACAAAGCTAATTTCCGAAATCGGAACAACACACAAGCGAACACATCGTGTTTCATATCTATACGGACAATACATTTGTTAATAAATAAATGAAGTGGTATTAATTAACATCCTTGTATGAATTCAATACTACTACTCAGTAGTACTAAACAATACCACGGTTAAATCATATCGCATATGGTGGAGCCACTTTCCTAGTAAGCTCCGTGTTACGCGGGCCACGGCCTGTTGGGGTAAGTGCTAAAATTATTCACGGTTTTTGAATACTTGAGTATGTAAGTTTAATGCTACTATTAGATCGTAGCATCATTAAACTTGGGGGGCTATAGGGGTATGACGATACCACTATAATTATCTTCGTGCATGTCATGTAAGTATCTCCGAATATGAAAAGTACGTAAGAGGCATTGCAAGGCCGGTACTAAGACGGATGCCATATCCGCACCAAGTACGTAAGAGGCATTGCAAGCCCGGTACTAAGACGGATGCCATATCCGCACCAAGTACGTAAGAGGCATTGCAAGCCGGGTACTAAGACGAATTCCATATTGCGCACCACCCGGCCACGGAAGTACTTCTTCCGCCGGCGATAAGTCAAATGCCATATTCACACCACCCGTCCACGGAAGTACGTCTTCCACCGGCAATAAGTCGGATGCTATATCCGCATTACTCGGCCACGGAAGTGCATCTTCCATTAGCCGTAAGCCGGATGTCATATCCGCATTACCCGGCTTCGGGAGTACGTCTTCCGTCGGTACCAAGTCGGATGCTATATCCGCATTACTCGGCCACATACGTATGTCTTCCGTCAGCCTTTATTATACGGAATACACCTTCACCGATTTAAACCCTCCTCTTCATCCTCTCATACGAGATAAGACAGAGGTATCCGGACAACGCTAGTGTTACCCCGACTATAGAAAACATATTCTTCCTACGGGGTCTTTACCGTCCAGCCACGGGAAACCAAGCGTCCGAGCACAATCACCCGACACATGTACGCGAGTGTTGCCTAGCGTAAGTCTAGCATAACATGATCAAGAACCATATCATACTATACTGGGGGACATGTTGACGTATAGTCCAGAATGGGCTGGACCCAATGGGCCAAAGTCAATAAAAGGGTGGCCCACATCCTACGGAACCCTAATCTACACACTATAAATATAAGGATATGATGATCCTTCCCAACAAGTTATACTCTCTCACTAAACACACATACTTCTCTCTATTGATACTGACTTGACCGTCGGAGGGTGGATCCCAGGGCTCCAGCCTCGGGTCCCCTTCTAACCGGTTCTTCTTTGTGTGTAGCATTATGCAAGGCTCGGAAGGACGACGAACGGCACCAGGAGAGTCGTCAAGACCGACCCAACACAAATTATGCTCCAACAGCTTACATAGGAATTTATATGATTATCTTTTGTGCATATTCATATATTACACGTAGCCTCGTTAGGAAACTTTTCTTGCATACGTATTGCTCTTTCGTCTAGTGTCTAGATTTATAAAATTTGTTTTTTATTTTACTTAATCCAAAAATCATATCTTTCTAAATAATAAAACAAAACACAAATCTCAAAAATTCCTCCTTCCCCATAAATATCCCTTCCGATCGTTTCCTCCACCAAACCCTCATTTTTCAAATCTTCCACTTTCAAAAATTACATCTCATTCAAACTTCATCTTCCTTCTCATCTCATCTCATCTCAAACCAAAACCAAGAAGGATCTTCATCAACATGGTTTACATCGCCCTCGTACTCATCGCCTTAACACTCATCGCTCTCGTGTTCCCCATAATGAAGTTCTCGTATGGAGACATATACTTTGTGTTGTTAATCTACATTGGTGTTTTATACCCAATCCTTTGTATCGTTCTTAGCATTGAAATGAAATATTACTAATGTTCTAGTTTATTTCTCATAATATGTTTGTCCTTTCGTTTACTTTTTATCTTTCGTATATTTTGGTCTTGAGATACATTAGAAACCGACAATGCATGCTAAAGTAAACATTGGCTAAAATACATATCCTTGTATAAACATATAAGATGCAAAAATCTCTTTTCGTCAAAATCTTATATCTCACTCTGAGATCCACGGATCCTGTAGTTCTACTAGCGGATCCTCATGGAAAGGAACCGTGAGAACAGTCCTTCGGAAAGCAGTTTTCATGCAAATTAAAATTGTTTTCTTTCTAAAAAGAAATATTCCACTAGATTGTCAAACATTAAGTGAGTTAATTATCATTGTTAATAAATATCTAGTAAAAACGTTAGGTAATCATTGTTTTGCCTTAAATACGTCTCATTTTATTAACTCTTCACTTCTATAGGTTTCGTCATGTCGCATGAGTATGAATTCAACTTTTCACTCACTTGTGTTTACACCCCTAACATCTCTCTTTAACCCAACACACCTGGCAATCATGTCCGTGGGTTCAATAATCTCGAAACCCGTCACTTCCATGAAGGACGTATTGTCGAGACTCCTCTACAATACGAAGAAGGTATCAATACCTCTTTCCGAACCATAGGGCTACATGTGTCTTCTCGAAATTAACGAGAAAATATGTCCGAGGTTTGTATTGGAATTCTTCCGTCAAGTTGAACTCGTTCGTAACGAGGATCGCTCTCTATCTCTTTGGTTCTGTATCAAAAACCAAAAGTTTGTTTTAACCCTTGGGCAATTTGCTCACATCCTCTGAATTCCAAATCATGGACAATGTGCCTTCACTGAAGATTGGTCTCTTGATTCTCTCTTCAACTATCGTGAAGAAAATAGTCCATATTGTTCACACATACCTTCCCCTCAAGACCTGACTCGCATGATATGCAAACCTCGACCCTATTACTCTGATCCAAATATTATCTATACACGGGATATCCTACGTGAAAATGTTTGGAGTCTTAGGGGAAATCGAGAAATCCTTCCCGCTTGTTGTGCTCACATAATGTATTGTTTGCTAACACAACAACCATACAATCTCGCCTACTTCTTCGTAAGGAAAATTGTAAATCTTCAAGGCTCCAAGAACAAATTCTTGACACGCCTTTATCATCACATCATGTACTTCCACCCTCAATTTTAAAGTCCGCTGTACGTACTTGTGAACAAGATGATAGAACCTCTAAACACATCTCTCATGAAGACGTTCTTCATCTCTGAATCGGCGAACACTCATCAACCATTTGATGATCCATCCAGCGAAAACGCTCAAGAAACTTAGTTTTCTTTCAAAATAGGGTCAATCCTTAGTATTCATGCTTTATCAATGTAATGAAATTTCTTTCATGAAATAAAACATCTAACATTTGATATCTCTACTATATTAGTGTTAGAACTTCTTAGAAAAACACTAACTTTTAAATATGATGCCTTGTGCAACCCTTGCATACCTTTTGTAAAGGTTCTGTTTAGCAGAGAGACGGATCCCAAAGTTTGTGCTAGAAGGATCCCTACACTTAGGGAACCGTGGGATCAGCAAGCAATCTGATTGAAATCATTATATTTCAAACATGTCTTTAGATCACTTCACACTAAGCTAAACATAGTGCCTTAGGACCAATCGAGTCCTTATCAAGCTGAGTAAAAGTTTCATACTCACGCATAACTCACTTAGATCACACTCAAGGTGCTTGTAGATCTATCGTTTCACCAAAACTCATTACTCTTCCGCTCTTATGCTCACACATCATTCCTCACAAGATTATACATCTAGCTTTAAAAATCTTTCAATTTTAACAAATTGATTTTAGTCATCTTTATCTCAAAATGGGTCAAATTCTAGGTTTTCCATTTTCTATAACCTTTAAGATACTTTTCAAAATGGTATCTTAAGTTACTATCTGGTCTCTAGGACCATTTAGCTCTATTTGACACTCTCAAGTTTTTAGTGTCATCTTTGTTCATCCATTGGTACTCATAAAAGTTCCAATTTCTTCCATAAAAGGCAATCATTAGCTACATCACTCATTGCCCTTGAACATTTAAGTACCCTTCCATTTAAGACACTTAGGAGGACTGAAACACTCAAAAAGGTATAGGCTTTGGACCTTACAAACATCATTTCTATCCTTTCCTAGCTGCTGAGAGCCGGATCCCTAGGATTAGCCTAGACGGATCCCTCATTGGAGGGAACCGTGGGATCCGTATGACATATTCATGTCAACTCTAGCTAAAACAATCATTTCAAGCTCATGTTGCTAACTTGAACACTCCATCTCATCTTAATTAAGCTCCTAGATCGAGACAACTCAAGTTGACTCTTGTGCATGCTAATCATCACATTCCAAGGAATCTTAGTGGCTTAAGTCTTGAATGCACGTGCAAATCCTTGCTTTATAAACCATTATTAGGACTCCTAAAGTCATCATCTTCATCCTCATTTTAGCACTTAGAAACCTTTACAAACCTCTTTGAATCATCTCATCATTAGGAAAGCTCCTAGTGGTAACTCATCCACCAAAGGACCACCCAAGAAAATTGCTTGTGTTGTTGTAACGCCCCGACCCGACAAGGGTAAAGGAATCACAAGTAATGGTGTCATATCAAAGCAAACATAAATATCCAAAAGAAATCTTAACATAAATGCGGAAATAATTCAAGTCAAAACGACTTCAATACATAGGTCCCAGCGGAAAATAACTCCGACAAAATATCCAAATAATAAGTCTTAAATGGCATCATAAGATCAAAGCTAAATATCTCTAAGGTAAGTCCACTCAAGCACTCATCCCAAAGCAAAAGCCGACTCCAATGCTTAGATACCGTCAGGGAAGAAAAGAAAATGCGGCCGAGCTTCAAAAGCCCAAAGGAATGATATGAAAGCAAAGCGAATACTAAACGATATCGAATATGAAATATAGTGAACGAAAGATAGCAAAATCATAATCATTTTCAAAGTATAAATCGAATTTACAAATAAAGTTTATAGTTAACTACCACGAGCCGAAACAAATATCGATCATAATCATATTCTCATAAGGCAACATTTGTAGGGAGACCTACCAAAGTTATGAAGGACGCACGCACGCAAAGATCAATCATCGATAACATATAACGATAATGATAATAGATAATGATCTAGGATGCATCCATATGCCCTTCCTACATATACAAAATATGCTTCACCATCCGTAGACGTGGCGTAACATCACTCTACTTCCTAGAGTCATATCGAGGCGCATCAACGATACGGACATGGAACCCCATGACTAGTGAAATATTTGGCTCGGTGTCAAACTATCTTAGGTCAAATCGTAATGTCATAACCGACAGATCATATTTTATCGAAGATCATTCATATTTCCAAAATCGAGTTTTCATATCATATAGTTCAAAATCGATGTTTCATAATTCGTAAATCGAGTTCGGATAAGCAACAACTCAACAAAGCAGAATGGGGTTCATAGCAAAGGCTTAGGAAACCCTAATAAGCATAAGAAAGGCCAAAGAAAGAAAATCATGAGAAACCTTTACCGAAAATGTCGAATATCTGTACCTTATTCCAAAGCAAATGATCAAAAGCGTAAATACTGAAAACAAAGGATTACTCCTTCTTCTCGTAACCTATACACATTAACGGTCGTCCATGTTATTTATGATTCCATAATCGTCGAAATGATCTTTTAATATTTGGTGTTTATACTTAGTGTATTCAGTGATCTTCATACTTTAGGGTTTTTATGATCAAATGAGATTTAAGTGTTTTATAATTAATATCGTAGATTAGGGTTCATTATGTCATTTATTAAAGTTTAGGGTAAAATGTGAAAATAGTTTAAACGTCATAACTCACACACGAAATAACGAATTAACACTCTTAGCTTCAAACCCTAATCGACTCTCATTATGTTCTAGGGTTTTCTCCTTCTTTCAATATCACATTAATATGCATTTACTTTATATGTTACGTCTTTTAATGACTCGCTACTTAACCTAACACGTAATGAAAACCACCTTTCCTTTTATGTTTTACCATGCACGCACTTACACATCAAACTAGGGTTTAGGTTTACATGACCTTACTTATTAAACACACTTTCAAAACTCTTATATGGTTCGGTTCAAACCTAGGGTTTCGCAACACAACACTTTACGCAAGCCCTAGCTCACCTAAGTACTTTACATATTCAAGTTATCATGTTTTATACCTTGGCGAAACATATACATGGTTCGGTTCACATGCATGTGGTTCGGTTCTTAATATAGCTCGACTTAACCATGATCCGATTCAATCATATGGTGACATATATATGTTCTCTTAATATTACAAGGTTCAATACATTATGGTTTGCCTTTGTTGGTTTCATGTGGTTCGACACAAAAAGAAAAAGAAACACAAGTCGACTAAAACAAACAAGCTACAACACATGATACGTTAGGTGTTATCAAAATAAGACGAGAAACATGTTATACCTTAGCTTTGATGAAGCAAAAGACTCGACACCAAGGTTGCTAGGTTCGGCCGAATAGGAGAAAAGAAAAGAGAAGCAACAAAACTAGGGTTTCACTTTTGAGTTTATGTGTTATATTTATAGTGGTAGCATTTTCGGTTAGGGCTTGAGAAGGGGGTTGGTTTCGGCTTGGTCCAACCGAGCACACAAACCCACGACCCAATGGCCTTCGGCTCTTGATCCATACGAACAAAACAAACGCCCCTATGGCTTCTTGGACTCTCGGCTTGGCAAAAAGAAACGAGTCCATCGGATCCAAAAATCAAACAAATGGCGAGGCCCAAACTTTTACGCGAGACGTTTAAATCTTTCGTCGTACAAAATCGATCACGTACATATTTTAGTTAAATTCTAATTATTCGTAAGTTAGGTTTTAATTTCGTTAAATGATTATAAACGTATTTTACGTATTTTATAATTTTTGATTTCGAGGGTATTTTAGTCTTTATCTATGTTTTAGATTTTCAGGTTTTACAATTCTTCCCCTCTAAAAGAAGAATTTTCGTCCTCGAAAATTGAAATGAAACGAAACGAAAACGAAATGAGAACATACCAAACTATTCAAAGAAATGAGGATAACTAGCTCGCATCGACTCCTCGGTTTCCCAAGTAGCCTCACGCTCCGGGTGATTTTTCCAAAGAATCTTAATGAACGGAATAACTTTGTTCCTCATGACTCTTTCTTGTCTTTCTAAAATAGCTTCCGGTTCTTCAGATAAAGACATATCGGATTGAATTTGATCAAACGGATACGAAGCAACGTGTAACGGATGATAATTGTATCCTCTAAGGAGAGATACATGGAAAACATCATGAACATGCGATAACTGAGGCGGAAGTGCTAATCGATACGAAACTCCTCCTATACGCTCCAAAATTTCAAACGGACCGATGAATCGAGGACTGAGCTTGCCCTTGATTCCAAAACGTTTCACACCTCTAAACGGCGAAACTTTCATAAATACACGATCTCCAACCCGAAATTCTAAATCACGAAGATGCATGTCGGCATAACTTTTCTGACGAGACCTAGCCTCCTTCAACTTTTCTCTAGCAATGACTACTTTCTCATTAGTGATCTCAATCATTTCCGGACCTTCAATTGCTGCTCACCTACTTCATCCCAACAAGTAGGTGCTCTACATTTCTTCCATAAAGAAGTTCAAACGGTGTTGCTTAATGCTAGCATGCCAACCGTTGTTGTATGCAAACTCTACTAAACACAAATATTCATCCCAATGCCCGTCCATTCTAAAGCACAAGCCCTTAGCATGTCCTCTAAGGTCCGAATAGTCCTCCCGACCGACCATCCGTTTGAGGATGAAATGCCGTACTAAAATTAAGTCGAGTACCCCAAGCTTTTGCAAACCTTTCCGTAAACGAGAAGTAAAACGCGGATCCCTATCGGACACAATAGATGCCGGAGTACCATGAAGTCTAACTATCTCTTGTCAAAAATCTCCGCCAATCTACCAATACCATAATCCTTTCTCGATTGGTAAGAAATGAGCGATTTGGTTAATCGATCAACAACTACCCAAATCGCATCATGCTTCTTCCGAGTAAGAGGTAGTCCAACCACAAAATCCATAGATATCTTATCCCACTTCCATGTCGGAATATCCAATGGTCAGCAGTCCACTAGCCCTTTGATGTTCAATCTTAACTCACGACAAATCATACACTTCGACACAAACGCCGCCACATCTTGCTTCATGCCATTCCACCGTATATCGCTTCAAATCCCTATACATATTGGTAGAACCAGATGGATAGTGAAAGGAGAACTATGAGCTTCACCATAACTTTCTCACGAAGTACACGATCATTGGGAACACAAAGCCTATCTTCATACCATACAATACCGTCATTATCAACCTTAAACTCCGCTTGCTACCTTCTTCAACATTTTGCGCCACGCCCACAACCGCCTTCATCTTTCTCGAGCTTTTTAATTTGCGAGATAAGGTTCGACTCCACCTTCATACTAGCCCAAGATCCATCAAAACCTCGACGCATAGCTCAACATCCAAACTCTCTAAGTCACGAAGAATCCTAGGTTCAATCTCAATACTTGCAAGAATACTCGATTTCCGGGTAAGTCGCCAAGAACTACATTAGCCTTACCGGATGGTAATGAATGTTGGTGTCATAATCCTTAAGAAGTTCTAACCATCTTCTTTGTCTCATGTTAAGTTCCTTTTGAGTGAAAATATACTTGAGACTCTTGTGATCGGTGAAAATGTCACACGCCTCCATACAAGTATTGTCTCCGGATCTTCAACGCGAACACCACGTAGCTAACTCAAGGTCATGAGTTGGGTAATTCTCTTCATAAGGTTTTAGCTTGCCTTGAAGCATAAGCTATTACCTTTCCATGTTGCATCAAAACACACCCAATCCTTTCTTAGATGCATCATTATAAATTTGAAATCCTCCGAACCGGATGGAAGAGTCAAAATAGGAGCGACACCAATCTCCGCTTCAACTCCTCAAAACTCTTTTCTCGCTCATCCGTCCATACGAACTTTTCACCTTTTCTCAACTTGTAGGATCGTTATTTTTATGTGTTGATGATTCGGTGGTCTTGGATGATCAAAATACATGTTTGCCATTAGAGAGAGAAAGTAGAGAGTTGGGTGTTCTTGCTAGAGAGTTTACACAAAGTGTTGAATATTAGATTGAAGCACCACCCCTTCCATGGATGGAAGGGTATTTATAGTTACACAATACACGACCTCCCATCGGCTCGTGGATCGTGGATACAGTGGGTAAAGACCCGTCCTTCCTCCACGGTGTTGCACTAAACTAAACTACGCTACAAACTAACTAATAAACTACTAAATAACGTAAATAACGACAAGTCTACGAGCTAACTTATGCTAGATAATATTTGGGGTGACCGACACTTTAACATGGAATTTTCTAATTCCTAACAATCTCCCTAAGGAGGTCACCCCATGTTTTACATTTCAATCCTAGCATTCTATCTTTGACTTCGTTCTTGAGCTCAGAGACTTCAATTCTTCAATTCAACAATCTTTGTGCTTTTGTAGCGATTCTTCAAAGTCCACATTGATTTGTACTTTTAGTGGAGGCCTTTAACCGATCCACATCTTTGATGATCTTCGAGCTTTTTGAGATCATCACCACAAGAAATCTCGGATCACCCTTTATTGTGTTGCCATCATGTGAAGTTGTGACTTTTGGACCGACATGCTCACACTTTTGAATCATGACATCTTTCCATCGAGTAGCGGAAGCCTCATCGGTTCATGATATTTGCAAAGCAGCAGAAGCATAAGCATAGTATGAAATATCGAGCCGTGTTATGTAGATATGCACCACCATGATTTCTTCAAATTAAGTGTGGATGTGAGCATGCGGCTTTTGATTGACTCCTCAATTTCGATCACCGCAATCGTCCAAATGTACCGCAAACAACAGCTTATAATAAAACACACGAAAGTGTCTTTGATCACTTTCGCTGAATTGAGGTACACGCCCACGGTTCCTCGCTGATCAAGACAAGTATCGCTCGTGATCGTAGGATTCCTAAGAATCTCCTTGATGTGGTTTCGCAATGTTCTAGTCGTTCTCAAACCGAACGCCTCAAAGAAGACAACACGGAGTGAGTGAACCAAAGAATTGAGATTCACCGATTGATGAAAATGATTTGAAAACAATCGCGTATTGCTTGAAGAAAGAGTTTTGCAATACGACGAAGGTTTTATGAGAAAGATCAATTTTCAATCAAAATACTTTTGTATTAGAGAATGAGTACACATTCGACGTGCTAGCTTAAAAGAAGAGATTCGCACATCGAACGGTTTTTCTAAAAGTATTTTTCAATCGAGATACTTTTGAATTTGAAATGAATACACATTCGACGTGCTAGAGAAAAGAAGGTTTGCACATCGAACGGTTTTTCCAAAAGTATTCGTCAATTCCATTCTCGGACCAAGGTTGATTCAAGAGTGAATCGCCCCATCGTTTCTATCCAGCTTGTCACAAGCTTGATCTTTGCAAGATTTCACATGTCACCCACCAAGAGCTTGTTTGATGTTGGCTCTAGAAGGATTTCCATCTTCATCGTGAATATTTTACATATCACTCGGATGTTCCGCAATACCACAAGGATAATGCGAGGACTCTTAATATATACTTACTTTCCACATTGTGTGAAAAGCAAGTCTTCAAGAATTTAGTGTCCTAACGAGATATTGTGGATGATCTCTTGGCTCTAGACTCAATAGTGCATTTTTGGTTCCTTTGCGGAGACTAGGAGAGGTCTCCTTCTTCAATATCAACAATCTCTAAGAGAAAGTCGATAGATTATGTAGGTTCCCGTGAGAATGAAACAAGCCCTTTAAGAGGAACTTGAGTGGTTTGGGAAGTTTAGTGCAAGGCATCACCGGGTCCATGATGTCTTGTCTTCAATACCAGTGTTACCTTAGTAACCACCAAGAGTATATGAATTGAACCCGGTTTCGCCTCTAAGGTTGAATTGATGGAGGGCTATTTCTTTTCACCCTTTATCATTCATTTCTTTTTCATTCTTCAACCCTTCAAGCTTACCGAGACTTCATAACTAGAACCTTGTTGGGTTTATTCCAAGACTAGCTCGCCTCAGTCCGCACTCTTCCCATTCCTCATTTTTCTCCTTTTTCAATATACCTAAGGACTCTACACTATCTAGTGGATTGTCCTCGGTAGATCCCTCCGGCTCGCGGATCGTGGGAACAAATACCTAACCTAACCATCCTTATAACACCATGCATAAAGTAAATTGGTCGGTCTTTTGGTATTGTTCTTTCCTTCATGAAACCAATTGAAAATCATTTGAAAACAATCAAGGTACTTGTGATACGAGATCAAAGCATTTTGTACCTTAATAGTTTTGATCATTTAGAAAACCTCCCTCAACATGTGCGTATGATTTAGAAATTGTTTAGCACAAGGAGGCAAGAGGACTTTGAAATATTTTCTTTGATCACAATTTTCATACTAAAAGCCATTTGATTTTCATGGTAAAATTCTCCCTCAATATGTGCATAGGATATTTGAAATCATTTTATCACATAGAGGCAAGAGTTCTTTGAAGCACATCCACAATCACAAAAGCCATTAAGAAACCATTTGAAAACTCAATCAAGGTACTTTATAAATAAATTTTAAAAGCTTTTGTACTCGATAGTTTATGCTATGCTCCCCTCAATATGTGCTTCGAGATTCGAAAGCGCTTAGCACATATGAGAGAGCAGCAACCGCACAATTAAATCAAAACGATCACCTTTATCAAATTTCATTATTAAATCACAAATTCTCCCCGATCAAAAATATCAAACCCTTTGAGATTTTGGATCCCAAGTGATTTAATAAGGTTTAGAAAACATGGGAGAAAATGTGGCCTTGTTTAAATACTCATCTGGTTTTTGGATAAATCCTCCTCCTCAACATGTGCATTATGTATATTGAAATCGTTTGGCACATGGAGGCAGGAGTGCCTTTAAAGGACTAAAACCAATTCCATTTAAAACAGATTTGAGATTTAAATCACGATCTCTACCCCGATCAAAATTTCAAACCTTTTGAGATTTGTGATCCCAATTGATTTAAATCATTTAGAAAATTTTGGGAAAGACGTGGCAAGATTCAATTTTGAAAATGATGATAAGGACCATTTTAAGACATTAAAGATTGTTAGTGTCGTATGATAGTTTTTAAGAGATCTTTAAGTAAAATAAAACAATTTCACAATCAAACAAGAATGTAAAAATTTCATTTTGAAAGATCTTTGAGTTTTAAAGAAAATCATACCATGACATAACATTAAATCTTTAGATCACCACTTTTTTCGTATAATCCGGACTTTTATGAAGAAATATTGTTTGAAAATATTTTATTTTAAATCACTCTCCCTCAATCGATGACCAAGTCGATAATTGAGTGACTTAAGTTTTGATAAAATGAAGTCCGTGATTTTCAAAATTTAGTCCAATATATTTTCAAACAATATTTTTCCATTTTCAAAACAATTTAATTCAAATTTATTCAAAATTGTTTAAAATGGTATCCCGCACAAAGATACGTTAGGTGGTTGAGAAGCTTTTGTTGTTGTTGTTGTAGGGCTTGAAGAAAACCGTCTGCAGATGCAGTGAGACTTCTTCTTACGTTGCATTTTGAATGCCAACCGAGGTCAAATTAAGCTCCGCTTCTTCAATCACTTAGAAGAAAACCATCTCACGATGCAAGGAGACCTCTTACGTTGCATTTATGCCAACTCTCCATTGAAGTCCAATTAAGCTCCGCTTTCTTCATTTGTCAACCCAAGATATAGTTACCCTTTCCTTTCGGCATCCAATCATCTTCAATTGTGGGATCCGGATCGAACATTCTTATATACCAATATACCGCATACGTTAGTGAACACACATACAAATATATGGTGGTCGACATCACCCAAACAACAATCGACTAATAAAAGTCAATGCAACATATCAATCGATCATATAAATGTATGGGAATAATGTGTTCATCAAACTCTAATCATCTAATCCTAGCAATCATATCCTAGGCACCTAGTCCTTCAACATAGGTTAACATCATTTTTAATTAAGCATATTAGGATAATTAAGAAAGCCCGTTAGATGATATAGATTTGAAAACATTTTCCCTCAATCAATGACTCATTTTGAAAAAGTTTAAAAGTGTCAAGTCATTGATTGAGTTTTCAATTTAATAAAACTCGAAACCGATTGATTTTTCAAGCAACTCATTTTACCACCATTTTGAAAACAACAAATATTTTTCTCAAGAATTTTAGACGGAAAACATTTGTGTAGGAACAAAGATCCTTCGACATACTTTCCTCATTTTGTTTTAGGATAAGTGCACGAAATTTTTGAAAATAGTTTAAGCGTAGCACTTTCCTTCCTTTAAAAGAACGGGTTGCTATCTCAAATAATAGCAAGCCATAGTTTAAGCACGGGTCACAATCAAGTAATCGCAAGCCATTATTTGAAGCCCGGGTTACAATCAAATAATCAGAAGCCATATCAGAAGCCATATTTTGAGACATGTTTAGAAAGAAATATTTACACCTCCTCGTCGAACTTCATCTATGGTCCCGTGCCATTATTGAATGACATTTCTAAGACCGTAGATGTTATCGATACCGTAAGACATGTCTAGAGAAAACATATTTTTGGTATTTTTCAAATTTTCTCGATTTTTATGGGTTTTGAAGGTTTTATATTTTTCTATTTTCTTTTTGTTGGTTTTATATTTTGTATTTTGTTTTGTTGGTTTTATATTTTGTATTTTGCTTTTGAAAAAATATATACAAAGATAGAGAAGATGATATAGTTAAAGAAGATGATGATACGAGTACCGAGATAAGGATATCGAAAAGACCCGTTGTAGAAGATAGAAGTCATCATCTCTTAAACATTCACCACCAAAGCTTCCAAGGCTCTTGAATCAAGAAAGAAATTGAGCCATCCGAAGTGAGACTTTGGCGCTTCCCCAAACCGAAAATCCTTTAATGAGCAGATTCAAGCTCTATTTCAAGCTTGCTTTAGCCAGTGCACAAGAAGCACACCATTATCATAAATCCCATCGCTCCTTTTAAGAACGATCATCGAGATTCTTCGCTCGGGTTATATCATCAAGAAGAACAAGAACGTATCATCCCACACATAAATAATCTTCTCAAATTTCATAACCATCAAGTCTCAAGCAATCCATTCCAAAAGGTGTCAAGAGAGCAATTCCCCAAGTAGTTGAATTGATGCAATGCCTCTTTGTATAATGCTCAAGAACTCTCCCAAATACACTTCATGAGGGAATGAAGAACACCTTCCCATGTTCACATTTTTCTTCCCGATGAACGTGTATGAAGCTCAAGAACCCAAGTACACCAATATCCAAGAACTCTCCCGAATACACATCAAGAGGGAATGAAGAACACCTCCCATGTTCACATTTTTCTTCCCCGATGAATGTGTATGAAGCTCAAGTATCCAAGTATACCAATACACAAGGAATGAATAATCGATAACATTGAAGAAGGTGCCAAGTCATCGATTATCTCGGGTGACAATGCGGATGTCAACACCGAATAAGTGATTATATCTCGAATCACCGATTAAGCCTCAAGTGAAACAAATTGAGCATCCCCAATGTACACAATCTCTCCCCGATCATTGCGATACCATCGAAATCACCACACACTAGTGTACCTCTTTATCTTCGTAAACTTTTCTAACATCACTTCCCCACGTAGATGAAATACTAACACTAAACGCCTTGATGAGTAAAACCTTGAGTTTCTCTCGGTCATGACATTTGTTTTCCCGGATATCTTCAATCACTTAGAAGAATTAAGTTCATCAAGTTTACTCGCCATGAGTCAAACCTTGAGTTTCTCTCATGTAATAACATTTGTCTTCCCGGATATCTTCAATTACTTAGAAGTATTAAGTTCATCAAGTTTACTCGCTTAGGTGCTTATCTCCTTACTCCTTTCTCGGTTTTGACACTTCGTAATCAACAACTCTTTGTAAGTCAAGATACTAGAAATATTTTGAGAAGAACATCATTAGCTCGATGTGTCTGTGAGAGTCAACTTGTCAAGAATAACGTGAGCAAGTCTAATTAGGGATTAAATTTGGCATTTCAAACTCCCCAATTAGTGCTCTCCCTAAACCGACAACTGCTTGATAAATGCCCGATTAAGAAGAAGTCTTTAGATAATCAAATGCAACTCGCCTTTAGTCTTCTAACATGTAGCGTAGAATGTAGAACCGATCAAGACTCGACCTTCTTCAAGATTGTCCATTGGGAATAGATAGTTAACATCTTCAACTCACCAAAACAAGAACATCACCAAAAGCATCCCAATCAACTTACATCTTGCAAATCCCTTAACTAAAATCCTCCCAATCAAACAAGAATGTAAAGATGTTCATCAAGGAAATCAAGAATCGTGCCGCAACGAACACATAAGATGGTAACACCAAACAATCAATCACATCAAACAAGAATGTAGGTTGTTCGAATCATCATGTTGATGTGCACGTGAAGCATTAACCGGAAGCACTTTGTCAATAAACTCATATCGCCTTGTGAAGATGTCAACTAACGGCTCTTAAGAAGAAACTCCATGTGAAGATTACCCGATAAGAAGAAGCTCGGTTCTTACATGAGTTTAGAGCCGTATGACCATTTAAATTCTCAAATAATAATCAACCATGCAAAAATTTCACACTTTTTCTCCCCTCAAGAATTGCATACGGAGTTGCCATTCTTGATTAAATAAGTGAAAATCATCCGAATGTTCTATTCACACTTCTCTCCCGCAAAATAAGCACATGATGTCGCCATCTTCATTATAATCGAGCAAGTGGAATGAGAAAACAATCGCTGGTAGCCCGTTCACTTGATGATCAAGCGCATGGAAAAGTATGAAGCATGTTGATGAGAATGGTCATAATAAGAAGATTTCTTCTTCGTAAGATAAAGCGCATCAAGCGCACACTTTTCTTTTCTTTAGAGAACGAGGCATGAATCGTTGTGTTCATACGTCATAAGAAGATTTCTCTTTGAAGATAATGCGATCAAACGCATACATTTCTTTTCTTTAGAGTACGAGGCATGAACTGTGTGTTCATACGCCATAATCTCTCTCTTTTCACTCTCTTAGCAAAACATGTAATCATCCCCATTATCATTCAAGAGGCTCTTTGTCGTGACAAATGATGGAGAAAACCCAATATGATGAATTTGACCTCAAGTAAACTAACCCGAACTCGTGACTTAAACTTGCACATATGTAACAAAGAGCGTGTCGAGACTTCATGCCCATTTGAATCTCTAAGTACTCTATACTCTTCAACCAACCAACCATCAAGTATAAGACGACATCACCTCTTGAAAATCCACAATTGAATGTGACATCGAGCACTACAACGTAACTCCTTAAAGTGATAGTTATTTTTTGATGATAAGAGCCCAACCCCCAAGTGGTAAAAGAAAAGGTAAAAGTCACCCAACAATAACTAGATTTCCAAGTCTTCGCTTTTGATAATAAGCTCGAACAAGGATCATGAAGAATCTTCATCCATCCATCCCCGATACCTTCGATACTAAGTACACTCGCCCGTGATATTTCACTTCAACCTCAAATAAATAATAGTGAATTAACGCCGTTGTCACATCTTCCGATTAATCGCTCAAATCTAGCCTTCTTTGACATTTAAATGAACTTTGATAATGGTTTCATCCCGACCATGGTTAAAAGCACATAACCCCAGAAACTTTGTAATAACCAAACCGCCATGACGAATATCCAAACACACATCCAATTCATGAAGTACACCCTTTTATCCTTCTTCAAAAGTAAACCGTAGCACCAAAGATCAAGTAAGATCCCGAAATACACTTTCCTTTCTCCAAGATGGTTCCATCATTACGGATTTTACAATTCTATAGTTTAAACCGAGAAATAGTTTCTTTCAGGGATTTTACAAAACCAAGAATAAACCGTAAGATAGATCCGAAATGCACTTTACTAATACTGTGATGTTTCCATTGTCACGGATTTTACAAGTCTATGATTTAAACCGAGAAATAGGTTCTTTCATGGATTTTACAAAATCAAGACAAAACCGTAAACAATGTCGCCTTGAATGTGTTATGACAACTTTGGTTTCGTGAATATCTGTTTTGGGGAACATGCAACGGTTCATCAATGGTTCATTATCCAACATCAATAATATCATCAACCATCCAATCAACACTTTGGTAAACACATCATTCACGCATTATGTCGGCTATTGTAGTGACCACATGGAGAAGTAAACCCGATATGCCAAACTTGATCATGAAGTAAAATTCCTGATTTGTTACTTAAACTTGTACTAATCCTTGTGAAGAAGAAACGTGTACCCAATGTACAAAACCTCTTGACATTCTCAATCGAGTGAGACATCAAGTGATAGTTACGCTGTGGGTTAAGCGAGAAAGAATCACAAACGTAACTAAATAGCCAAGTCTTTATCACACTCTATAAATGCCCAAACAAGTCATCTTCGGAATGGTAGAAAGAAAGAAGACGAAATAAGTAAACACGCCCGTAAAACCTCACTTCAAAGCCAAATAAGAAATACCGAACAACAAACAACCCCGTAGTCAACTTTGTTCCAACCAACAATTCAAGCCGTGACAAAATATTCTTCGTGAAAATGCCACAACAATTCTCATCATTATAAACCAAAGTAGTTCAATCCAAAGTATTAAACCTCATAACCCAACAAATCTCATCATAAGGGTACTTTGTAACCAATCAATATCCTCATACACCTCTCATCTCCTCAAGATATCACGTCAATCCCTAAACATGTAGCGATGCCTCTTCTTCCACAAACTTCATCCAAGAAAAATAACCTACATCTCATTATAAATCGATCCATAAAAAGGATACTTGGTGCTCCTTTTGACGCTGCTGTGGATGGCAAAAGAGTCAATACCATTGTGGATGGTATTTTCACTTATGAACGAGGCTCAAAACAGTAGGTTTGATCTTTAACATTTTTGTTATTGAGTTTCAACCGAGCCAAGGACATGGGTTAACATACTTGTTAATATCATTCCTTTAAGATTCAGATATTAATAGCAAAACGCTTTAGATCCATGAGGCACAAGGTCTTTGTGTATAGATCTATATAGATCTATGTGTTCTATGAACCCAACACAAAAAGGATCAAAGTCAGATCATTGACTTGTTAATCATATTTTCGCTATGGTCGATCCGTGATGAATATTTGCTCCTTATGTAATAGGCCCTTTAGGCATGATGAAACCTTGAAATACTTTGAGAGACAACCGAGATCAATTAGTTAATTACACTTTTCGCTTTAGGATCGATGATGGTTGAGGTTCTAACCAACAAGATCTACCAAGATCCGTAAATGGTTGGAATGAAACCTAGATCATTAGAATGATATGCATTTTGGTTTCAGATTTTAGATCAATGATGTATTCAAGGTCAGTGTAGATTATTAATATCTATGTGCATTGACGAGCCTTACACACATTCGAACCGAGATCACACAAACTCTCATTTTAATCTTTTGACTTTGAGTTCAGTGATGGATGGAGTAGTACTGGATCTTCAAGGTCTTAAAAGTCACCACCAATCTGAGATCTTAAGAGTCTAGGTTTAGTTTGATATGAGATGGGATTGAATCTGTTTAGATATATTTGCAACACGATGATGGACTGATGATGGTTTGATATTCCTCAAGTCACGAGTAGTATTTTGGTATGTGGTCGAGTCTTGTTGTGGTTTATATAAATTGTTGTTGAGGTCTTGGTCAATATCTTCTACCTTTCTTTCTCAAGTCGCCACCAAGTCGCCACGGCCAACTCGCCACGGCCAAGTCGCTAGGCTAACCCGCCACGCCAAGTCGCTAGGCTAACTCGCCACGACCAAGTCGCTAGGCTAACTCGCCACCACCAAGTCGCTAGGTTAGTCGTAGCGACTTGTAAAGACAAGTCGCTATAAGAGGTGCAATGCATCCGGTCGGGCTTTGTGTCAAATCGCTAGCAAGATTTTTTATGTTTTCCGATGAGTTTTCCGTTACTTTTCCGCTCATCTTCAAATAAGCCTAAAAATTGCATAAAAGATGAAACTTTTGATCGCTTTGACCATGAAAAGATACCGAAACCATTAAGACCACAAATATATGACCATATTGACAACAAAATATGCATAACAAGATCGATAGAAACAAGATTCTAAGAGAACCAAAACAGATTAAAACTGGTATGACCATAAGACCATTTTGACCAAACAAAACACATAAAGCTTGTTTGTAAAACAGCTTTACCCATAACAATGTTCCACCATACGAATACACAAAAACAAATTAAACATCTAATCAAAACTACAAGAAATCATCAAAACACAACAACCTTGGCTCGTACCAATTGTAGGATCGTTATTTTATGTGTTTGATGATTCGGTGTGTCTGGGAGATCAAAATACATGTTAGCCATTAGAGAGAGAAAGTTAGAGAGTCGGTGTTTTTTGGCAGAGAGTTACTTCACAAATGTTGAATATTAGATTGAAGCACCACCCCTTCCATGGATGGAAGGGTATTTATACTACACAATACACGACCTCCTATCGGCCCGGATCGTGGATACAAGGGTAAAGACCCTTCCTTCCTCCACGGTGAAACACTACGCTAAACTAAACTAGTAACTAACTAATAAACTGATAAATAACGTAAACAACAACAAATAACGCCACGTCTACGAGCTAACTTATGCTAGATCATAATTGGGGTGACCGACACTTTAACATGGAATTTTCTAATTCCTAACAATAACAAACTTGTCGAGAAACTCATGGAAAACACGGTTCATTAGGTCCATAAATACCGCAGCGCATTTGTCAAACCGAAAGGCATAACGAGAAATTCATAATGACCATATCCTGCACGAACGCGATCTTAGGAACATCTTGCTCCCTCACACGAAATGATGATAACCGATATCGATCAATCTTAGAAAAGAACTTAGCTCCTTGCGCTGATCAAACAAATCATCTATACGCCGGAAGAGGATAACGGTTTCAATAGTAATACTGGTTGAGTTCACTGTAGTCGATACATAGACGCATGCTTCCATCCTTCTTCTTCACAAACAAAACAGTGCACCCTATGGAGAAACACCGGCCTAATAAATCCATTTTCTATCATCTCTGCAAACTGCTCCTTCAACTCCTTCAGCTCTACAGTGCCATAATGACACGGAGCTTTAAATCGGTTCAAGACTGTGAATTAACTCAATGCTAAACTCAACTTCTAGTGGAGGAAGACCTGAAGTTCATCAGAAAACGCGGTGAATTCACAAACAACAGAAGATTTTCAATGTCGACTCTCCAAAGATGCGTCCTCAACAGATGCTGAAACCTTGGCACCCATGAGCAATCATGGTCCCGCTCTTCATAGCGTAAATGAACTTAACAGATTTGAGAGGTTGAGAACCATAATAAAGAAATTCAGATGTTTTACGCTCCAAAGATCACAGCTTCTAGCATAGCGCTCAATGGAAGCTCTATGATAAGCCAACCAATCCATGCCTAGAATGATATCAAAGTCGACCATATCGAGAGGATACAGATTTGCAGAATTAATACGATCATCAAAACGTAAGAGGACACTTAACGATTTATGATCAATGATCATGTGGTTTTTCATAGGCGAGATATCGATAAGGATTTGTTACCGGTTTAGGCTTCATATTAAGTTTCTAGCTTAATGTGACAGATATAATGGAGTGTGGCACCGTGTCAAATAAAGCTAAGATGTAAAAATCATCAATGAAAAGAGTGCCTGTAATGGTACTCAAGTGCGCTCCACCGATTCCGAGTAGTAGCATAAACACGCCCAAGAGTAGGTGGCGCTTGATGTAGTTTCCGTGAATCACCTGTTCCTCTTGGCAATCCTTGATCTTGAGTAGTGGAACCACAAGAGAAACATCCACCGCTGGCCTTAAAACATGGTCCGGATGAGCCTTCCACAAGTAGTACAGACAGGGGGAGGCAAACTTCACCGGTTTTTTGACCGTAAGATCCTCAAGCACGACCCCGATTTGATCCTCGAGCCGACCGATCTTTGTTGTAACCGGTTATTGTTACCTGATTCGACGATCATTTCCATTCTTACCAAGCAGCTCGCTATCTCGAATCCTCGCCTGTGGCGCCTAGAGTCCACATTCCTTCCTCATCGACCTCACGATCATAACTCCTATCCACTTGTCCCCTCGAATCATAACTCCCGCTAGAATTTCCTTATAATCATTACTTGAGTCCTACTGAATCCGATCACCATCGCGATTACGCTTTGTTGGAACCCGAACCTCATGAAAGATCTCAATGTTACGAAGCTGGCCATTGCAGCCGACACATCCTCATACTCAAGTGTTTAGCAATGGTCCAACACCCACTTCTTCAATCCCCACTTGAAGTGCTTAGCTTACGCCTACCATCTCCAAAGATTCGCTCCCACAAAACTTACCAAATTTCATAAATCTACTCATGTACTCATTGGGGTTCTCATGATCAAACCGGTAGATTCCTTGATAATCCTCTCATACCTTTGTTGCTCAAAGATCGTGGAAGTAACGCTATAGAAGATAGTCCGAAACTCACCAAGTACAAGTAACAAAGAAAAGCATCTCCTCCTCGCCTGCTTGAGTGCCTTCCACCAATTCAAAGCATCACTTTCCAACTTAAATGCACCAAACGAGTCTTAAACTGCCTCCACAACCCAATACTTCAAACAATTCTCAATATGAGTGATCCAGCCTCTACCTCAGCTGAGTAGCAAGAAGGTTAAAGAAAGAGGCTTGAGCTACCAAACGCCGAGCAAGTGCGAATGCCGCGGGTTGATTTCTCCACCACTCACCAAGCACCATTCGACACGAATGTTGTTGATCAATTGCTCCATCATCTCGTGTAGTAAGACCAGTGAAAAGAGTGTTGAGAGCATTAGCAACCGCAGATCAATGTTAGTAGCATCATCGCCTCCATCCGCGCTACAGTAGTACGAGTTCGAACCATCCGAACGATATTCAAACGATTAGCAAAATGAACAAAGGTAGATACTAAATGGAAGTTCGCAAGGAAACCTAAAGTCTACCCAAACTCACATGTCATAGCCTAAGCTCTAAGGGTCTCAAAACCTAGGCTCCATATGTCATGTGTCCCGACTACAAGTCAGAAACCTGGCTCGATGCCATAAATTGTAACGCCCGACCCGACAAGGGTAAAGGAATCACAAGTAATGGTGTCATATCAAAGCAAACATAAATATCCAAAAGAAATCTTAACATAAATGCGAAATAATTCAAGTCAAACGACTTCAATACATAGGTCCCAATGGAAAATAACTCCAACAAAATATCCGAAATAATAAGTCTTAAATGGCATCATAAGATCAAAGCTAAATATCTCTAAGGTAAGTCCACTCAAGCACTCATCCCAAAGCAAAACCAGCCCAATGCTTAGATACCGCCATGAAGAAAAGAAATGCGGCCGAGCTTCAAAAGCCCAAAGGAATGATATGAAAGCAAAGCTTAATACTAAACGATATCGAATATGAAATATAGTGAACGAAAGATAGCAAAATCATAATCATTTTCAAAGTATAAATCGAATTTACAAATAAAGTTTATAGTTAACTACCACGAGCCCGTAAACAAATATCGATCATAATCATATTCTCATAAGGCAACATTTGTGGGGAGACCTACCGTAGTTATGAAGGACGGCACGCACGCAAAGATCAATCATCGACAACATATAACAGATAATGATCTAGGATGCATCCATACGCCCTTCCTACATATACAAAATATGCTTCACCATCCAGACGGCGTAACATCACTCATCGCCCTAGAGTCATATCGTAGGTGCATCATCGATACGCATATGGAACCCCATGACTAGTGAAATATTTGGCCGGTGTCAAACTATCTTAGGTCAAATCGTAATGTCATAACCGATACGTATCATATTTTATCGAAGATCATTCATATTTCCAAAATCGTAGTTTTCATATCATATAGTTCAAAATCGATGTTTCATAATTCGTAAATCGAGTTCGATAAGCAACAATCAACAAAATGTAATGGGGTTCATAGCAAAGGCTTATGAAACCCTAATAAGCATAAGAGAAAGGCCAAAGAAAGAAAATCATGAGAAACCTTTACCGAAAATGTCGAATATCTCGCACTTTATTCCAAAGCAAATGATCAAAAGCGTAAATACGGAAAACAAAGGATTACTCCTTCTTCTCGTAACCTATACACATTAACGGTCGTCCATGTTATTTATGATTCCATAATCGCTTAAATGATCTTTTAATATTTGGTGTTTATACTTAGCGTATTCAAGTGATCTTCATACTTTAGGGTTTTATGATCAAATGAGATTTAAGTGTTTTATAATTAATATCGAGATTAGGTTCATTATGTCATTTATTAAAGTTTAGGTTAAATGTGAAAATAGTTTAAACGCTATAACTCACACACTAAATAACTAATTAACACTCTTAGCTTCAAACCATAATCGACTCTCATTATGTTCTAGGGTTTTTCCTTCTTTCAATATCACATTAATATGCATTTACTTTATATGTTACGTCTTTTAATGACTCGCTACTTAACCTAACACGTAATGAAAACAACCTTTCCTTTTATGTTTAACCATGCACGTTTACACATCAAACTAGGGTTTAGGTTTACATGACCTTACTTATTAAACACACTTTCAAAACTCTTATATGGTTCGGTTCAAACCTAGGGTTTCGGCTACAACACTTTACGCAAGCCCTAGCTCACCTAAGTACTTTACATATTCAAGTTATCATGTTTTTATACCTTGGCCGAAACATATACATGGTTCGATTCACATGCATGTGGTTCGGTTCTTAATATAGCTCGACTTAACCATGATCCGATTCAATAATACGTATTACATATCATGTTCTCTTAATATTACAAGGTTCAATACATTATGGTTTGCCTTTGTTGGTTTCACACGGTTCGACACAAAAAGAAAAAGAAACACAAGTCGACTAAAACAAACAAGCTACAACACATGATACGTTAGGTGTTATCAAAATAAGACGAGAAACATGTTATACCTTAGCTTTGATGAAGCAAAAGACTCGACACCAAGGTTGCTAGGTTCGGCCGAATAGGAGAAAAGAAAAGAGAAGCAACAAAACTAGGGTTTCACTTTTGAGTTTATGTGTTATATTTATAGTGGTAGCATTTTCGGTTAGGGCTTGAGAAGGGGGTTAGTTTCGGCTTGGTCAAACCGAGCACACAAACCCATGGCCCAATGGCCTTCGGCTCTTGATCCATACGAACAAAACAAACGCCTTATGGCTTCTTGGACTCTCGGCTTGGCAAAAAGAAACGAGTCCATCGGATCCAAAATCAAACAAATGGCGAGGCCCAAACTTTACGCGAGACGCTTAAATCTTTCGTCAGACAAAATCGATCACGATATATTTTAGTTAAATTCTAATTATTCGTAAGTTAGGTTTTAATTTCAAGTAAATGATTATAAACATATTTTACGATTTTATAATTTTGATTTCGAGGGTATTTTAGTCTTTATCTATGTTTTAGATTTTCGTGTTTTTAGCTTGTACACCTAAATTTCCTCAACCGAATCATCTCCTGTTAAATCCACAAATGCTAGGATTTCTCCTCCACCAACTCAACTAATCAAACCAATCCCAAAAGGATAGTTCCCACAAAACTACCAATGCCAAACACCACCATACCTCCTAAACCAAACAATCCCATTTCCACTAAACCATCACCATTGGTGCCTAGAGCCCTATCATTCACCACTCCACCTCATCACCACACCTCTACAATCTAGAGTATTTGCCTCCTAGGCCATCTCATCCTCCACCACCGGCAACATTCTCCTCATTAGGAGGAATAGTGGAACAAAATCAAGGTGTTGAGTCAACACTAGCTCCGGCTTCCTTTTCTCCGTCACCATCAAATAATCCCTTTTGGATTATAAGAAATCATCAAAGTCAACCACCCGACCACATGGAAGTTGACTCCTCTCTACCACCACCATCATTCTTGGTTGAGCCATCTTCAAATGCGCCTCCGCCAATCCCTCCCTCTTTTGAGGCTCCTCAACCCGCTTCACTTGATCCTTTACATCAAGCAATTTCCTTTCTTCCATCACCACTACCGAGCCATGACAAAGATTGTTATCATTGTCAACATGTTGAAAGTTTGATACATGAAGTACGTGAAGATCAACGTTTCATGTTTTATCACCTCCTTGAACGTTTTGACGAGATTAAACCTAAACAAACTTGAGCTAGAGGATTCTAGTGGTGTCCTAGTATCAAGCGCGACTTAGATAGTCTAGTAATTCAAAGTCATGTATTGTTCATTTTCTTAGTTTTTAGAGTCATGTATATCATATCTCTAGTTTTATTAAATGAAATTACATGATATTTGCCGTATTGTTCTGAGTATATGATTATTGGTCTAATACATATCTTATTTTGATGCCAACATCTTTTGGTACATCACATTTGTTGTATTTAAGTTACAGACAAGACGGATCCCTACGTTTTTCCTAGACGGATCCCTCCAAGGAGAGAACCGTGGGATCCGTGCAACAAAAGACTAGTTTTCTACTAACTTGAGTCTTATTTGCAGGAAATTATGCATTATATACTTGTCTTCTAACTTTTGTTTTGTAGATTTTGAATTTACACGTGAAGACTTTGACACCCTAAGCTAGGGGAGCTTTGTGTCAAAGCATTACATTTCAAAATCACTTGCAATATTAGGATTACATTTCATGACATCCCTTTGCAAAGTTGCAATCATCAAGGGGGAGCATATTCGTCACATAGACGAAATCTTTTGCAAACTTAGTTGCAAATAAACTAGCTTAGTATTTTTTTTTTATTTGACGCCCTCACAAAGGGATGGACTCGTCAAGGGGGAGTTAAGACGAGAACTCTTCCCGTCACTTGCTCTCTATTTTTTTTTTCTCTTTCACATGTTTTTCTTAAAACGATATGTTAGTTTATTTTCGAAGCTCTTTTTGTTTCGACAAAAAGGAAGAGAAGAAATTAAAAACTACAAATTCAAACTTTTACAAATTTTAGTTTTTTCTTAAAATAATTTTATGTTTTGTCATCAACAAAAAGGGGGAGATTGTTAATACAAATAAGCCGTAAAAACTGTGGAAAACTAGAAGGGGGGTTGAATAGTTTTACCAATTAAAACTTCCTTTTAAACTATTTAGATCGACTTATGTCAATCTATTTGGTTGTGTGTGTTGGATGTTGATAAACAAGCATATAAAGATATGTAATGAAAAGATAAGAGTAAGAAGCACAAAACCACAACGCGAGTATTTATAATGGTTCGCCACAAGGACACCTTCCTTGCCCTACTCCACCCCCGAGTCACCTACTCGAGAGTTCGAACACTACACCAATCTCCTTATGGCGGAGAAGCCTTCACAACGTCGCCTACCTTTTTCCTGGCTAGGCTAACCACCGGGTTCTTTCACCCAAGGTGAACCAAACCTACACAACGTCAGCTTACCCTTTATAAGGTACTAGGCTAAGTACCTAGTTCTTTCACACCAAGGTGAACTACACCTTCACAACATCGCTTACCCTTTATTAGGTACTAGGCTAAGCACCTAGTTCCATTGCAATGGAGGAACTACTACCACACTACACCAACGACTAATCCCAAAGGAGATCTACTCCTTTACAACATCATCAAGGACATCAATATCCTTGGATCTAATGTTAGTCTATCTAGTACATCGAAACACACCATATCGAATGTACATCTAAGGCACCTTTCACTAATGCCTTTGACTAGATCTACAAGACACCTTTCACTAATGTCTTGTGTCTTCACTTCTAAGCACCTTGTTGGGAATAATCCGTTACCACAGATAGTTATGGTTTATACTGCTTGGTTTAACACTAGCGGTGGAAACATATTCCCACCGCAAGTTCTTCATTACCACCGCTATCGCTAATGATAAGGTTAAACGATCTTGATAAGTATAGAATAGATCTTGTGTATATTCTATTATGTTAGCTATATACTTATCTTGTAAAGGACTCCTTCTTGTATAAAAGGAGATCCTAGGTCATAGTCTTAGGTACGACATTTGACAATATTACCTCATTAAAGCTTCAAGGTGTAACCCTAGTGATACCAAGATCACTCGTATTATTTCATTAATAATATTGAGCTTGAGTTTTGTGTTAACTTGTGTTTACTCTAATACATCATATAATTAGTCTTCTAAGTATTACTTAAGTAAATTCCGCTTGCTTGATAATATTATACAAAATATCATCGACACAAGGAGAGTGTCTTAGATCCATCAAGTGGTATCGAGAGAAAGGTTATGATATTTTGTTTTAGAAGATCCAAAGAATTAGCTTGACTTACTCTCTCAAGACAATGGAGATGGAAAACAATCAATCAAACTCTTCTTCACACCCGCACTCCCTAGGCTTAAGCTTAATGAGTTTGAGATGTGGAGGATAACGATTGAGCAATACTTCCTCATACAGACTATGCTCTATGGGAGATCATTCAACTTGGTGATTCTTTCAAACTGTGACCACTACTTCAAAAGTTGGTGACACGATGTTGTGAAAGTTTATGCTCGAATCAAATTTCAAAAGCTCAAAAGAAGAATGATCTTAAAGCTAGAAGTCTATTGTTGATGACTCTTCCTAGAGACCAGATTATTGCATTCAAGAAATTCAAGACCCTAAAGAACTGCTTGAAGAGATTTGCTCGTGTTTGGTGGTAATGATGCAACAAAGAAGACTCAAGACATTGTTAAAGCAAAGTTATGAAAACTTCTCTCGCTTCAAGCAATGACTCACTTGATAGCATTTTTACCAAACTTCGTAAGATTGTTACACAACCAACCGTGTTTGGCATTGAGGTAGAAAAGGAAGACCTCAATTTGAAGTTTCTAAGAAGTTTGCCTTCAAAGTTTCAAACCAATGTTATCAGATGGGAAAACAAAACAGACATTGAAACAATGAAGCTCAATGATCTTTACAACAACTTCAAACTTATTGAGCAAAGGTTGAAGAAGGTGGAAACTGGTACAAGCTCTAGTAGCTTGGCATTGTTGTCAAATTGCATGATGTGATGATTCCAAGATGAAAGTGATGATGATATTGCCACCGTAGGTTCTAAAGTTTCCACTAGTAATGTTAATGTTACCACTGCAGTTCCAAAAGAAGGTTGCTAGTATTGGAGATTCTACCTTTATGCTTTTATCTCCATACAAGTTGATGGCTCTGTCTTAACTCATGAAGACATAGAGCAAATTAATTAAGATGACTTGGAAGAGATGGATATAAAATGGCAGATAGCTCTTCTTAGCATGAGGGCTAAGAAGTTCTACAAGAAGACTGGCAAGCCTATTCACATTAATGGTGATGATACTGCAGGTTTTGATAAGAAGAAAGTGGAGTGCTTTAACTGCCACAAGTTTGGACATTTTGCTAGAGAATGTAGAAGACCAAAGACCAAGGACAACAGGTCTACATGGTACAAGCAAAAGAAGGGACCAACTGTGGAAGAACCAAAGGCAATGTTGGCTATTGATGGTGTGAGTTATGATTGGAGTTTCATGGATGATGAACAAGAAGAAGAACATTCAGATGCTGCTCTTGTTGCTACTGAATTTGCTCTCATGGCTTTCTCTAACGACTCTGAGGTACAAAACTCTGAATGTTGCTCTAAAACATGTAGGGCTGCTAGAAGTTGAAAGACTTAATAATTTATATTCTAATGAAAGAGAAGAGTTATACATCGCTAATTATATCGTAGCTAATCTTAGGAGAGCCATGGCGCTTTAGAAAACAAATAGAGCACTATCGTGCAAATGAGTCAAATTATAATGATGATATGATTCTTCTTAGAGAGAGGTAGAACATACAACCGCCGTGTGAATGAAGCTACCAAAAGGAGCTTGAAAACTCCAAAAGAAACTTGAAATGTCAATTTAACTATAGACACATGTTATCATCATCCGAGTCAATTGATAAAATTTAGAATGCTCAAGTATATAATAAAGCTAAGTCTGTATGGGTTATAATATCAAGGCCCACCACCAAGGGGTGTTCATTCACCTCGGTATAGATTTAGCTCATACAGTATAGAGGATTTTAAGGATCTTGTAAGAGAATATGGTCCTTTAAAAGACACAAGTTGTGAAGAGTGAGGAAGAGAGTAAGCTAGATAATGATGTTTTGAGAGTGCTAGTGACTCATCCGTTGTAGATGAGAGTGTTAAAAGAATGTAGAGACTACTATCCCAAAAGTTGTTAACATCACATGAGGAACCTAGGAAACTAGTTAATAAACCTAGATCAACTGTAAGGTATGCCGAGATGTATAGAACAAGCCTCAGACTCCTAGGGGTAACTGAGGAGTTGGAATCATGTTAAATCTCAACAACTAGGTAGTGATTTTGTTATGAATAATAAGGCATGCTATATCCGTGGTAGTTTTGATCATTTACATGCTTATTGTGACTATCATGTTGGGAGAAGGGTAGTTCATGGGAACAAAAGGGTGGAGTCTAATGATATCAACATAATGTACACCCTAGTTCTAATTGCAAATGGTCCCAAGAGCGGTTCAACTTAGAAGTGGCCTCAAAACACTTGCCACCGCAATATCTCATAACACCGCCACCCTAAGTCACTCGTTAAAAGTGCAAACACTAAAACAAGTTTTAATAAATCAGACAAACAGAAAAAGAACCTTTCAAACTAAAAAGGTTAATAATAACCAACAAGTGGGTACCTAAAGAAACCAAATAGCTACCATCGCTCATTCAAAAGTTACCACTACAAGGGTTTTGAACAAGAAAATGGGGGACATGGAAATATCGTGAAGGCCTCAAGACGTTGGGAATGGAAACCTAAAGGAAACACCTCTACAACCAATCCCAATGGTGTATCAATGACCTTTGATAGATTTAACTATATTGATACACGAGGCGATCCAAGTCAATCATGGCTTGGGTCCCCAAAAGAAACTAACTCTTTACTCTTATGTGCGTGAACATCCAAGGACTAAATGATTTGAACTTGTATTTACATATTATGGGTGTTCAAATGCACATGATTGGCAACAAGTCTTTTCTTTTGATTTTGTGCATACTAATAGACGTCATGTCACGCTTTTTGTTAATGAAGTTAGTGGATTGAGATGTGTGATGCAGAACACTAATGCTAAAAGAAAACATGGATTATTATTGTTATTACAAACCGCACTGAAAGTGCAAGAAATTACATCCATGAGGTACAAAGTACAAACATTACTACATCAATCGATATAACAACCACAAACAACCCATCCCTTCCTACCCACCATTCATCCTTTACTACTTTAGAAAAGCCCCACTGGCATCACTGGGAGCTCCACGCATGTTAATCCGGTCATACACCCTAGGGTTTATAAACCCATCACCACTATACCAAGAGGTGGTGAGGATGATGAAGGAACTGTTGTTGGTGGTGCTGGTAGAAATGGTAGTGAATGTGATGAATGCAACTCTTCAGAGGAGCTACCGCTGCAAGAGGAGGAACACCTGTGACTCTTCTGAGGTTTCATCATCCTGTAATATATGGAGACACATAGGAGCCGATCTTTGAGCTATCTTCTTTGATTGTTGCATCCCGAGGCTCGGTTATAGTGATGAAGGTCCAAATTAAAAAGGATTTGAAAGAGCAAGTATCGCTTTCTTCTTGGATACAACCTTCTCATACTCCTCTTTTCAACTCTCCTAGGGTTTTTCAAAACAAAATCATCCTGTGAACTATCGATGAACCGCTAGAAGAGAGATTGATTGGACTTGATTGACTCATGGTGTTCCCAAGTGATGATCTTCGAGAGTACAAGTTTTGGAGTATGTGATTTGAGGGTTTGTGTTAAATGATCTGCTTAATATATATGATGTGTCTAAATACTCATCATTTTTGTACTATCTAAATCGCAAAATCATCTCGAAAACACTCGAAACGATCAAATGATAAAATATCACAAATCATGTTTTATGTGTTTTAAATGCAAAATATCAAAATCGGATGAAAACATATCAAATTTGCAAAATTGCGCTTTAGTCCCCAAGTTTCAAAAGTTGTCAAAAAGTCCCCCGAGCACATAATTTCAAAAGTAAAATCACCAAAGGTCCTTTTAAATCATAACTTGTCAAATTTATTCCTTTGGTGAAAAATATAAAAGTTTGAGAAAATTACAAGTTTGGTCCTCTAAGTTTCAAAATTGGCATAATGGCCTCGAAAATTGCAAAATGGCAATTTTGGTCCTTATACTTTTTGAGAGTGTCACTTTTAGTCCTTGGAAGAAACTTTTCAGAATTGGCAGTTAAGGTCCCTTGATTTACAGATTTTACAACATTAGTCCTTGAAGTTTTAAACCCTTTCACTTGATTTTGGACCCCTGCCCAACCTTTGGCCCCCTGTCAAAATACATTGTGAACCCCCCTTGGATTATTATATCTGGTCAAAATCCTCATACCCGCCAAAGTCTTCAACCTCTCAACTGCTTTGCCTGAAAACCAGGAAACCCCATCCCCCCTCCTCAATCCCACTCTCCCATGTCCCCTCCACCTTAGCAAGCTTCCAAACATCATTTATTGCATCCCAACCTCACTCAATCTCCAATTGGCGAGACAAGGTTTGGCGCCAAAAATCTATTTAAACGGTTGAGATCACTTTTAAAGCCATCCAATGGCTAGGATTGATGGGAAAGATTCGGAGGAGAGAGGCAAAGAAATTGGATTATAAAAGAAAGCAATTGGAGCAAAGAAGGGAGTCTAGTAGTTTTAGTTTTATCTTAAATGTCGTTTTAATTTAAAGTCTTTAAATTAGTATAAAACTTGTTGTATTCTTTTCTTTGTATCCAACTAAGTGTTTTGTAATCATTATAAACTATTTCAGCTTATCAATTCAAGTTATGTTAAGATTTTATGTTTAAAGTTATTGTTGCAATTTTCCTTCTCAAAATCTCATTCAAAAGCTTCTCAATGATCATCTCTTAGTTTCAATAAGCTTAAATGAGCTTATGATAGCTTTGTATAAGCTTAAGTTTAAGATTGCATTCAATTTGGTACTTGGTCAATGAAAGTCAAACAAGGTTGATTTGGGTAAAATGGGAATGCGATGGAAATGGTTGATGCAGAGGTGGATTGGGTTGATTTTGAGTTGATAGGTTGATATTTAGGTTAGTGGTTCTCCGGTACTTGGATTCAAGCCATAGTGGCTAATGGACATTGTGTAAGTTTTAATCTAGTTCAATAGCATAATCTGTTTCTGCTATTAAAATTAGTTAAAATCTGTTCCAATAGTTGTATTTAAGTTACATTAACTTAGTTTGATCATTAATTTCAGTTGGATCATTGTTTGGATTAATTTTGAGTTAAAATTAGTAGTTAAAGTTGTGTTTGGCTTTGCTCTTTTATCTGTATTTAAGACTTTTGAAGTGGTTAAATTGTGTTGTGTTATGCTTGGTTAGCTTATTTAAGCTCATATCTATCAAAGTCTTGTGCTGCTAGTTCCAAGTCAAAATTCCATGTAATCAATCTCAATAGTTAATCGTTGAGATTTTGTTAAACCAAAATCTCATTTTGTGTTTAAATGTCATAGTTATAGCTACTCTAGTATCATTTCATCTTAATACATCATAGTTAATCTACAAATCAGTTGCAAAACTCAAAATAGTCAACTTTTTAGTTTTGTTAAAAAGTCAAAGTTTGAAAAATCCGTTTTTAGCTCAACTAGGAAGAATTTTTAAGAGCTCATCTTTGGGCCAAAATCAGTGAAGCTTGTGGCTTTTGAAAGTTTAACTGCTCTAGCTTCTTGTTGTCATTTTTTTATAATTTTGTGAATTTTCTAAAAGCTTCAATCTAGCTTGTCAAAATGGTGTTAGTGCCCTGTGCAGAGCACAGTGGACTGCACAGGGTTTGTGCAGTTTTTGTAAGGTTTGCATTAAGTTCATTTTAGCTTATCAAGGTCTGGTGTTTGGCTTATAGATACTCAACCAGGTCTTCCTTAAATTCCAACTTTTATTTTTCATTTTTAGCTTATTGTTAAGCCTGTGCTTAAGTCCAAAAGTAGCCCCTAAATTCTGTTTTAGCTTATATCTCATATAGTCAAATCTGTGCTAACTTGATATCCAGAAGTTAGAGCTTGTTGATTTTTGTTGCATTGTAGTTCTATTAGCAGTTTATAGCTTCTGTTTTGGTTTGGTAGCTTTTGGATTCCATTTGCTTATTCATAGTGCTTATTTATAAGCACTTTCCTCATCAGTTTCAATATCTTGCACACAAGCCCTGTTTTCTATTTTTCCTTTATTCCTAATAATATTTTAAGCTTTTCCTGAAATTTTCATATTTTTCTAAGCTTGTTTGGTATTTTCCTAATTTAAATTAGTTTTAGCACTTTTAATTAGCAATTAATACAAATAATTAAGAAAAGTTCAAAAAATAAGTTTTCATTTTTATTAGGTTAAGATATATATATAAGTCATAAAAGTATTTTTCCATAATTTTCTTAGTTTGAAAAGTATTTTTAGCATTTTAATTAGTTTTAAGCAGCTTTAAATTAGTAATAAATACATAAAAGTCTAAAAATATATTTTCTGTTTTAAAATTAGTTTTATCATATTTTAGATTTTTCTAAGTCTTAATTTTATTTTTCTAGTCTTATTTCATATTTTCTTTTATTTTAGAGTATTATTAAATAGTTTAAAATAGTCTTTATTTAATAATAATTAAATAAATAGTTGTAAAAATAATTTTCCTTTTCTAATAATTTTCTTATATAATTAGGATTGTAAAAATGTATTTTCTATATCCGTAGGTATTTTCCTTCTTTATTTTCACGTTTTATTTTGTACGTTAACGTAGTTTTTAATTTAAACGTAAGTTTTAGGTTTTAAACGCTCATCACTTTAAATATAGTGATAGCATTTATTTAATATATTTTATCTTTTAATTTTCTTAATTTGTATTTAAGTCATGTTATTTATTAACTTTTCAAGAGTGTAATTATCCATCCAATTCCTTTCTCGATCACTATCATTAGTGGTCATTCTATCGTCGATCAAGTGTTTGACACCATTGAGTCTCCGTGGGACTTAACGACCGGAATTCATTGTATTCTCCGATCTTCATTGTATTTGTGTCTCGAACTGTTTTAAGTCTCGTTATTACGGTCGGCCATTCAAGTGGCAAGTGTTCGTGTGATTAGACTTGACGGTTCAAAGACGGATCAAATTTTACGCGCACTGCGGAGAGGCTTTAGCGTGTGTTAAAACCTTTTCGATCCATTCTTGCACATATTCCATCTTTTGTAAAAGTTTTTCGTAAAGTTATAAGAAAATCCAAAAGTTCATTAACACTTTTCCTAAAGTGTTAAAACGCCAAAAATATTTTCATTCTTTGTTTTTATCATCATGTTTTCAAAAATACCAAAAATATTCTTCTTTACCCTCTTACCTTTTGATTCTTCATTTCTTTTACCCTCTATCCATTTGATTCTTCGATGTCTTATCCTCACCCTCTTGGTTGTCAATGGTGTGGTGGTCCTTATAATGGTGGCAATTGCCCCGGTTGTAGCATGGTGGAATCGAGAAACGGTCTGCATCTATAACCAAGATCCCTATTCCTACCATAACACAACCGATTTATTCCATCGCCACTACCACCTGTGAGACTCAAGTAGCTTTACAGTTGTAGTACCGTGATGGTTCACATTCCAGTTCGATTGTCAATCGTGAAACACGCTTGTCTATGAGCGTGTTCCCGATAACAATTATGACTACAACACATACCACTCACACCACATCAGTTCTATTGTTGTAGTATTGTGGTGGTTCTCACCCTAGCTCGGATTGTCAAACAGGAACCCATTTCCTTGTAACAACCACGACTCTTCAGTATCAAGACCAACCTCCACAAGACCAAATGATTCAAGCGACCTCATGAAACTACGATGTGCCTTCATCAAGACTCGGAGTTATTAAAAGAACTTAAGGAGGAGTCGCTATGTCCTCCCAAGATAATCCAAATGAAAATTCCATGGAAGTTTTGTTAGTCAAGAGCTGGTCGCTAAATTAGATTCCCGATTGCCTTTGAACAATCTATTGTGGAATCAATTGCAAAGAAAAAGCGCCAAATCTAGCTCTCGATTCCGTTTCATTCCCGATGACGATGATGATGAAGATATCCTTGAAATCCTACAATTTTATAACAGTTCATCAAGATCATCGGTTGAAACTCCTTCCATGAACAATCGGGGAGAAAAGACTATGATGGAATTACTAGCGGAAGAACAAATGGAAAGTATTAAACATATGTATGCTAGTCCGTCTAAACTCCCTCGATCTGTTGTTATCACACCGATGTTCCCACTCACTCTCTAAACATGGGGATGAGCATCTTGACACTGTTCTCGAAAGGAATCGGACGAATTTATAAAGTCTAGTGTTGAGGACCTTGTCCCAATCCCGTGAGAGTCACAGGAACTATTGACCATATGTGATATCCCTTCCCTCTCGAGTGTTCAAATGATCAATTTGAGACTTTCTCCGATTTCAGCCGATGATTGTAAATCTTATGGAGACATCGGTATGTTGAGGCATCACTCCCAGGCGATCGATCCTCTTCTTGAGGAGTTCACCGATGAACTCACTCACATCACTCCACTTTCATCGGAAAGTGACGATGATCTCTTTGATTTGAAGCCGATCTTGGAGAAACCGAAGTCTCCTATACAATGATCATTCACTCATTTCTTGTCCCATTTCCACTCTTCCATTCCTTCTCTCACCCGGATGAGGAAGATGACAACTTTGGAAGGAAGTCGATGATTTTCTTAGTGATGAGTCGATTCCAACAGAATTGACAATACTTACTTTGATTCGGAGGAGACATCCTTTTCTTGAAAACTGTTGATTGAAGAACCGTTTCACTCTCCTCCCTGAATTTTGTTACCAATCACCATACAAGCTTCAAGTTTAAGCTTAAAAATGTCAAAATGGTGATTTGCTTCTTTCTAATGAGGAATGGACATGCATTGTGATGCACATATTTATTCCATTCTTCACTAATGGTGTGGTTGCTCTTTCCTTTTCTCCTTTGGGAATGAGGACACCATCTTTGACCCCGCATTTTCATTTATTATTTATGAGCGGTTCTATCTATATCTCATCGGTGTGGAACTTTCCGTGCTTCAAATGTTTATACAAACATCTTGAACGAAAGTCCGATTGAGATTGTTTGTTCCACTTTGTTTCCCATGAACCAATGAATTTGGGTCGAGTCAAGCTAGCGACTCGGTAATCAAAAACAAGAGTACGCACTATATGGGTTTTCACCCATATTTCGCCTTCTTACCCTTTCTACCACCTAAGTGTGGGGTGATGCCCACATGTTATATATATATATATATATATCTAAAAAAAAAAAAAAAAAAAAAAAAATTATTAAAAATCTTTCTAAATAATGGCCGTAGTATTTCCCTTTTACGTTCTTTGTTTCGATAATCACGTACTTTGAATATTGAGGGCAATATTCATTTCTAAGTGTGGGGAATTCTCACGAATTTCATATATTATCTACCCAATTCCCCCGTTTTTGGCCAAAAATTTTTTTTTTGGAGTAAAGTGTTTTACACTTACTCAATTGGTTATCAGTCCGCCATGTTTGATAAACTAAAGGATTGGCTAATCCAGGAGCAAACGGCTCTTGGTAAAGATATATCAAATCCGTTTATATGGCTTGCAATTTGCCCAAAATTGTATGGTGTTCAACTCACCATATCTTTAATTAGTGAAGAGTTGGCTAGCCCGCAAGGTTATGGCTTGTGGTAAAGGCAGTGGAAAATCCATAATTGGTATTGACTCACCAAAGATAATGTTGATAATTTATCTAAGAGTTGGCTAGTCCGGAGGGTGCGGCTCGGTAAAGACAAAAATCAAATCCGTTGAAAGTGGTGGTTTGCTCAAAATCACATGGTTATCGATGTACCATGGTTCTTACTTGAACTGAAACATTTGGCTACTCCGTAGTGATGGCTTTTGGTAAAGAGATTAAAATCCATTATGTTTTCTCAAATCATTGCTAGGGACTAGCAATATCTCGATCTGGGGATTGATGAGTGTCTAAATACTCATCATTTTTGTACTATCTAAATCGCAAAATCATCCGAAAACACTCGTAAACGCATCAAAATGATAAAAATATCACAAATCAGTGTTTTATGTGTTTTAAATGCAAAAATATCAAAATCGATGAAAAACATATCAAATTTGCAAAATTGCGCTTTAGTCCCCAAGTTTCAAAAGTTGTCAAAAACAGTCCCCGAGCACTTAATTTCAAAAGTAAAATCACCAAAGGTCCTTTTTAAATCATAACTTGTCAAATTTAGTCCTTTGGTAAAAATATAAAAAGTTTGAGAAAATTACAAGTTTGGTCCTCCAAGTTTCAAAATTGGCATAAATGGCCCCTGGAAAATTGCAAAATGGCAATTTTGGTCCTTATACTTTTTGAGAGTGTCACTTTTATTCCTTGGAAGAAACTTTTCAGAATTGGCAGTTAAGGTCCCTTGATTTACAGATTTTACAACATTAGTCCTTGAAGTTTTAAACCCTTTCACTTGATTTTGGACCCCTGCCCAACCTTTGGCCCCCTGTCAAAATACATTGTGAACCCCCCTTGGATTATTATATCTGGTCAATATCTGGTCAAAATCCTCATACCCGCCAAAGTCTTCAACCTCTCAACTGCTTTGCCTGAAAACCAGGAAACCCCATCCCCCCTCCTCAATCCCACTCTCCCATGTCCCCTCCACCTTAGCAAGCTTCCAAACATCATTTATTGCATCCCTAACCCCTCACTCAATCTCCAATTGGCAGACAAGGTTTTGGCGCCAAAAATCTATTTAAACGGTTGAGATCACTTTTAAAGCCATCCAATGGCTAGGATTGATGGGAAAGATTCAGAGGAGAGAGGCAAAGAAATTGGATTATAAAAAGAAAGCAATTGGAGCAAAGAAGGGAGTCTAGTAGTTTTTAGTTTTATCTTAAATGTCGTTTTTAATTTAAAGTCTTTAAATTAGTATAAAACTTGTTGTATTCTGTTTCTTTGTATCCAACTAAGTGTTTTGTAATCATTATAAACTATTTCCAGTTATCAATTCAAGTTATGTTAAGATTTTATGTTTAAAGTTACTGTTGCAATTTTCCTTCTCAAAATCTCATTCAAAAGCTTCTCAATGATCATCTCTTAGTTTCAATAAGCTTAAATGAGCTTATGATAGCTTTGTATAAGCTTAAGTTTAAGATTGCATTCAATTTGGTACTTGGTCAACAGAAAGTCAAACAAGGTTGATTTGGGTAAAAATGGGAATGCAGATGGAAATGGGTTGATGCAGAGGTGGATTGGGTTGATTTTGAGTTGATAGGTTGATATTTAGGTTAGTGGTTCTCTGGTACTTGGATTCAAGCCATAGTGGCTAATGGACATTGTGTAAGTTTTAATCTAGTTCAATAGCATAATCTGTTTCTGCTATTAAAATTAGTTAAAATCTGTTCCAATAGTTGTATTTAAGTTACATTACCTTAGTTTGATCATTAATTTCAGTTGGATCATTGTTTGGATTAATTTTGAGTTAAAATTAGTAGTTAAAGTAGTGTTTGGCTTTGCTCTTTTATCTGTATTTAAGACTTTTGCAGTGGTTAAATTGTGTTGTGTTATGCTTGGTTAGCTTATTTAAGCTCATATCTATCAAAGTCTTGTGCCTGCTAGTTCCAGAAGTCAAAATTCCATGTAATCAATCTCAACAGTTAACTGTTGAGATTTTGTTAAAACCAAAATCTCATTTTGTGTTTAAATGTCATAGTTATAGCTTACTCTAGTATCATTTCATCTTAATACATCATAGTTAATCTACAAATCAGTTGCAAAACTCAAAATAGTCAACTTTTTAGTTTTGTTAAAAAGTCAAAGTTTGAAAACTGCTTTTAGCTCAACTAGGAAGAATTTTAAGAGCTCATCTTGGGCCAAAATCGTTGAAGCTTGTGGCTTTTGAAAGTTTAATTGCTCTAGCTTCTTGTTGTCATTTTTTATAATTTTGTGAATTTTCTAAAAGCTTCAATCTAGCTTGTCAAAATGGTGTTAGTGCCTGCAGAAAGATGCTGGACCGCATGTGGTTTGTAGCTTTTGTAAGGTTTGCATTAAGTTCATTTTAGCTTATCAAGGTCTCGTGTTTGGCTTATAGATACTCAACCAGGTCTTCCTTAAATTCCAACTTTTATTTTTCATTTTAGCTTATTGTTAAGCTCGTGCTTAAGTCCAAAAGTAGCCCCTAAATTGCTTTTAGCTTATATCTCATATAGTCAAATCTGTGCTAACTTGATATCCGAAGTTAGAGCTTGTTGATTTTGTTGCATTGTAGTTCTATTAGCGTTTATAGCTTCGCTTTGGTTTGGTAGCTTTTGGATTCCATTTGCTTATTCATAGTGCTTATTTATAAGCACTTTCCTCATCAGTTTCAATATCTTGCACACAAGCCCCTGTTTTTCTATTTTTCCTTTATTCCTAATAATATTTTAAGCTTTTCCTGAAATTTTCATATTTTTCTAAGCTTGTTTGGTATTTTTCCTAATTTAAATTAGTTTTAGCACTTTTAATTAGCAATTAATACAAATAATTAAGAAAAGTTCAAAAAATAAGTTTTCATTTTATTAGGTTAAGATATATATATAAGTCATAAAAGTATTTTTCCATAATTTTCTTAGTTTGAAAAGTATTTTTAGCATTTTAATTAGTTTTAAATGTTTTAAATTAGTAATAAATACATAAAAAGTCTAAAAATATATTTTCTGTTTTAAAATTAGTTTTATCATATTTTAGATTTTTCTAAGTCTTAATTTTATTTTTCTAGTCTTATTTCATATTTTCTTTTATTTTAGAGTATTATTAAATAGTTTAAAATAGTCTTTATTTAATAATAATTAAATAAATAGTTGTAAAATAATTTTCCTTTTCTAATAATTTTCTTATATAATTAGGATTGTAAAATGTATTTTCTATATCCGTAGGTATTTTCCTTCTTTATTTTCACGTTTTATTTTGTACGTTAACGTAGTTTTTAATTTAAACGTAAGTTTTAGGTTTTAAACGTTCATCACTTTAAATATAGTGATAGCATTTATTTAATATATTTTATCTTTTAATTTTCTTAATTTGTATTTAAGTCACGTTATTTATTAACTTTTTCAAGAGTGTAATTATCCATCCAATTCCTTTCTCGATCACTATCATTGGTGGTCATTCTATCGTCGATCAAGTGTTTGCACACCATTGAGTCTCCGTGGGACTTAACGACCCGGAATTCATTGTATTCTCTCGATCTTCATTGTATTTGTGTCTCGAACTGTTTTAAGTCCATTACGGTCGGCCATTCACAAGTGGCGGGTGCTTGTGTGATTAGACTTGACGGCTCAAAGACGGATCAAATTTTCGGCCACCGGGAGGCTTTAGCGTGTGTTAAAACCTTTTTCGATCCATTCTTGCACATATTCCATCTTTGTAAAAGTTTTTCCGTAAAGTTATAAGAAAATCCAAAAGTTCATTAACACTTTTTCTAAAGTGTTAAAACGCCAAAAATATTTTCATTCTTTGTTTTTATCATCATGTTTTTCAAAAATACCAAAATATTCTTCTTTACCCTCTTACCTTTTGATTCTTCATTTCTTTTACCCTCATCCATTTGATTCTTTCTATGTCTTATCCTCACCCTCTTGGTTGTCAATGGTGTGGTGGTCCTTATAATGGTGGCATTGCCCAGCTTGTAGCGTGGTGGAATCGTGAAACGGTCCGTTTATAACCAAGATCCCTATTCCTACCATAACACAACCGATTTATTCCATCACTACCACACCGTGAGACTCAATAGCTTTTATGTTGTGAGTACTGTGGTGGTTCACATTCCAGCTCGATTGTCAATCGTGAAACACGCTTGTCTATGAGCGGTTCCCGATAACAATTATGACTACAACACATACCACCACACCACATCGGTTCTATTGTTGTGAGTATTGTGGAGGTTCTCACCCTAGCTCGGATTGTCAAACAGGAACCTATTTCCTTGTAACAATTACGACTCTTCGTATCAAGACCAACCTCCACAAGACCAAATGATTCAAGCGACCTCATGAAACTACGACGTGCCTTCTATCAAGACTCGGAGTTATTAAAAGAACTAAGGAGGAGTCGGCTATGTCCTCCCAAGATAATCCAAATGAAAATTCCATGGAAGTTTTGTTAGTCAAGAGCGGTCGCTAAATTAGATTCCCATTGCCTTTGAACAATCTATTGGGAATCAATTGCAAAAGAAAAGCGGCCAAATCTAGCTCTCGATTCCGCTTTCATTCTCGATGACGATGATGATGAAGATATCCTTGATATCCTACAATTTTATAACATTCATCAAGATCATCATTGAAACTCCTTCCATGAACAATCGGGAGAAAAGACTATGATGGAATTACTAGCGTAAGAACAAATGGAAAGTATTAAACATATGTATGCTAGTCCGTCTAAACTCCCTCAGTCTGTTGTTATCACACCCGATGTTCCCACTCACTCTCTAAACATGGGGGATGAGCATCTTGACACTGTTCCTGAAAAGGAATCGGACGAATTTATAAAGTCTAGTGTTGAGGACCTTGTCCCAATCCCGAGGAGAGTCACAGGGAACTATTGACCATATGTGTGATATCCCTTCCCCTCTTGAGTGTTCAAATGATCAATTTGAGACTTTCTCCGATTTCAGCGATGATTGTAAATCTTATGGAGACATCGAGTATGTTGAGGCATCACTCCCACAGTCTGATCCTCTTCTTGAGGAGTTCACCGATGAACTCACTCACATCACTCCACTTTCATCGGAAAGTGACGATGATCTCTTTGATTTCGAAGCCGATCTTGGAGAAACCAGAAGTCTCCTATACAATGATCATTCACTCATTTCTTGTCCCATTTCCGACTCTTCCATTCCTTCTCTCACTCCAGATGAGGAAGATGACAACTTTTGGAAGGAAGTCGATGATTTTCTTAGTGATGAGTCGATTCCAACAGGAATTGACAATACTTACTTTGATTCGGAGGAGACATCCTTTTCTTGAAAATGTTGATTGAAGAACCGCTTCAGCCTCCTCCCGGAAATTTTGTTACCAATCACCATACAAGCTTCAAGTTTAAGCTTAAAATGTCAAAAATGGTGATTTGCTTCTTTCTAATGAGGAATGGACATGCATTGTGATGCACATATTTATTCCATTCTTCACTAATGGTGTGGTTGCTCTTTCCCTTTTCTCCTTTGGGAATGAGGACACCATCTTTGACCCCGGCATTTTCATTTATTATTTATGAGCCGGTTCTATCTATATCTCATCGGTGTGGAACTTTCCCGTGCTTCAAATGTTTATACAAACATCTTGAACGAAAGTCCGATTGAGATTGTTTGTTCCACTTTGTTTCCCCATGAACCAATGAATTCGGGGTCGAGTCAAGCTAGCGACTCGGTAATCAAAAACAGTAGCACGCACTATATGGGTTTTCACCCATATTTCTGTCTTCTTACCCCTTTCTACCACCTAAGTGTGGGGGTGATGCCCCACATGTTATATATATATATATATCTAAAAAAAAAAAAAAAAAAAAAAATTATTAAAAATCTTTCTAAATAATGGCCGTAGTATTTCCTTTTACGTTCTTTGTTTCGCATAATCGCCGTACTTTGAATATTGAGGGCAATATTCATTTCTAAGTGTGGGGAATTCTCACAATTTCATATATTATCTACCCAATTCCGCTTTTGGCCAAAAGTTTTTTTAGAGTAAAGTGTTTTACACTTACTCAATTGGTTATCAGTCCGCCATGTTTGATAAACTAAAGGATTGGCTAATCCAGGAGCAAACGGCTCTTGGTAAAGATATATCAAATCCGTTTATATGGCTTGCAATTTTCCCAAAATTGTATGGTGTTCAACTCACCATATCTTTAATTAGTGAAGAGTTGGCTAGCCCGCAAGGTTATGGCTTGTGGTAAAGGCAGTGGAAAATCCATAATTGGTATTCAGCTCACCAAAGATAATATTGATAATTTATCTAAGAGTTGGCTAGTCCGTATGGTACGGCTCGGTAAAGACAAAATCAAACCGTTGAAAGTCGGTGGTTTGCTCAAAATCACATGGTTATCGATGTACCATGGTTCTTACTTGAACCGAAACATTTGGCTACTCCGTAAGTGATGGCTTTTGGTAAAGAGATTAAAATCCATTATGTTTTCTCAAATCATTGCTAGGACTAGCAATATCTCACATGGGGATTGATGAGTGTCTAAATACTCATCATTTTGTACTATCTAAATCTAAAATCATCCGAAAACACTTAGAAACGCATCAAAATGATAAAAATATCACAAATCGTTGTTTTATGTGTTTTAAATGCAAAAATATCAAAATGAGATGAAAACATATCAAATTTGCAAAATTGCGCTTTAGTCCCCAAGTTTCAAAAGTTGTCAAAAACAAATCCTGAGCATAATTTCAAAGTAAAATCACCAAAGGTCCTTTTAAATCATAACTTGTCAAATTTAGTCCTTTGGTGAAAAATATAAAAGTTTGAGAAAATTACAAGTTTGGTCCTCCAAGTTTCAAAATTAGCATAATGGCCTCGAAAATTGCAAAATGGCAATTTTGGTCCTTATACTTTTGAGAGTGTCACTTTAGTCCTTGGAAGAAACTTTTCGAGAATTGGCGCTAAGGTCCCTTGATTTACGATTTTACAACATTAGTCCTCAAGTTTTAAACCCTTTCACTGATTTTGGACCCCGCCCAACCTTCGCCCCTGTCAAAATACATTGTGAACCCCTTGATTATTATATCGGTCAAAATCCTCATACCCGCCAAAGTCTTCAACCTCTCAACTGCTTTGCCTGAAAACCAGGAAACCCCATCCCCCCTCCTCAATCCCACTCTCCCATGTCCCCTCCACCTTAGCAAGCTTCCAAACATCATTTATTGCATCCCTAACCCCTCACTCAATCTCCAATTGGCAGACAAGGTTTTGGCGCCAAAAATCTATTTAAACGGTTGAGATCACTTTTAAAGCCATCCAATGGCTAGGATTGATGGGAAAGATTCAGAGGAGAGAGGCAAAGAAATTGGATTATAAAAAGAAAGAAATTGGAGCAAAGAAGGGAGTCTAGTAGTTTTTAGTTTTATCTTAAATGTCGTTTTTAATTTAAAGTCTTTAAATTAGTATAAAACTTGTTGTATTCTGTTTCTTTGTATCCAACTAAGTGTTTTGTAATCATTATAAACTATTTCCAGCTTATCAATTCAAGTTATGTTAAGATTTTATGTTTAAAGTTATCATTGTAATTTTCCTTCTCAAAATCTCATTCAAAAGCTTCTCAATGATCATCTCTTAGTTTCAATAAGCTTAAATGAGCTTATGATAGCTTTGTATAAGCTTAAGTTTAAGATTGCATTCAATTTGGTACTTGGTCAACAGAAAGTCAAACAAGGTTGATTTGGGTAAAAATGGGAATGCAGATGGAAATGGGTTGATGCAGAGGTGGATTGGGTTGATTTTGAGTTGATAGGTTGATATTTAGGTTAGTGGTTCTCTGGTACTTGGATTCAAGCCATAGTGGCTAATGGACATTGTGTAAGTTTTAATCTAGTTCAATAGCATAATCTGTTTCTGCTATTAAAATTAGTTAAAATCTGTTCCAATAGTTGTATTTAAGTTACATTAGCTTAGTTTGATCATTAATTTCAGTTGGATCATTGTTTGGATTAATTTTGAGTTAAAATTAGTAGTTAAAGTAGTGTTTGGCTTTGCTCTTTATCTCGTATTTAAGACTTTTGCAAGTGGTTAAATTGTGTTGTGTTATGCTTGGTTAGCTTATTTAAGCTCATATCTATCAAAGTCTTGTGCCTGCTAGTTCCAGAAGTCAAAATTCCATGTAATCAATCTCAACAGTTAACTGTTGAGATTTTGTTAAAACCAAAATCTCATTTTGTGTTTAAATGTCATAGTTATAGCTTACTCTAGTATCATTTCATCTTAATACATCATAGTTAATCTACAAATCAGTTGCAAAACTCAAAATAGTCAACTTTTTAGTTTTGTTAAAAAGTCAAAGTTTGAAAAATCCGTTTTTAGCTCAACTAGGAAGAATTTTTAAGAGCTCATCTTTGGGCCAAAATCGGTGAAGCTTGTGGCTTTTGAAAGTTTAACTCGCTCTAGCTTCTTGTTGTCATTTTTTATAATTTTGTGAATTTTCTAAAAGCTTCAATCTAGCTTGTCAAATGGTGTTAGTGCCTGCAGCAGAAGACAATGTGGATCGCATTGTGGTTTCTGCAGCTTTTGTAAGGTTTGCATTAAGTTCATTTTAGCTTATCAAGGTCCGTGTTTGGCTTATAGATACTCAACCTGTGTCTTCCTTAAATTCCAACTTTTATTTTTCATTTTAGCTTATTGTTAAGCTCGTGCTTAAGTCCAAAAGTAGCCCCTAAATTGCTTTTTAGCTTATATCTCATATAGTCAAATCTGTGCTAACTTGATATCCAGAAGTTAGAGCTTGTTGATTTTTGTTGCATTGTAGTTCTATTAGCAGTTTATAGCTTCTGTTTTGGTTTGGTAGCTTTTGGATTCCATTTGCTTATTCATAGTGCTTATTTATAAGCACTTTCCTCATCAGTTTCAATATCTTGCACACAAGCCCCTGTTTTTCTATTTTTCCTTTATTCCTAATAATATTTTAAGCTTTTCCTGAAATTTTCATATTTTTCTAAGCTTGTTTGGTATTTTTCCTAATTTAAATTAGTTTTTAGCACTTTTTAATTAGCAATTAATACAAATAATTAAGAAAAAGTTCAAAAAAATAAGTTTTCATTTTTATTAGGTTAAGATATATATATAAGTCATAAAAAGTATTTTTCCATAATTTTCTTAGTTTGAAAAGTATTTTTTAGCATTTTAATTAGTTTTAAACAGTTTTAAATTAGTAATAAATACATAAAAAGTCTAAAAAATATATTTTCTGTTTTAAAATTAGTTTTATCATATTTTAGATTTTTCTAAGTCTTAATTTTATTTTTCTAGTCTTATTTCATATTTTCTTTTATTTTAGAGTATTATTAAATAGTTTAAAATAGTCTTTATTTAATAATAATTAAATAAATAGTTGTAAAAATAATTTTCCTTTTCTAATAATTTTCTTATATAATTAGGATTGTAAAAATGTATTTTCTATATCCGTAGGTATTTTCCTTCTTTATTTTCACGTTTTATTTTGTACGTTAACGTAGTTTTTAATTTAAACGTAAGTTTTAGGTTTTAAACGTTCATCACTTTAAATATAGTGATAGCATTTATTTAATATATTTTATCTTTTTAATTTTCTTAATTTGTATTTAAGTCACGTTATTTATTAACTTTTCAAGAGTGTAATTATCCATCCAATTCCTTTCTCGATCACTATCATTAGTGGTCATTCTATCGTCGATCAAGTGTTTGCACACCATTGAGTCTCCGTGGGACTTAACGACCCGGAATTCATTGTATTCTCTCGATCTTCATTGTATTTGTAATCGAACTGCTTTAAGTCTCATTATTTACGGCCATTCACAAGTGGGCAGCTTGTGTGATTAGACTGACGGTTCAAAGACGGATCAATATATTAAGTTGGATTCAAGAAGTTAATGAGGGAAGGTGCGGTAGTTGAGGAGTAAATTGAGTCCCAGATTCTTGGAAAATGTATCAATGCTTAAGTGTTGACTTTATTGAGTATAGCCACCGTTGTGCTTAATTCTTTCAATATATTAACCATTGCCAACGAAATTATGATTCCAAGTGTTTGGTTTATGTTAGTAAATTGCGATCAAGGATTTTTGTTAGTTACTCTCGTGAATCGATGCTCTAGGTTTATTAGACCTTATCTAAGTTGTTCACTCATGACTGCTTTTACAAATGGGAACTATATTGAAACCGGTGGTAACATACTTTCAAAGGAAAAAGGAAAACAAAGGAACTTCATTACTAACACATCATACATTACAATCAAAAGTACTCCTAGTCAAAACACAAAACCGACACCTCGCACATCCTATACCTATCTTCACTATTCCATTGGTCTCTTGCCCTTGCCCACATAGTCATGTTTATTCTTCCGGGCTCTCTTTCTTGTTCTCATAAGTGGATTGCATCCTTGGACATGGAAGCCCAAGAATCATGGAGGAGGTTTTGGTAGCATTACTGCACCTTGTTGGATTGGATATTTGCTTCATATTGAGATCATTGTTTGCGGTATTGAAAGAGCTTTTGACAACTCTTTAGCAAGAGAATAGGTTTCATCATTTGCATCATCATCTTCGATGAATCGGAGTAGAACTCAAGGGATTTTGCAGGCTTAGCTACAGGCATTCGCTAGCGCTTTAGTATATCTTTTGGATGAAGAGCCACCGATGGAAGTATCCAAACCATCTTGATGCTTCAAGATGATTTCGATTCAATTACATACTCTTCTTAGGAGTCAAGAGATGTTGATAGTGTTGGAGGATTGCTCATGTTTATGGTTTTGGGGTTATTGTGTTTGAATGAAAGTTGATTAAATTTATCTTAAGCCAAGTCTTCTTATATAGACAAAGTAGGTTGAAGGGTTATTTAATGAAGATATTTACCTTTTTCTTATTTTGGTAGGTCAAGGAGTAAATATAGATATTATTGAGTTGACTTTGGAAGATATTTTGCTTGAGTAAAAGTTTGGTTAAAGGTAATTTTGGTTGATCACAAAATTGGTTATTCTCATCTTTTTTCTAATGCATATCATGTTTTGATAAGAAGTTGGAGTTAAAAGGTGTATATCTGAGATACACATCAAATGGTTATTGATTCACCATGTCTAATACACATAAGAATCAACTAGTCCGAGCAAACGACTACGGTAAAGACTTGACAAATCCGCTTATGGTTGATAGTTTACCAAAAATTATATGGTTATCAACTCACCATATTCTTTATGATTAAGAGTTGGCTAGTCCATAGCAAACGGCTCATGGTAAAGACATATCAAATCCGTTGATAGTTGATAGTTTGCTAAAACTATAATGGGAGCAGATTGTTTTCTAATGATTTTATCTTCCATCGCTTTTTGAAATTTTTGTGAAAAATTACCACTCCTAGTTCACAGCTTCCACCGACAGTGTTATTTTACCACCGTTGTTCTAGTTGTTATAACCGATTATGTCAAGAATTAAATTTTACTAGCCATTGAAAGTAACACCTAATATACATATATATAGGGTTAATATTTTAAGTAAAATATCTTCTTTCTATATTATACCTACTTTCTAAAGATAATTTTACTTGCGTATCAATTATAAACCCTAACCCTATATATCTTGTTCTCTCAATTGGCTAGTCATTACTTCAATTCTTACTGACATAATCATATTTTTCATCAAAAGTTTCTATGGCTTCTTTGAAATTTGCAGATGAGCACAATCTAGTGGCCTACTTACAAAAGAATACCGAGAAGAGTGGCCTCTTTTTCATCGATTATGGATTTTCTTCATACCACTCATATAAGGTATGCTTTGCTTTTCAAACCCACAATCTATATCTCTCAAATCAATCGCTTTGGACTTCGCTCACCCATAACACTTGAGAATAGAGATACACATGAAACAATCGATGCTCGTGAGCCATCGTAGATGGGGTAACTATTGATGTTACCGAGGCATCCCTAAGGAGAGTACTTCACTTGGATGATCTCAATGGTCACATCACATTACCTATGTCCGACATTCATGATACTTTATCATCCATGGGGTATGATACCACGATAATAAATGTGCTACTTTCAAAAAGAGTGGTTTTGTCCCCATCAAGATTTTTGATTCATACCTTGTTACATTGCCTTAGTCCTAAGAAAACATCTTATGAGCAATCTAGTTCAACCATGGCTTATCCTTTGGTTTGTCTAGTCATCGATAAGATTTTCAACTCGTCCAACTATATTTTTACCAAGATGAAAGGCAATGTACAAAGTAAAACCAAATTTTAATGTATCCAAGGTTTGTGCAAGTTGTGCTTAATGACTTTCAACCGCAACCTCATACTACTGCTTATCAAATCGCTTGCCTAAAGCCTAAAGTTTTCAAAATTTGAATAAAGATGGCAATATGATTTTACACCCTCCTACCCCAAATGCTTGCTAAAATTTCAACCGAACAAACTACACCTATAATTAATGTACCCAACATTGATTATACACCACCGCTTCAAGAACCTATGAGAGAAGGTCAAAACAATCATCTCCTCTCATGACAACACAAAGAAGTTTCGAACCTTTGGTCTAGGAACAAGCAAGGTGGTTCTAGACTTCCACCTAGTCCTACTATGGAGGAGTCTCGACCAATGCCCCATGATTCACCTCTCCCAACAGTAACACAGCTTGGAAGTGCCGAGGCGTGGAAACCAATTGGAATTGATGGTTCGTGTACCAAATTAGCAAAACAGTTGATTCTCTACAAAAGACATTGGCTACTTTCAAGAAGCAACATGTCACGGATGTTCAACTGTTAAAGACAGAGATTCTGCACCTTAAAAGAAGAGGTGCAGAGGTTGCAAAAGCACAAGAAGATCAAGCAAAGTGGTGATTTCATCTTCATCCTCACCTTCTAATGGTGATTCACCGATAAAGATTTGGGAAATTCTCCAAACAGGGAGGAAAACAGTTCGACATCGAGGGAGGAAAATTGATTTTGAAGATGAAGGTGATACAAGTGAAGGAGCAAAAGAAGTCGAAACTCATGGAGAGCAACTTGAAGATCAAGACATTTTCCAAACCGCAATCGATTTACCATCGATGATATTTCCATCGCAGAGCCAATTCTTGCCACCGCAAGTGAAGAATTTGATACTTTGAAGGATAATAAGGGTAAAGCGGTTATGGAAGATGTACAAGAACCTAAAGGGAAGGTTTCAAAGAAAAGACATGTTCGATTGATCATGACAGAGAACTTGCTATGAAGATTTCGTAAGATCAAATTGTCGAAAGAGTTGTCGAAAAGAAAAGGTTGAAAGAAATAGAAGTTGCTAGCTTTTGGAAGCTCAAAGATTGGATAGAATGGAAGATGCCGATTCAATTTCCACCGTCCAACCCATCGTTATGAAAGAGAAAGCTCCGTAGTTTAGTTATGTTCCTACTAAAGAAGATATTCGTTTCGTAGATAATAATCCGTAAATCAAGAAAAGGCAATTGACCTTGTTGCCGATGCATCTTTAATCGAGGAACAAAGAACCGCCATTGAAAATTTTCATTATGATGAAGAACAATCAAGCACTTGATAATGTAATCGCCTCACCAAGAAGAATCGAAGAAACAAAGACAACCAACCAAGGCACAAATACTTGCATATATGAAGACTTATTGTTGTCATGTTGGTAACTAGAAAAGGCATCAATTCATAGGAATGTCCGATGATCAAGTTGAAAGGGCTTACTACGTAATCGTGAAACAAGATAAATCTTTTATTCCAATGGGTTCAAGAAGAAGAAAGAATATTTCCTAGATTGAAGAGAAAGGCCAAAGTTAGTGATTCTCAAACTATTAAGAAGACTAAGGTTGATGAAGATCATGCAAAGTCTATCGAGAAGGAGATTCCTACCGAGAAGTTCACTAAAGATCAAATGACCGAAATGATTGTGATTGAAGATGATATTTTTATCCGTAACCACCGCAAATTCGACATCCTATAATTGATTGGGAAGTTTACACCGCTAGCAATCTTGCTTCAACATGGAAGATTACAAGGTTGGGAGGAGAAACTTCATCTTTCATAACATTTGAAGATCTTATTAAAGCTTTTGACAGAGATGACCTTAATACATTATGGAAATTAGTTCAAGAGAGGTTTAATGGTCAAGATCTCAAAGATACAAAGGAGATGCAATTATGGGTAAATCTTAGAAGGCTTTTGAACCAAATGTCGATGATGACTACTGAAAACCTTATTCACATGTCTTGGTACAAAGTGGTTTTATTATGATTCATGTGATGTTCATCATGTCTCTACAGACTAATGGAGAAGACTTTTCATGCTTGCCGAGAAAGAATATCCACTTAGAGTGGAGCTCTTACAAGAATGTTAAGCTTACACATACGAGTTAATGAAGACAAGTGAGAAGGTCGAGCATTATTACAAAGGCTTCAAGATCGGTGTTCAAGAGCTATACAAAAGTTAAGAGAAAAGAAGTGAAGTGTTTGATTGAATTCCCCAAACTTGAAGTTAATACATATTGAAGAAACTTATTGATTTGCAGAGAAATCATAAGTTTAGGGAGGATTGTTGGGAATAATCCGCTACCACGGATAGTTATGGTTTATATCGCTTGTTTAACACTAGCAAAGGGAAACATATTCCCACCGCAAGTTCTTCATTACCACCGCTATCGCTAATGATAAGGTTAAACGCGCCTTGATAAGTATAGAATAGATCTTGTGTATATTCTATTATGTTAGCTATATACTTATCTTGTAAAGGACTCCTTCTTGTATAAAAGGAGATCCTAGGTCATAGTCTTAGGTATGTATTACTTGACATTATTACCTACGAAAGCTTCAAGGTGTAACCCTAGTGATACCAAGATCACTTGTATTATTTCATTAATAATATTGGAGCTTGAGTTTTGTGTTAACTTGTGTTTACTCTCATACATCATATAATTCGTCTTCTAAGTATTACTTAAGTAAATTCCGCTTGCTTGATAATATTATACAAAATATCATTGACACAAGGAGAGTGTCTTAGATCCATCAAACTAATGCTTCTTTGTCTTGACTTCTAAGCACCTTTCACTAATGCTTCTTGTCTTGACTTCTAAGCACCTACCACAAGTGCTTATCCTATAGACGATAGGTACCCTTCACTAATATCTTCGTCTTGACACTTGAGACATCTTTCACTAATGTCTTCAACACTACACTTCTTTGAAGAAAGAAAGAGATCATCAACAAGAGGACTTCAATAGCCTTGATGATGAGGTAGTATGGCAACTCATGGACTTGAGCTTGCTCGACTTCAAAGGTGGTGATCTTGCCTTTAAGAGGAACCTAAAAGATCACACAAAACAACACTACAAACATAGATCTCTTGGATCTAAGGTTAGTGAGATTTAACTCGGGAGAAAGTGTGTTAGAAAGGGGTGAGATATAATGAAGAAATGGCTCACTATTTATAGAGGAAAAATCCTACTGCTTCCCGGATCCCACGTATCCTTCCACAAGGGATCCGCTAGTACAAAGCTAGGGATCCGTGGAACGCCCTCTTGCCCATGGGTATTTTGGTTATGGGTCATGGGTCATGGGTCATGGGTTATGGGTTGATCCATGGTTTTCTTTCTAGATACAATGAACTTGGTTAAGTGGTATATATAAAACCATGGGTTATGGGTCAATACCATTTGCTAGTTTTTACCCATTTAGTATATAATTGTTTTTACCCATTTTAGTATACTTAGCTTAAGTATATGCAAACCCAATATGTAAACACTAGTTGTTGTACATATGTATTTAAATCATAAAACCACTTATACTTGTTTTAGTGTTTTATGTGAAAACGTATGTGTTAGGAAACTATTAACTTAAACTATTTACGTATTCTATTTTTTCGTTAAATGATTTTATGTTTGTTATCGACAAAACATTAGAAGATCGTAAAATATAAATAAACGCTTTTACGGCTTATTTGTATTAATAATCTCCCTTTTGTTGATGACAAAACATAAAATTATTTTAAGGAAAAGCTAAAATTGTAAAAGTTTGAATTTGTAGTTTTACTTTCTTCTCCCCTTTTGTCGAAACAAAAGTGTTAAAAGAAACTAACACAATTTTTATAAGAAAAGTTATGTAAAATGTAAAGAGAGCAAGTGACGGAATGGTACTGTCGTTACTCCCCTCGACGAGTCCATCCCTAAGTAAGGCGCCAAGAAACTAATTCTAATCTAGTTCATTTGCAACTAACTTTTGCAAAAGATTACGCCTATGTAACGGTGTGCTCCCCTAGATGATTGCAATTTTTACAACGGAAGTCATGAAATATAAATCTAAGGTTGCAAGTAATTTTAACGTATTGTTTTGACACCAAGCTCCCCTAGCTTTAGGGTGTCAAATTCTTCATGTGTTAATTGAATAACCGCAAAACAAGGGTTAGAAAACAAGTATAATTCATAATTTCGCAAATGTGGTTCAACTTAGTAGGAAAACGCTTCTGCTTCACGGATCCCACGGCTCCCTCCTAGTAGGGATCCGTCTCAGGCAATTCGAGGATCCGTCTGGTCGATGACTAAAATCAAGAAAGGTGATATAACAAATAATGTTATCACATAAATGAGATATGAATACATATGCTCGTAAAAATAACAAGTAGCATGTAATTCCATTTAATAAAACAAGAGTTATGATATACATGACTCTAAAAATAAGAAAATAGACAATACATGACTAGGAATTTCTAGACTAGCTAACGCTGATGCTAGGACACCACTAAAATCTTCTAGCTCAAGTTTTGTTTAGGTTTGATCTCGCCAAAACGCTCGAGGAGATGATATAACATGAAACGTTGGTCTTCGCATTTCATGTATCAAACTTTCAACATGTTGACAATGATAGTAATCTTTGTCATGGCTAGGTAGTGGTGGTGGATGAAATGAAATGGCTTGATTCAAGGATCAAGTGAAGCGGCTCAGGAGCTCAAACGATGGAGGATTGGTGGAGGTGCATTTGAGAATGACTCACCAGAATGATGGTGGTAGAGAAGTGTCAACATCCATATGGTCGGGTGGTTGACTTTGATGATTTCTCATAATCCAAATGGGATTATATGATGGAAACGCGAAAAGGAAGCCGGAGCAAGTGTTGACTCAACACCTTGGTTTTGAACCATTATTCCTCCTAATGAGGAGAATGTTGTCATGGAAGTGGATGAGACGGCCTAGAGGCAAGTCCTCTAAATTGTAGAGGTGTGGTGATGATAGTGGGGATGTAAATGAAATAGCTCTAGGAACCAATGGTGATGGTTTAGTGGAGATGATATTGTTTGGCCTAGGAGGTATGGTGGTGTTTGCCATTGGTAGTTTTGTGGGTACTATCCTTTTGGGAATTGGTTTGATTGGATGATGAAGGATCCTATCATTTGTTGGCTTAACCGGAGATGATTCGGTTGAAGAGATTTTGTGTATAACACGAGCCTTTTTCATGGGTGGTTCTTTGGTGGGTAAGTTACTACTTGGGGTTTTTCTCATGATGAGATGATTTCAAGAGGTTGCAAGAGCTGAAAGTTAGGATGAGAGTGATGACTATGGAGGTCCTAACAAAGTGGTTTATAAACCAAGAGAATTGACAAGTGCATTTAAGCCTTAAGCCACTAGATTCATTGGAATGTGATGATTAACATGCACAAGAGTCAACTCGTGAGGTTGCATCGATCTAGGAACTCATTTAAGATGAGATGGAGTGTTTGAGTTAGGAAGATGAGTTGAAATGATTGTTTTAGCAAGATTTGACCTAAGCGTCATCCGATCCCACTGTTCCTCCTCGTAGGGATCCGCCTAGGCTAATCCTAGGATCCGCTATCGCCAGCCTATGAAAGAGTGGAAATGATGTTTCTAAGATCTAAGACCTATAACATCTTGAGTGTTTCAGTCTTCCTAAGTGTCTTAAATGAAGGGGTGCTTAAGAACTTGAAGGTAATGAGTGATGTAGCTAATGATTGTCTTTTATGGAAGGATTTGGAACTTTCATGAGTACCAATGAATGGGCAAGGATGACACTAAAGATGAGAATGTCAATTGAATCTAAAAGATCCTAGAGATCAGGTTATGACTTAGGATTGTGTTTTGGAAAATATCCTAAAGGCTTTGAGATGGGAAGACTAGAGATTGATCAACTTTGACCAATTTTGATGTAAGGATGATTATGACCGTAATTGAGAGATTTCCCATGTTTAGATATGAGGGATCATGTGAAACATGATATGTGAGTTTTGAGAGCGGAAGAGTAATGGATTAAAAATGAAACGATAGATCTACAAGAGTCTTAGAATGTGATCTAGGTGAGTTATGTGTAGGAAGAATCTACTTATCTTGATAAGGACTTAATTTTTCCTTAAGACACTATGTTTAACTTAATGTGAAATGTTCTAAGGATGTGTTTGAAATAAAATGCTTGCAATTGAATTTTCTGTTTGCCGGATCCCACGGTTCCCTAAAGATAGGGATCCGTCTAGTACAACATTGGGATCCGTCCATCTCTAGCGTAACCTTTACTAAAGGTATGCAATGATCTTGACAATGCATTATATTCCAAGATTAGTTAAAGGAGTTCTAAAACTAAGATATCAAATGTAAGATGTTTTATTTCATGAAGGAAATAGGATTACATTGACAAAGCACGAGTAGAGTAGAATTGATCCTATTTGAATACTACTAGGTTCCTTGAGTGTTTTCGCTAGAGGATCATTATGTGATTGATGGGTGTTGGTGGAATCAAGAATGAAGAAAGTCTTCATGAGAGATATGTTTAGCTGTTCCATCATCTTGTTCACAAGTACGCATAACGGACTTTGAAATTGAGGATGGAAGTGCATAACATTATGATAGAGAGGGCACAAGAACATTCCATAGGGAATGAGTTTATTCTTGGAGCCTTGAAGATTTGCACCGCCTTCATGTAAGAAGTAGGCGAGATTGTATGGTTGTTGTGTTAGCAAACAAGACAACATGTGAGCACAACAAGCGGGAAGGATTTTCGATTTCCTAAGACTCCAAACATTTTCATGTAGGATGAGAGCAAGAGGCTTGTATTCTTCCTGACATCCTTTGTATGGATAATGTTGGGATTGGAGTGATGAGGTTTGCATATCATGCGAATCAAGTCTTCCGGAAGGTATGTGAGAGCAAGATAATGCTTTTCTTCACGAAAGTTGAAGAGAGAATCAAGAGACCAATCTTCGTGAAGGCACATTGTCCATGATTTGAATTCGGAGGATGTGAGCAAATGCCCAAGGGTTAAAGTGAACTTTTGGTTTTTGATATAAAACCAAAGAGATAAAGAACGATCCTCGTTACGAACGAGTTCGACTTGATGAAAGAATTCCAATACAAACCTTGGACATATTTTCTCGTTAATTTCGAGAAGACATTCCAATCCTATGGTTCTAAGGAGGTATTGATACCTTCTTCAATTGTAGAGAGGTGTCACAATACGCCCTTCATGGAAGCGACGGGTTTCGAGATTATTGAACCCACGGACATGATTGCCTGTGGGTGTTGGGCTCAAGAGAGATGTTCGGAGTATAGACACAAGAGAATGAAAATCAAACTCATATACATGCGACATAGCGAAACCTATGAGAAGATGAGTTAAAGGAAAGAGATGTTTTGAGATTAACCAATGATTATCTAACGCTTTTACTAGATATTTATTAACAATGGTTTTAACACTCCAACTACTTAAGGTTTTGATTTTCTAGTGGATTATTACTTTTAGAAAGATAGTGGTTTTAATCTTGCATGAAAACTGTTTTTCAAAGAATACGGATCCCACTTGCCTTTACAAAAGGGATCCGCTAGTATAACTTTCGGGATCCGTGGATCAGAGTGATGTAAATGCTTTGATAAAAACATAGGTTTTACGCTTTTATACCACGAGAAGTGTTTTATCATACATTTTCTTTTAGCATGCATTCATGACTTCTAATGTATCATGAAACACATAAATCACAAGAAAATAAATAATAACAAAGATAACAAGATTATTAGTAATATTGCATTTCAATGCTAAGGATGATACAAAGGATTGGGTATATGACCCCAATATAGATTAACAACACAAAGTAAATGTCTCCGTATGTGAACTTCATCATAGGGAACACAAGTGCGATGAGTGTTAGGGCGATGAGCACGAGTGCAATGTAAACCATGTTGATGACGGATCTTCTTGGTTTCGATTGAGATGAAATGAGGAGGAAGATGAAGTTTTTGAAAGAGATGAAATTTTTGAAATTGGAAGATTTGAAAAAGCGAGGGTTTGATGAGATGGTCGACGGTGGGAGTTTTTATAGGGAAGGAGGGATTTATGAAATTCGTGTTTTGTTTTATTATTGGATTAAAAGAAACAAAACATAAGTTTAATATACCACGACTTTAGATGAGAAATAAAACACGTATGTGAGAAAAAGGCTTCCTAATGAAGCTTCATGTAAAACATGTAATTGCACAAAAGATAATCATATAAATACCTAAATAGGTATACTTAATTATCAAGCAAAGTAAAAAGAAAATCATACCTCTAGCGCACTTAGGAATGTCTTTACAAATGACACAGCAAATGTCACTTAGACTATTCCCGCTCCTTTGCGTTTAAGATACCTTATTAAGGAAGGTATTCTTGTTACCAAGCGACTCCTAAAGCTTGGTGGGTATGAGCTTTGACTAATCAACATGACAAAGAATATTAGTGGAATTAAATGAAAAAATAAATAAGAGAAATGTTGTTATCAAAACAACATCCAAACATATAGTTTTAAAAGACATGGTGTTTGTTTTTATGAAAACCTTCTTTGTAGTTTTCAATTAACCATGGATCGATCAAGTTTTAAAGTACAATATACTTCAAGAAACTTGGTAACGAAGCTCGATACCAATTGTGGAAAACTAGAAGGGGGTTGAATAGTTTTACCAATTAAAACTTCCTTTTAAACTATTTAGATCGACTTATGTCAATCTATTTGGTTGTGTGTGTTGGATGTTGATAAACAAGCATATAAAGATATGTAATGAAAAGATAAGAGTAAGCACAAAACCACAACGCGAGTATTTATAGTGGTTCGCCACAAGGACACCTTCCTTGCCTACTCCACCCCCGAGTCACCTACCGAGAGTTCAGAACACTACACCAATCTCCTTATGGCGAGAAGCCTTCACAACGTCGCCTACCCTTTTTCCTGCTAGGCTAACCACCGGTTCTTTCACCCAAGGTGAGCCAAACCTACACAACGTCGCCTACCTTTATAAGGTACTAGGCTAAGTACCTAGTTCTTTCACACCAAGGTGAACTACACCTTCACAACGCCACCTACCATTTATTAGGTACTAGGCTAAGCACCTAGTTCCATTGCAATGGAGGAACTACTACCACACTACACCAACGACTAATCCCAAAGGAGATCTACTCCTTACAACATCATCAAGGACATCAATATCCTGGATCTAATGCTAGTCTATCTAGTACATCAAACACACCATATCGAATGTACATCTAAGGCACCTTTCACTAATGCCTTGACTAGATCTACAAGACACCTTTCACTAATGTCTTGTGTCTTCACTCTAAGCACCTTCACTAATGCTTCTTTGTCTTGACTTCTAAGCACCTTCACTAATGATTCTTGTCTTGACTTCTAAGCACCCACCACAAGTGCTTATCCCATAGACGATAGATACCTTCACTAATATCTTCATCTTGACACTTGAGACATCTTTCACAATATCTTCAACACTACACTTCTTTGAAGAAGAAAGAGATCATCAACAAGAGGACTCAACAGCCTCGATGATGAGTAGTATGGCAACTCATGGATTAGTTGCTCGACTTCAGTGGTGATCTTGCCTTTAAGAGAACCTGAAGATCACACAAAAACAACACTACAAACATAGATCTCTGGATCTAAGGTTAGTGAGATTTAACCCGTGGAGAAAGTGTGTTAGAAAGGGTGAGATATAATGAAGAATGGCTCACTATTTATAGAGGAAAAATCCACTGCTTCCCGGATCCCATGCATCCCTTCCACAAGCGGATCCGCTAGCACAAAGCTAGGGATCCGTGGAACGCTCCTCTTGCCCATGGGTATTTTGGTTATGGGTCATGGGTCATGGGTTATGGGTTGATCCATGGTTTTCTTTCTAGATACAATGAACTTGGTTAAGTGGTATATATAAAACCATGGGTTATGGGTCAATACCATTTGCTAGTTTTACCCATTTAGTATATACTTGTTTTACCCATTTTAGTATACTTAGCTTAAGAGTATGTAAACTCAATATAACACTAGTTGTTGTACATATGTATTTAATCATAAATCATTATACTTGTTTTAGTGTCTTATGTGAAAACGTAGCGTGTAGTGAAACTATTTATTTATTCTATTTGTTTCGTTAAAATGATTTTATGTTTGTTATCGACAAAACATTAGAAGATCGTAAAATATAAATAAACGCTTTTACGGCTTATTTGTATTAACAAAACGCTTATTTATATTTTACGATCTTCAATGTTTTGTCAATAACAAACGTAAAATCATTTTAACTAAACAAATAAAATACGTAAATGGTTTGAGCCAATAGTTTTCTAACACACTTACGTTTTCACATAAAGCACTAAAACAAGTATAAGTGATTTTATGATTTGGTAATACATATGTACAACAACTAATGTTTACATATTGGGTAAATATATACATAACTAGTATGCATTATATTGGGTAATGTAAATGAGTAGAAACTTAAGTATTTGACCCATTAACCAAATACATTGAATGTAGTTGGGTATAACCCAAATTCCATGACCCATATCCATGGAGCATGACCCATAACCCATTGCATGACATCATGCTTAAGTCATATATGGATATTATCCATGACCTATGGTTTTAACCCATGACCCATGGACTAGATGCATTGCATCTTGTAGATACATTGTATCTACTTGGATACCCATGATCCATAACCCATGTCCAATGACCCCAAACCCATGGGCAAAGTGGAGCGCCCCACGGATCCCCAAGATAACGGACGGATCCTCATGTGAGGGATCCGTGGGATCCGTGGAAGAGTTGTTTTTCCTCTATAAATAGTGAACCATTTCTTCATTGTTCCTCACCCCTTTCTCATATATTTTCTCTTTGAGTTATAAACTCTCTAACCTCAGATCTAAGTGATCTATGTATGTAGTTTTGTTTTTGTGTGATTCTCTAGGTTCTTCTTAAAGGCGAGATCACCACCTTTTGAAGTCGAGCAAGATCAAGTCCATGAGTAGCAATGCTTCGTTATCATCAAGATTACTGAGGTTCTCTTGTTGATAGTTCTCTTCTTTCTCATAAGAAGTGTAGTGTCGAAGACATAAGTGAAAGATGTCTAAAGGGTCAAGATGAAGACATTAGTGAAGGGTGTCGATCGTCCGTATTGAAAGCACTAGTGAAGGGTGCTTAGAAGTCAAGGCTAAAGGCATTAGTGAAGGGTGCCTAGAAGTCAAGTCACAAGGCATTAGTGAAGGGTGCCTTGAGATCGATTCAAAGGCATTGGTGAAAGGTGCCTAAGGTGTACATTCGATATGGTGTGTTCGATGTACAAGATAGATTAGTATTGGGTCAAAGGATATCGATATCCTTGTTGTTGTTGTTCTAAGGAGTGGATCTCCTTCAGTTAGTTGTTGTTGTAGTGTTGGTAGTAGTTACCCATTGTAATGGAACTCGCATTCAGCCTAATACCGGATAAAGGATAGGCGACGTTGTGATAGGTTTGGTTCTACCGTGGAAGAACCCGATCTAGCCTTGTACCGAAAAAGAGTAGGCAACGCTATGAAGGCTTCTCGCCATAAGGAGTTGGCGTGTAGTGTTTACGAACTCTCGAGTAGGTGACTCGGGAGTGGAGTAGGCAAGGAAGGTGTCCTTGTAGCCGAACCACTATAAATACTGCGTTGTGGTTTTGTGCTTTACCCTTATCTTTTCATTACATACTTATATATGCTTGTCTATCAACATCCAACACACATGTTTAAATAGATTGACATAAGTATATCTAAATAGTTTAAAACCAAGTTTTAATCGGTAAAACTATTCAACCCCCCTTCTAGTTTTCCACATAGCTGATGAGAGACAACTTTTCACCCAATTGCACCATCTCTCACCGAAACCCATTCGCTTCATTATATCTAATAAGAATCTCAAATTTATGGTATCGTAAGCTTTCTCAAAATCTACTTTGAATATTAACCCTCTTTCTTCTTTTCTCTTTAGCCAATACATCACTTCATTTGCAATTAGGATTCCATCAAGAATAAATCTCCCTTTTATAAAAGCATTTTGAACTTCGCCGACCACTTTACCCACCACTTTCTTCACTCTTTCCGCTAGTATTTTTGCAACTATCTTATAATAGCATCCAATAAGGCTAATGGGTCGAAAGTCCCAAGCCCAATTGGGTCCATCATCTTTGGAATAATAGTTACAAAAGAGGCATTACGTCCCCTCGATATCTCTATTTTTTCCAAAAACCATTGAACCGCATTTAGTACCTCCGGTTTTATAATCACCCAAATTTTTTTAATGAACTTGAAATTGAAACCATACGGCCACGGTGCTTTATCTCTCCCACACCCACAAATTGCATCCCATATTTCCTTTTCAGTGACTCCCTTCTCCAATAACCGTGCTTCTTCTACTGAAATCTTCTCGACTCTATCACTACAAAAGATTGGGTGTGTCGCCGTTCCTTCTGAAAATAAGACTTTATAATGTCTCGCCACTTCTTTTTTAATCAAAATAGGATCCTCACACCAGAGCCCGTTGACCATAAGACCTCTGATATTGTTTTTGTTATTTCTCCTTTTTACATACGAGTGAAAAAACTTAGAGTTTTCGTCGCCTTCCACATCCCATTTGACCCTAGATTTTTGTCTCATCATGGTAACCAACTCCTTTTCCTTTTCAACCCATAACCTCCTCGCTTCCAACCAAACTGCTCTCTCACTTTCATTCAAGGATCTATTTTCCGCCTCTAATTCCCACCTCATTGCCTCTTTTTTATGTCCTTTGATGAGTGTCTAAATACTCATCATTTTTGTACAATATAAACCGCAAAATCATCCGAAACGCCGATTTTGACAGGTGATTATAGTGATGCCGATTCTTTATATTCTAAAGACATAGAATTTATTGATGCATTACTTCCACATTCCGAGATCGTCAACTTAGAAGAGGATGTTGACCATGTTGTTTCCACAACAATCAATACGACTATCACTAATCCCTTATTCGAATTCGGTTCAATTTACTCTAAATTCGCTAATCCAATCTTTGATAGTGATGAGTCCGACACGGAGACTATAATGGACGAGGTGCATATTTATAGCCCACGGCACCGCACATGTCCCACCTCCGTATATTCTTCATGAGGAGTTCGCCGGTGAACTCACTCATATCATATCTCCGTCAAGTATGATTGCTCTGATGGCAAAATCATGATCTGGGAGAGAATCTCAATTTGCATAGTTATGACAAATCTTCCCACCCTCCCCACCGAGATGCCTTCCAAACCAAAGAGCTCTACCAAGAAAATCCAAATAAGTGCAATCAGACTTGATCCCGAGGAAGAAGATCTTATCATGATCGTTATCATGATCTTCCTTCTTTCTTCACCTACTTGGCGACTTCCTCTCTTCTTCACTCCTTCGGAGCGAGGACACTATCTTTGACCCCGCATTTTCATTTATCATCCGTGAGCCGGTCCGTTTTTCTCTATATCTCATCGGTGTGGAACTTTCGCGTGCTTCAAATGTTTATACAAACATCTTGAATGAAAGTCCGATGAGATTGTTTCTCCACTTTGCTTCCCATGAACCAATGAATGCGGGTCGAGTCAAGCTAGCGACTCAGAATCAAAAACAAGAGACACACTATATGGGTTTTCACCCATATTTCGCCTTCTTACCCTTTCTACCACCTAAGTGTGGGGTGATGCCCACATGTTATATATATATATATATATATAAGTAAAAAAAAAAAAAAAAAAATCTTTCTAAATAATGGCCGTAATATTTCCCTTTACGTTTTTGTTTCGCATAACCGCGGTGACTTTGAATATTGAGGGCAATATTCATTTCTATGTGGGGAATTTCACAATTTCATATATTATCTACCCAATTCCCGCTTTTGGCCAAATTTTTTTTTTTTTGGAGTAAGAGTTTTGCACTTACTCATTTGGTTATCATCCGCCATGTTTGATAAACAAAAGGATTGGCTAATCCAGAGCAAACGGCTCTTGATAAAGATATATCAAATCCGCTTATATGGCTTGCAATTTGCCCAAAATTGTATGGTTTCTCACCCCCATCATCCTCAAAAGATAATGAGTTGGCTAGCCCGCAAGGTTATGGCTTGTGGTAAAGGCAAGTGGAAAACCATAATTGGTAATCACCACCAAAGATAATATTGATAATTTATCTAAGAGTTGGCTAGTCCGTATGGGTACGGCTTCGTAAAGACAAAATCAAACCGTTGAAAGTCGGTGGTTTGCTCAAAATCACATGGTTATTTGTACCATGGTTCTTACTTGAACCGAAACATTTGGCTACTCCGTAAGTAATGGCTTTTGGTAAAGAGATTAAAATCCATTATGTTTTCAAATCATTGCTAGGACTAGCAATATCTCGATATGGGGATTGATGAAGTGTCTAAATACTCATCATTTTGTACAATATAAACTGCAAAATCATCTCGAAACGCTCTAAACACATCAAATGATCAAAATATCACAAATCGTTGTTTTATGTGTTTTAAATGCAAAATATCAAAATCGATGAAAACATATCAAATTTGCAAAATTGCGCTTTAGTCCCCAAGTTTCTAAAATTGTCAAAAATAGTCCCCGAGTCAAAATTTCAAAAGAAAAGTCACCAAAGGTCCTTTTAAATCATAACTTGTCAAATTTAGTCCTTTGGTGAAAAATATCAAAAGTTTGAGAAAATTACAAAATGGTCCTTCAAGTTTCAAAGTTGGCGTAATTGGTCCTCGTACTTTTATGATTGTCATTTTCAATTTTGTATCAACTTTGAAGTATTGGCGAGATAAGGTCCTTGCATTTTCAGATTGGCACAATAAGTCCCTAAGATATTAAACCCTTTAACTCAATTTGACCTTTCATCAATTTGGACCCCGTCACTGAATTGTGAACCTGGATTATTAGCCCGCCAACAACAAGTCAAACTAATACCCTTTGGCGCCATCCTTCTCCTCCCCACTTTCTCTCGCAATCCCCGCCACACTCCAACCCACCATCACCTTATCCCTTCACTGCCTCCCCCACCTCCACACAACTCCAAACACATTAATTACACCTCCCTTACACTCAACCAATCCAATCGTCAAAATTCATTTTTCCCGCCAAATGAATTAATGGTCAAGATGAGCTTCCAGTGATCCAATGGTCTTAAATCTAAGTGGGAAATAATCAGAGACATGTGGAGAGAAGTTGGGAGCTATAAAAGAAGAGATAGAGAGAAGAAAAAGAGGGGTAGTTAGTCTAGTTTAAAATTTGTATGTCGTTTTCTTTAGTAAACTTAATTAAGTATGCTAAAATGTAATTTTTAAGCTTCAAGGTGTTAAACTCTAATCATTTTATCATTGTAAGTCACTTTTGAGAATCAATTCAAGGTTTCAGCTTAAATTGCAAAATTTCAAGTTATTGTGCAAAACTCGCCCATTTCCTTAGTTCAAGCTTTCAATAGCTTAATTTTCATCCAAATAAGCTTATTCAAGCTTATTATAAGCTCGATAAGCTCACAATGCGCTTTTAAGCAATATTAGCCCATGGTCAACAATAGTCAAATCAGATAAGCAAAATGGATATGGTGATGGATTCATTGTTGCAGAGGTGATCATGGGGTGAATTAGTTAGGTTAGATTAGAATTTGATTTGGTCTTGGTCCAATATCACCAAGTCATGAAGTTAGTTTCTCTTTTCAATATTTCAAGTATCTTTGCGCTTTGCTTAAACTTATATCCGTGGTCACAATTGATTTTAACTTGTCTCATTAGCTGTACTTAGGTAATTTGAACTTAGATTGATCATTAAAATATGTAGGTTCATGATTTGCTCCTTAAAACTTCATAACAATTGTAATAAAGTAGTGTTTGGTTTGGTCGCACTATCTCGCCTTGTAGAGGCCTCTTCGGTGGGTATCTTTTGTTGTTTCATGTTCAATAAGTCATTTGAGACTCATTTAACTCAATTACTTGTGCACAAAACCACTAAAGTCAAAATCTATATTCTAGGTCTTAACAGTTCACCGTTGGGTTTTTACCAAATCAAAAGCTCATTTTATGTTTAAATGTCCTAGATATATATTGCAGAGTGTTATTTCATATATTCATATCATTATCTCGTCCTTAATTCATGATCAAAGTTCAAGATAGTCAATCTTCCATTTTTGCTAAAAGTCAAAAGCGTGCAAACGGCGCTGAGCCAAATAGGACGAATTTTCACAAGCTCATTTCTGAGCCATTTTCTATGAAGTTTGTGGTTTTGAAAAGCTCTACTGGTATAGTTTCTTATGAACATTTTTTCATAATTTTGTTAATTTTATACAAAGGTCAAAAGAGCTTGTTAATATTGGTCTAAGTGCCCTGTGCATGGATTTGATTCTGCACAGGACTTTTCCAAGATTTGCAGACCTTGCACAAGTCTCATTTGAGCTTGTCTAGGTCTGTAATTTGGTTTACAAGCTCTTGACCAGGTCTAGTGTAAGTTCCAATATCTGTTTCTCATTCCCAGCTTATTTAGGTGTCTTATTTTTAAGCTTAAAGTAGGCCTTATAAACTGTTTTTGCACTTGGTCTCAAAATCATCAAATCTTTGCAATTAGCTTATCAGAGGTCAAGGCTTGTTGATTATTGTTGCATTTGGTCAACTTTAGCATATTTTAGCCTTTGTTTCAGTTTGGTGCTTGTTGTGCTCATCTAGCTTATTCTAAGTGCTTATTTATAAGCACTTTCCATATCAGTTGCTTATTTCTCCATATAACCTCCTGTTTTTCTATTTTTTCTTGCTTCCTCATATTATTTTAGACTTTTCCTGAATTTTTCAGATTTTTCCAAGCTTGTTTGGTATTTTTCTTGATTTTAATTAGTTTTTAATCCTTTTTAATTAGCTTTAAATACAAAAAATTAGAAAAAGGTTCAAAAAATAAATTTTCATTTTTATTAAGTTTAGATAAATATAAAAGCTTAAAAGTATTTTTCCCTATTTTCTCCTTTTATTTGCTATTTTTAATAATTTAAATTAGTTTTAAATAGTTTTAAATTAATAATAATTATATAAAAAGTGTGAAAAATATATTTTCAGTTTTAAAATTAGTTTTATCATATTTTAGATTTTTCTAAGTCTTAACTTTATTTTTCTAATCTTATTTCATATTTTCTTTTATTTTAGAGTATTTATTAAGTAGTTAAAATAGTTTTTAATTAATAATAATTATATAAATAGTTTTAAAAATAATTTTCTTTTTCTATAAATTCTCTCATATCATTAGGTTTGTAAAAATGTATTTTTCATATTTTTAGGATTTATATTGTGTAAGTTTCACGTCTTTATTTGTACGTTTACGTTATTTTAAACGTAAGTTTTTAAGTTTTAAGTTTTAAACGTTCATCACTTTAAAAATAGTGATAGCGTTTATTTAATATCTTTTATCTTTTTAATTTTCTTAATTTGCATTTAAGTCGCTTTTATTTATAAACCTTTTCAAGAGTGTATTATCCAAATTCTATTCCTCACGATCGCTATCATTAGTGATCATTTTATCGTCTCGAATCGTGTGTTTAACACACCATTGAGTCTCCGTGGACTTAACGACCGGAATTCCTATATTCTCTCGATCTTCATTTGCATTTGTGTCTCGAGTGTTTTAAGTCTTTAGACTTGACGGTTTCTGCAGATCATCCTTCTATTTTCGCCTAACTGCTCCAAATCTTTCTTTGCTCCATTTCTTGATCTCGTCTTTAACATTTTTAAGTTTGTCTCTAAATATACAATCTGGACGTCTGCTTCTAGTACTTTTTTTCCATGCACTTTCCGCAACTTGCTCAATATCCATTTCCTCCAACCAAATGTCAAAAAATCTAAACGGCTGGGGCCCAAACTCCACCTCTATATCTTTCAAGATTATAGGACAATGATCTGATAATTTACGATCTAAAGCCACCACCGAAAGGTTGCCCCATAAACTATAAAATGCCTCATTCATCAAGAATCGATCCAATTTGCTAAATTTCATACCGTCATCACTAACTCGAGTAAATTTTCGACCTCCCACGGAACCTCCACAAGCTTTGCATCATTGATGAACTCATTGAAATCATTCATCTCTCTAACATTAATTGAGAGTTTAATCTATCGTCACATCTCCGAATCACATTTAAATCCCCAAAAATACACCAAGCACCACCCATTTTTTCCATTAATCTCGCAATCCTCCCCCAAAGCAAAGCTTTTTGAGCCTCGGCATGAGGTCCGTAGATACACACTAAAAATACCTCACCCACTTTACCTTTTCATTCACCTCTGATAGCTACAAACCTCTCATCACCCATTACTTCCTTACATGTAAACGTGCTTGAATCCTACATTAACGTAATACCTCCCGAGCTTCCATTGGCGGTAATCGAGTGAAACCGCACCCCTACCGCCCCAAAACTCCTCTACCCAAATTCTCTTCCACCAACCCGCTTGCTTTCTTGCACCCATGACATTCGGTGTTCATCTCGAATAATAGAGCTAACCCACCCTTTTTCCCCGCTTCACCTAGACCTCTTACATTTAAGGATATAATCTTCATAAAAAGTAACTAGAGCGAAACAAAAACAATACATGCCACATCCAAACTCACAACATATTACCTATTGTCCCATTCCCTGCTTCATTATCCACGATGTTCGCCCCTATCTTCAAACTCTCCTCTTCCGCTAAGGCCCATGACACACCAATCATCTCACCAATCTACTTGACCTGCTCAACACCAATATTACAGCTTTTGTTATCCGATTCTTGTTCCGAACCTCTGAATACGACCCCTTTGTTTCCTTCGACCGCTATATGGAACTCTTTGTAAGCATCATGCATTCCTTTTGTGTCATCATATAATCCAGTCGTTCCCGTTTGTCTTGCAGACTTGATCGTTTTTAACACTTCTATTACCTATTTTCGTTCTTCTATTGTTCTTCTTGTCATTCCCCAACCCCTAATCAAATTTATTTGTGATTTTATCTTCTTCCATCGCACTCTCAATGTTAGCTTTCCTTTTTTTCCTGCTTCTCTCGCCTCCACTTCCAAACGCAATTGAGGGAGAGCCTTCTCTTTTTTCTGCTCTAATAATTGTATCGTCCACAATATTATCATCCTCCTTATCCATATTTGTTGCTTGAAAATTATCGCTTTTCTTCTGTGGTTGACTACCCACTGTTGATCTCATGGTACAATCTATAACCTGCTCATTTTATTTCCCTCAAGCCCAAAGTCTTGTGTGTTAAACTTACCTCCATCTAGCCCACACTTTATTTCTACATGGGCTATACACTCTTCATTCACCACAGGCCCAACATCCATACTTTTATTAGGCACGTCTAGTTTACATGGCCCATTGTTCATATTAACAATACAATCACTGTCTTGTACGTTAACTTCTATGTTCTTTGACCATTTTGGCTCCTCGTTTATATTATCACACCTTTTACTATTCTCTTCTTTGTCCCCCAGTCCATTAGTTGTTTCTTTATTCTCAGCCACCATCTTTTTCTTGAGATACCCATCATCATCCTCGAAAAGTCTCTAACTTTAGTCCCTATCGAGACTCTAGATTCCTCCTCTACCCCTATATTACGTGTAGCAATCTCCGGTGGTCGGAACCCATCACCACGATTATTATTTTCCCAACGACTTTCCTCTTCATCCGAACTATCGTCGGCACCGTTAAAGTCTTCCCCACTTTCACCACCCTCTCCATCCGAAATCTCCATGCCTTTTAAATCTTCTCTCTTCTCTGGTTGATTTACTTCATTATTCTCCTCTATATCTACAGATGATATATCCCTTACTTCTTCTATCACCTTTATTTTAAAGCTTTTACCTTTTACATTTGATGCTAAGAGACTCGTTAATCAAGTCTTTAGCAAGTGTGGATAAGAACTTTGCCATATATCACATTCTGATTACCTTCCAATCTACAATTCTTAGTCTCCACTATAGTACCATGCAACCCCGCAATTCTTTTGAACACCGATTCGGCCCAACATGATATCGGGACACCAATAATGTTCAACCATGTCATTCTTCCAGAAGGTGAGTAGCTACTGTCCCATCGTCTTAATTTATGCAATCATCTCCTAATTTCATGGTTAACATTATTCATTATATTCCCAGCCGTTTCCTTGTTTTCGAAAGCTATCATCACTTCGAGTCCCCCAAACCACTTGACCTCCACCTTGTTTATACATACTTCCTCGCACAGCCCAGGTAACTTAGGAAGATAACACAATTTTTTAACCTCCCCAATCAAACTTCTGCTAAACAATCCAAAATCGATCTCATCTTCGTTCACTTCCAACATCCTTTCTTCTTTCCTTTCAACTCCGTATCTTGAACTGTTATTGCCATTCACATTTGCGGCCGTTTCTCGTTTTACACCTTCCACATCTCTTCTCGTCTTCATTCTGTTCCAGTTTTCCCCGTTCACTACATCAACGAAACGCCTATTGTCAGATGTGTTGAACCGAACATTGTTCCTGTTTACTCCTTCCATAGTTCTTCTTTTGTCACACCTCAACCTCCCTCACATGAGGGGACATGTTTCCTTCATTTCTTCTGTCGAATGGCACATAAACCCTCAACGAATCCTCTCCCAACCTAATTTGACGTAGCTTCATCAACAACCCCTCCACATCTACAACATGTTTGAAATGCACGAAGCCATATCTTTGCCCATTGCGCAAACGTTTTTGCACCATAAACATGTCAAGCACCGTACCATATTTTTTGAATATCATCCATAGCTTTCCCATCCCCCAATCATTCGGAAAGTTGAAAAACATATACGATGCCGTAGAGTTACGTTTTCCCCCAGTATAATTAGTTCCTAAAAGCTTACCATTGTATCGTCCTCTTTGTCCTATGTGCCTCGCTCTCACGTTCGGATTGTTGCGCTCAGTCGTCTCTCTCACCAGAAAGTTGCTAGCCTCTTTTCTCTCTCTCTCTCTCTCTCACCATTTTCTTGTTTGTCAAACTAATGCACATAGGCGCATCAAGATTTTTTGTTGAGTGAGCTCAAAACTAGATTTAGTGACGGTTTGTAAACAGATATCAGTGGGTTCCAAATGAAAACTAATGCTAAATAGTGCTCCATTCGTTTTAAAATTATTGCCCCAAAACAAAAAACGCAAAGTTTAAGAAAAGTGAGACCACTATACTCTTCAACCAATTGAATACAACTAGTTGGATACTCGTGCACATCGGCGACGATAAATATAATTATATGTGTTTGCTTACCCGCTTAGTGAATTCGTTTTTCCCAACACTCCGAATGTATATGTTAGTTGTATGTGTTTGCTTGGGTTTCCCGTAGCTTTCCCTTGACATCATTATTCTCGCATATAGAAAGACCCTAATATCTTACCCGTCAAACATTCTCCCAAAAGTATATGATTTTGACGAATTAAGATTGTATTGATTGAAATAAACATTAAAGTTGTAAAAATTTGATTCAAAATAAATAAACTCACTAAAAATGTAAAATCTAAAAACTCATAAAAATATATCAAAATGAATGTTGAATTAATGAGCACAAAATATTAAAAAATATGGTGAAATCAAATTATAAAAATTTAAATGGATATAAATATATTTCAGTTTGAAAATAAAGGTGTTAAAAAATGACATGTCAGCCAATAATTGTAGCTCATCGTCTTAATTTCAGAGATTAAGCGACATGTCATCTTTCTACAGGTTCACATTCATCCTGGGCCCCTTGCCACCCGCTCCCCTTGCCACCTGCTCCCCGAGGCGAGAAATGTTTTTCACACTTACGCACATTGGCGCAACAAGATTTTTTGTTGAGCGAGTTCAAAATATACAAATATGGGTGGGTTCCAAATGAAAACTGATGCTAAAAAGTACTCTATCCGTCTTAAAATTATTGCCTCAAACAAAAAATACAAAGTTTAAGAAAAGTGAGACCACTACACTCTTCAACTAATTCAATACTGTACAATATTATTTTCACACAACAACTCTTTTTTAATTGGTTGAAATAAGAAGTGGACAATAATTATAACATATCCTAAAATAAAAAGAAAAACAATAATTTTTAAACGAAAGGAGTAGTACTTAATATGCACTAAAACTGTGCAACGACTTAAGTTAAACTCGTTCGGCTTTGTGTAACCCCGACCATGATCATCTACGATCAGAGATGGAACCAAAAGACATATTGATCAGGTGCATTTGTAAAGAAAACATACAAGATTAGAAACACAATTTTTTTTTAATTGATCGGATGCATTAACAAAAAATCGAGATTTTTACCAAACATTAACAGTATGTCGCAAAATTCATGGGTATTCAGAGACTACCAGCCGTCCATGTCTAAGGTAGTGTAAAGTAGGGTTGAGCAACAGGGCAAACTCGACATGACTCGACCAAATCGAGGCCTGACCCGAAAACTGAATAAAGGTAAAACGTGAACTGAGCGAACCGAGTAAAAGATATCGAAAACAAGACCGAACCGAATAAATTCTGTCCGGGTCGGTTTAGCTATTTCGAACCAGAAAAGTGTGTTTTGACCGAACCGAACCGAGTAAAACCAAAATAATTATACAAAATCGAAAATCGAACCGAATAAAATTGGTTCGATTCAATTTGACCTGATTTTGATCGGTTTATCAATTCGGTTCAGTTTTTAGATGATTTTGCTCGGCCTTGGTATAAAGGTGTAAAGGACTAGCAATTCAATTTCTCCATGTCATTGATAATTTGGTTAACTTAAAATAATACAGCAGCATTGAAAGTATAAAACATTGATGATGCTAATAATTCACGCCACTATTTCCTTCCATTAAACAAACTCTCTAGACTCTATGGCTTGCTTAATAGCTTACCCTATCTTTTGTCTTTAATCTGTAAAAGTTGAATTAGATGCTTCTTTAACTGTTTTTATGCAATCCCCCCATTTTTGCTACATTACCCTTCCTTTGCTTGTTCAAAAATACTATTCCTATTTACCCTTTTTTTCCTCTCAAATTGCACCAGAATTTGCTTCCTTTTGCCCAATTTGTCATGTAACATTTTCATAACTCTTAAAAGGGTGTCTGAATCTATCTTCACTTTTTAAATTCAATCATTTTTTGAACTCCATTCTTTTTTTTATTTATTCCAACCTTAATGGTCATGCTATATAGAATCAAGTCAAGATATTAGATATTGACAGTGAGACACATTTTTATATAATCTTTAAGTAGGGAATCTTGTGGGGTTTATTTATTCTATTTAAAAAAAAAAAAAAAGGAATCTACTTTATTTTTTTTAGGTAATCACAGCAAGCTGTAGCTTAGCAACAACTACTGTCTATTCACTCCATCTTTTATTACTTTATACTTTATGCTCTGTTGAAAGTTGAACACTTTTTTATATTTTTCATCTTTGATCATCATGGCATTTTGAAGGGTAAATATAAGTTGTTTAGGTTAGGTATGCAAAGATTTTATGCTCTGTGATATATACTTGATTTTGAAGGCTTTCTTTTGTACTGTAAAGCTGCCATTTTGTTCCTTGTTGAGTCTTGCAAGTGTACTAATTCTAACCATAACTCTATTTTTGGTCAAACCCAACTTTTATTTTTATATACAGTATATTTTTAAACTTTATTTTACCCTATATTACTGTAGCTTATTAAGTTTTATTAGTAGATCCTACATAGTTTTTTTAGAATCTTGGGTGAAAACAACATATGGGTTCTTCAGAAGGTGATACTAATACTACTAATAATAATGATAGTGAAATGGGTTATCAGTATAGAGGTGAAATGAGTTCAGGAACCATTTTTAATAATAAGTCTTCAAGTGGGTCTGGTAATCCATTTGGGTCAAGCTGGGATCCATTAGAGAACTTTGGTGCTTACCCTCTCATGAATCAGTATCAATCTGGTGAATTAGTTCCTAAAATTGGGTCTTTTGGAAGTGGAAATTTTTCAGAAATGGTGAATCCTTTTGTGCCTAATTCTTCTCCTAATAGTGGAGAAAAAAGAAGAGCTCAGTTTGATCCCAATATGGTATTGTTTTAGTCCTTAAAAATTTAATCTTTATGTATCTTTTTAGTTTTTATGTATTTTTGACATTTTTTATGGTTGTAGAGTGGTGAAAGAAATGATGGTTCTGGTGATAATACTTGTGAGAATGATGAAAAGAAACAAAGGGTTGATTCAAGAAGCAAGCAAATGGGAAAACAAGTGAAAGATAATTCTGATAGTGGAGGGGCTGCTGCGAAAGATGGCTACATTCATGTGAGGGCGAAAAGAGGTCAAGCTACTAATAGTCATAGTCTTGCAGAGAGGGTAAAATATTATGTCTTATTTTTATATAAAATATTTGAAAGTTTTGTGTGTTTTTGCTGAATGAATATAGATTTTTCAGGTTAGGAGAGAAAGAATCAGTGAGAGAATGAAATTGCTTCAAGAACTTGTTCCTGGCTGTAATAAGGTAAACTCACCAGATTTCATGACCTATTAGATTTGTATGTTTTTGTTTATTATTTGAGTTTTGATGGTGTTTGTTTATTTGGTTAAAGATCACTGGAAAAGCAGTAATGCTTGATGAGATTATCAACTATGTTCAGTCCCTTCAACAACAAGTGGAGGTATGTTAAGTTCCTTTGCTACTCATAAATGGCATGACTATATAAAGGATTTGAATGCTTACTCAAATTGGTAGTTTTAGTCCCTACTACTATGTTTATATCAGTACCTGTACTGAAAATTATGCTACTATTATAATTGGGTCTGTGTTTAATCTAAACCTATCCAATAGGTCATATCAGAAAATGTAGCTAAATGGGTTATGGTTTTGTGATCATAAGTTGCATACAGGTGTTTTTTTCTTTCCGTAAATGGATAATTATATTAATTAGTCAACCCAACCCAGTCTGATCTGACCCATACTATGAATAAGCCAATTTGATCCACATTCCCATTGCGCAACATCCGCCTTTAAGCGTATCCACTCTTGTATTTTTCTTCATTATGGTGTAGTTCTAGCTTGCATCGTTATTGGTTGAACCATGTGAACCTTTGGGTTACGTGTGTGATCACTAGGTGGTTGCCTGCAACAATAACACATCAATCTTAGTGAAATATGGATTTATACAATTCCTTGGTCTTAAGTTGATATATATCTAGGTACTTGTGAGTTGCAAGTCATTGTCCAGATATAGGCCAATTGTTCTGAATAAAAGTTCTTTTATCTTGCAGTTCTTATCAATGAAACTAGCTACCGTGAATCCAGAAGTAAGCATTGACATTGACCGCCTTGTGTTTAAAGATGTAAGTTTCTGCTAATTAATTGCAAAACGTAATGTATGTGGAGCAGCATAATGATTACTAGTCATGTAACTTTATTTCATGTTTGTGTAGATTCTTCATTCACGGGGCAGCAGTTCGAATCCACCTTTTGGATTTGGCCCAACATTAAGCTCGTCCCATTCTTATCCACACGGGAACTTGCCTGGTATTTCAGCTACAACTACCCCTTTGCAACCTATCCATCCTCAGGTACACTTTCCATCAATACATTGATTTCATTATGCAATTATTATGTCAACCTCAATTATTAAGTTATGCAAGCGGGCATTTAAAGATGTACAATTTGATTGTTGGGCTAATTGCACAAAGAGGTAACATGCTTTATAAATTTTCCATCTTTTGGGTAAACAACATACATTTTTTTCTGTGTTGGTGGATGGATGTTGCGAAATATGGTCATTTCCACATCTACGTTAGATTTACTGGTTACTTCCGTCAAGTTAAAGAGTTACCCAAAGTATATATGATTAAAAGTTTGTTAACTTAAAGGGAAAAGGTTGGTTACCTCAAACTAGAAATTTTAAAAAGCATGTTTCTTTGTTTGCAGTTAGCCTGGATTGTTCATAGATTAGCTAAACGACAAATTAACAGAAATGAGAATGTCTTAATATTTCTGTTTTGTTTAACTTTACACACTAAGCCATTTTATTGATGCAATTTTCTAAACTTACATTACAGCCGGTATGGGATAACGATCTTCACAACCTTCGCCAAATGGGATTTGATGACCCTGGCATTAACAATCTTGGACCAAATGGTAATTGCTCAAGAAATTTTTCGATACTGCTAGCAAAATAAATAATTATGGTATGAATGACTAGTATCCCTTTGTGTTTAGCAGGACGAGCAAAGATGGATCTTTAGAATTTGGGAACATGGCCAAGTATTTAATATATTTTTTCTAACGGAAACTATCAGACAGGAAGATAGAAGTTTAAGTATGAACGAAAGACTGAAATTAGCACGTTTTCTATAAAATATGAGAGTTGTATAGGTTATCCCAACTCCTAACTGTTTGTTCTTCGAGTTTTAGCAGAAGATGACCCGTTAAATTTTACAAACTATGTACATTTATAACGGACATAAGAAGTAAAAAAATGAAAAAGAAAAAGAAAAAACCAGACTTGGTTTGAGTAAGGACTATGTGTGAGGTGTTATTAGTATTTTTTTAGGATTCAACAGTTGAACAGAAAAATTTGATGTAAAGAGTGTTGATTGTTAGAAGTTGATGTTATATTATGAGCAAATATTTTGGTGTATTGGTTTTGGAATGAATTAAGGTTTTCTGTTCTTTTGTTACAAGAATGGGAGGTGTGACATAATTTTGTTTAGTGTCACAGATACTCATTGTTCCTCCTGTTATACAAATTTCCAATCTTCATCCTTTTTATGCTTAATCCATCTTTCTAACAAAAAAAAAATGATCACATATGTTTACACTCATGTCTCTTTCATCATATTCTCTAATCACTTTGTCATTTGTCGCAATTATCTATATCTATATTGTATACTACCTTATAATGTTTACTACCTTATAATGTATTTAGGACTTTCTATATAAAGAAGTTTAAAAAAAAATAAGCTTACACATTTATTATAAAAAGAAATATCACATTTCAAAATAATTTAGACTACAAAATCTGTATTAATTTTGCTATTAATACAATACATAGCTTTAAAATTCAGCTATCTTCTTGGAAATTAAATACACAACATTTTAACAGCACACACCAATTCATTCATTCGTACAATTATTTTTAGAAAAAACGTGTAATCAAGTAACATTTGCTCGCCGTAAAATATAGTCACAAGATATTCATCGCCGCATTGCACGGGTACCCTGCTAATATAGTTAAAGGGGTAATTAGTCACAAAAGTTAAAAGGAAATATGTTTTTAGTTGGTTCAATATAGATTTCATATTTACCATAGATCTAATAAATCAATCTTAGTCATTCATTTTTTATCAAAATTAATAAAAAAACTATTTTCCACTTTTTTTTTAAAGACGACATATCTTGTAAACCAGAATCTTCAAACTATAAAATATAATCATCAGGACGAAATTAAATTATCTTTCATAAACACGCACTTCTATATTTTCGACAATTTTTTTTTTCAAAAATTCCGTCCAGAAAAATCACATATGATTTTCAAAAATCACATGTGCTTCGATTTTTACAAATCACATATGATTTTTATGATTCTTACAAATTACATATGATTTATAAAAATAGAATCACGTGTGATTTTCACAAATCACATATGATTTTTCTAGGCCAAAATTTTGAAAAAAAATTTATTAAAAATATATACAAATGCATATCTATATAAAGATAATTTAATTGTCATCGCGGTATGATTTTTTTCACGTAATGATTAACGGTTTGTAAGATATTTAATTTTTAAAAAAGTAGTGAAAGTTTATTTTTTTTTTTAAATTAATGACTATGATTAACGGTTCTAGTGCCTATCATCAATTCATAGCAGTGTTTTGGCGTGTGTTGGAGGAATTCGGAACAAGTTTCCTTGTTTCGTTGTCGAGGCTGTACCACTAGTTATCTTGATGGCTTCTGTGAATATTTACACTATTTGGCCTTCACTTTTGCACTAAATTCAAATATTTAATCAGTATGTTCATCCTTGAACGACATCGCAAAAAATCGTACCTTACATGAATATGTTCTCTCCTTGTTACACCGAAGTTTCAAACCAACTTTTCTTTTACGTCATGAAGAATAATATGAAAGGCAAAATATAATTTACAACCGGTGTGAACACTAGGAAAATGATATGTTTTATGCTCAGTTACAATAAGAAAATGAAAAAATTACACGTTTGATCTTTTATGGTCATTTCAAAATAACAACTTTAGTTCCAAATCGTTTTATTACACCAAAGAAGATCTAATTTTCAAACTATGCACGATTTTGGTCCCTATTTTGATGGGCGTTAGTTAAGTTCGTTAAGTATTTTGCGTTGTTAGTCCTTCGTTAATAATTTTTGCACCGTTAGTCCTTATTTTTTAAAATATAGTTTTCCCGCTAAACCCTCCGTTAATAATAGTTATCGCTTTTTTACGCTTTGTCCGCTTTTATCCGTTTGCTCGCTTTTATCCGCTTCCTTTTTTTTTCGTTTCCGCTTTTTACGTGTTTATCCCTCTTCGCCTGCTTTTATATGTTTTCGTCCGTTTTTACGTTTTTGTCTCGCTTATTCGTTTTGTCGCTTTTTATCCGTTGAATCGCTTTTTACGTCGAACCGCCGCCCCGCTTTTTACGCCGCCCATTTTTAACGTTTTTCGCTTTTATCCGCTTTTATTCGTTTGTTCGTCGCCGCCGCTTTTTTACGTTTTGTCTGCTTTTTCCGCCGCCGCTGTTTTACGTTTTGTATGTTTTTTCCTTTGCGTTCGCTTTTATCCGTTTTACCGCTTTTTTGCGTTTTGTCTGCTTTTATCCGCTGCTCGCTTTTTAATCTTTTTGCCGTTCTTTACGTTTTCATCCGCTTTGTCCGCTTTTCTTACATTTTGTCCGCTTTTATTCGCTTTTGTACTATTTCAACATATTGAAAAAAATTCAAAAAAAAAAAATTGGAAAAAAATTTTAAAAAGAAAATTTGGAAAAAATATTCGAAAAAAAATGTGAAAAAAAATTAATATAAAGTTTCAAAAATTTTGAAAAAAAATTTTCCAATATTTTTTTAAAAATCTTTAAAAAAATATGTCCGTTTTTTTTCAATATTTTTATTCAATTTTTTTAATTTTTATTCAAATTTTTTATTTTTTTCGAAAATATTTTTTCCCAATTTATTTTTCAAAATATTTTTTCCCAAAATATGTCCGTTTTTTTAAATATTTTTATTCAATTTTTTTCGAAAATATTTTTTTCCCAATTATTTTTCGAAAATATTTTTTTTCGAAAATATGTCCGTTTTTTACAAATTTGTGAAAAATTTCAATTTTTGAAAAAACCGCGAAACGAATAAACAACGAACAAAACGGACAAAACAGACAAAAACGTAAAAATGGCGGAACGTAAAAATGGACTAAAACGGATTTAAACTTAAAAACAATGAAACGGATAAAAACCGACAAAACGGATAAAACAGACGAAACATATAAAAGCAGATTTAAAACGATAAAAAAAACGGGAAAACGGATAAAACGAACAAAACGGATAAAATGGACAAAACGTAAAATAACGGGCGATAACTATTATTAACTGAGGGACTAACTGGGAAAACTATATTTTAAAAATAAGGACTAACGGTGCAAAAATTATTAACGAAGGACTAACAGCGCAAAATACTTAATGACTTAACTAACGCCCATCCAAAATAGGGTCCAAAAGCTCAGATAGTTTCAAAATTAGATATCTTCTAAAGTGTAATAAAAACGACTTAAGGACTAAAGTTATTATTTTAGGCAAACCATAGGGACCAAACGTGTAATTTTTTCAAAAATTACACTTCAAATGTGTTGACATTTCTTCATATTTGCCAACATATTGCAAGTCCTTTACACATCAGTATAGATTAAATTTCTTTTTAGAGTTTCAAAGATTAAAATCGCATAATCTATTTCACCTTCATCTTATGGCTCCAATTAGATCTGATTTTTACACTTGAAGACAATTTGTTTACAAAGCTAAAAATACCCAAAAACCCATTTCATTCTACACCAAAAGGTTAGGCTACTCGCAGTAATAGCAAACGATCGATCAATTTTTTTTTTGTCCCAATCGGTCGGCTTACTGTGGCTATTTGGTCACATGTAGGTCGATTAGTTTTTTCTATGATGAAGGTCGTATATACGATCGACACAAATACACACATAAAAACAAAACTCTCACTTTCTAATTAATTTTATTAAAGGTCGTCTTTACTGGGGACCCAATCGCCTGAAAGTCGCTGGAGAGAGAAAGCTGACGTGGCAGGGAAAATGGGAAGGATTAACCCTCCTTCTGGGTCCAGCCTTAGGTTTTGTTATTCACAAACATGCACACACAATCAAAATTAATCATCAAATTGACTTAAAAAAAAACATTCAATAATTGTGGATTTTATCATAATTCTTCGTCATATTGATCATGACTTTTCAAAATTAAGGAAAATTTGTTCCTAAGATTTAGGATCAAATTTATCAATTAAAAAACAATTAGTTAGATATGGATGATAATCTAGCTATGAAGAACGAAACTCGGGTTATTGATGACGAAAATCATGTTTGCTGACGAAAATCAAGTTATAAATGAAGAAAATCGGGTTATTGCAGAAACAAATGCAGATATGGATCTTCAAGAAGATTTAGCTGATGTTACTATTAAAATCATATGTGATTATGTTTGGATGATAAAATCACATGTGATTATATTGAAAATCACGTGTGATTATAACCGAAAGTATTGCATATTACTTGAATGTATGATGAGGTGTTTAAGTTACGCAAAAAGACAATATTACCCCTCCGTTAATAATTATATTTTACTACAATTAATTTGTGATTAAAAACAAGTTATAATCTACACACTTAGATCAAATATATTGGATGATGGAGATTTGATCTTTTGATTTTTAAAGAATTATTGATCTTTAAAGAACTTTTCTCAAGCACATACTAGTCACGGCTCAATCGAGCGCTGAATGATCATTTTAGTTTAACCGGGGTCAAGATAACCCACAAGCATGTAACTAGTACTAGTTTATAACTTTGTTCGGAGTTTTAGATTTAAAATTAATTTAATTTAAGACTAGTGCTCGTGTTTTGATATTTATAACCTTATACATTGATGCGCGTACAAGGCGAGTTCAGGGTCAAAGAAACTTCCTTTTCGTCGAGCAAGTTTTTCAACACCCTAGGCAGTGAACCTAATCGTTGTAGTGTAGTATTGGGTAAGCCTCGGGTATTAATATCGTTCTCTGGGAATAGGAATGCTAGTGAAAAGTGTACTACGCTAAGGTTGAGGTTGAAGAAGATTATTTTTTATCTTTTTATATTTTTTTTTAGAAAGCTAAGGGTAAAATCTCGGGCTTTGGATTTGGGGGGGGGGTACTTCTACCGATTACTGTACTATTCTAATTATCTAAACTATGGGTAGTCTATGTCTTTTTGATGTGTGCTCGTATGATGATTAAAAATGTGTTTACCTAGATACTATTACTCCCTAGTTATCTTTTATTGGTGGTTGAATTGTCACGTCCTTATTCTTAATGCGTTGTGTTTTCTAAGGTCGTAGGGTGTGCCTTTTTCCCTAACTCTTTGAGATTACCTTAAGGTTATTGCCTACGAAATTCTCTAAGATTCATAAACTAACTTTAAGGGTTATCTTTGGATGTTTAGTCTATGAAATCCGCTAAGTGATTTATAAACTAAGGTTCACAAAGATTACTCAAGCATTTAAACACAACGATAGTCTACTTGCACTCCTAAGCCAATTACAATTAAGATAAGAGACAACCAATCAATAATTAATAACTATGTTTCATAGATCTAAGCAAACACACAAGAAATTTAGCCGGACATGTTAAACACGCAAGCATACACACATTCAATCGAAGACATAATGAAATTAATGAAGTAAAACACTTATCTTGATGTAAAATAGGGTATGAGAACCCTAAGATACTGTCCAAGTCGGGACTACAAACGTTTAGGGTTTTTACTCCACAAGTCTACCTCTTAAAATTATGAAATTTCGATTTCTATATATAATTTTACACTTGCGACGGCGTCGCCTTATAGGTGGGACGCCGTCAGATCGCCGTCATTAGGGTTTCGTATTGGCCAAGTAATAGTTGGGACGGCGTCACGTTGTAGTTGTGACGCCGTCGGGCTTCAGCAGATGACGTCGTCGATTACGGATCTAGGCCGTGCGGGATGAAAAGTCTTCGTGACGCCCTTCCTCTTCAAAGCCCGCCGTCAGTGTATTTTAGAAAAAGTCTCTTGAGCCGTCGAGATTTAATTACGTATAAGGGCGGCGTCGGCGCTTTGTTTGTGACGCCGTCGGTGCAATTCCAAAGACTTGAGTGTCTTCAATCTTGACTTAGCCATTTTCTTCATATCTTCACCCTTTTAGTCCAATATGCATCATTCCAAGATTTTGCTTCCAAGAGACCTAAAAGTGAAAAGGAACGAAATTAAGCAATAACGGATATAAAGTGGTCGATTAAGGGATTAAATGACCCCTTAAAAGTGTACGTTTTAAATCCTTATCAAATATCCCTACACTTGGTATTTGCTTGTCCTCAAGAAAATGTCCTTTTGGCTAATCAATTTATAAGTTAGGGGGCATGAAGCAAAGGTTTAGAATAATTCATAACAAGTAAAAGCACCGCAATAGTCATAACAAGCACGGAAATTATATACTAGCACCTCACAAGGGGTGTTTGGATTCTCTCATCTCTCGGGTTTATATGAAATATAGTAAATGGAAATGGAAGATAAACACTCATTACCTGGCATAGTACATAGATTACCATAAGCTTGAGAGTAGATCAAACCTCCACCGCTTTGGCGTAAACACCTAGGAATAACTATCTAAGAGGTCTTTTCAAGGGTTGTAACGTTAGGCTTACGGTAGGGAAACAAAGGGTTTGGTTGGATAGGCGATTTAGTGGTGGCAAGTCAAAAATCTTATGTTACAAGCATGAAAAGAATGGCATTGCTAAGCCAAGACTCGACTCATTAAACTCTAGATAACTTTGAAACAAACAAACATAAATATAAAGATAGATGTAGGATGGTAGCCCGTTTTTTTTTTTTTTTTTTTTTTTTTTTTTTTTTTTTTTGCATACACTTTTACTCTACCATCCTCTACGATAACATCAAAATATAAGGGATTTATAGGAGCATCTCTACACTTGAGTTTTTATTACTCTAACACTAATTTGACCTGATTTGAAAAGATCAAAACACTTGGAGTATTTTATTACGTAAATAAAGGGAATTTGAATTTAACGTTCTTTCCCGTCACTCCAGAAAATTTTACTTTACCCATGAGTCCCAATTGTCTCAAAACTGTGTACAAAAGATATGACTCGACTTAACAACCATGCAAGTAACTAGATAATTGAACTAACGGTTTAGTATGATAACAATAATGCACTAAAGGTGAGTGCATAAAAGGTAGGCTAAGGCGATTTGGGTGTACATTTGGGGGTGGATTGTAAACAATGCTCTTCATTGATATTTCGGAAAACCGAAACATCACGAGAACCGCGAAAAGGATAGGCTCGAGGGGTTAACTAGGGTATCGTGTACTAAAGATGAGTACATCGCAGGGTGTGGGGTAATTACTCGACCGATGTGGAAGAAGTAATTATAATACGGGTATCAAACAAGGGTTATCCTAATGCCTCTGATCATTTAGTTATTCCTAACTACACAAGTGCAGTCTCACTAGCGATCTCGGAATGCATCACAAAACAAGTTCTAGAATCTATTATACTACCGCTACACTCTCGAAGCATTAAAGGTGAATGCTTTAATTCCTATAGATCTAGGGGCGAACCTCACATTTTTGGGGTGGAATTTGAGTGGTAAACGTTTTTTGTGCTAGTCATATAACTCCTATCCATGAGACGCTTTATTAAGACTAAAGTCCCACTCGTACATGTCATGAATTTTTTAAAATTGGCGCTAAAATTACCCTAACCAATATTTCTCATAGCTTATTACACAAATGAAATAGGACAAGACAAATAATCAAGGATAAGCATAGTTTCAAAGTTCCCGTTTTATTCTCCCTCCCTACACTTAAACTGAACATTGTCCCCAATGTTCCCGAAGTATCAAAGTTATGATAACGGAAGGTAATTAAAGAGAAAGAAACTAGTACTCCCGATTAGATCGGTAGGATCCGTGTGAAGTAGTGGTTAAATTCTTTCCCAAGAAGAATGTATGTGTGATAAGCTCCATCCAATATTATGTTTCTTCTTCTTGATAAATAAAACCTGAACACTTTTAAGAAAATAGACGAAACCTTCGCGTAAAATCGGCGGTAAAATTATATATGAGTCTACTACACTAGGATATAATGCTTGTGGAATGGATGTTTGCGATTTTCGGAAAATTAAGACACGAGAATTTCTAAAATTTATAATTAACACGTAAAACGAGAAGAATTTTATAAGTTGTTTCGCTCCTCGATGTCGTCGGGTTCTAATCTGACGAACCGTCGGTTATCTGACGTAAACCGGTGCTGTTTTTCTTGAAAATTACACCTTTAAAATCGGAAAATTCATGCAAAACATCCATTATGACTCGATACAAGCATTTGACTCTAACAAACACACATATATATCAATTTCAATAATCGTAGTTCTCATGTTCACGTTCTTTTAAAAACGTGTGTAATCTTCCCTACACTTATCCTTTTTGTAAAATACGTTTATATGTAATTAAGACAAGGTTAAAGACAAAATAACGCATTTTTACAAATTCAAACATGAGAACATACAATAATGAAAAGATATATGACACACAAACAAGCAAATAATTAAGCATGGGTTGCCTCTCACGAAGCGCTTTTCTTTATTTATGAGTCTTGTAGCTAGACTCGAAGTCGTGATCCTACGTGACTTCATTGCCGTCCTTATTTTCTTTCACTAAGCCTTCATCATAAGGTTGTAAACGTTGTATGCTTACCGTAAACTCTCTCCCAACGTCGTCTATTATGATAACGGTTTCCTTTTTAGATTAGTTTTTTCACCGTATAAGGTCCAAACCACCTTGGCTTATTCCTTCCTCTTAATGCTTTTATTCTTGATTTATACAAAAGCACCTTTTCTCCATTCAAAAATTCCTTAGGGTTCTTTTGAGGCTGTGGCTTTGTCATGTAGTTATTTCCTAATTTTTTATCACGTTTCCACAATGTCGCATTTAACCCTTGACCCATGAAATCTCTAAGCCCTCTTTCCCATTCATTAATTTTCTTCTTAACAGTATTGTTGGAGACCTACGAATTCTTATCATTTATTTTCTCCATAATCTTCAAAGGGTATCTCGGAACAGTAGGTATTCTAATTTGTCCTTTTTCACTTTTGAGTTTCATGATACCCTCACCGCATTTGATGGTTGCCTTGGCGGTGGCCAGAAAAGGTGTTCCAAGAATTAGTGGCATATTTCTATCTCCTCAATGTCTATGATCACGAAGTCTACCGGATAGACAATATTGGCCACCTCAATTAAGACATCCTCCGCTATTCCTACGGGGTAAACATATGCGTGATTTGCTAAGGAAAGTCTAAGATTGGTCTTGGTTGGCTCCTCCTTAGTCAACTTACTATAGACTGATAGCGGCATTATGTTTATATCGGATCCCTGATCGGCTAAGGAATTTATATTCTCGATGTCGCCTATGCTACACGGTATTACGAAGTTTCCTGAGATCTCTTGTTTCTTAGTTACTGGTTTTCTCAGAACCAACTTGTACATAGGTCCCATAGGCATGGTGTCATATTCTTCTTCTTTTATTTCACCTAAAAGGGCTTTCCTAATAACCTCATTGTACCTAAAGTTGTTTACTTGGTTAACAATTGTTTTCTTATTGATCTCATGCTTAAGATAGTATTGAATGATCTTAGGTTCATTATTAGTCTCAACCTCATCCTTGTTGCTATCAGTCTCCTTCTTCTCAGCTACTCCACCCTCATCGGAAACAATGGAAATGGCGTTACCAAACGAAGTGGGGGAAGCGTGATCATCGTTTCTCACTAACACCTTCTCGTGAACCTTCGTCTTAGTGTAATCTTTCACCAAGTTCATCATCTCCATCATTTTTTCCTGCATTTCTTCCCTTTGCCTATAAACCTCTTCTTTAAATTTGGCTAATCTTTCCGAATGGGCTGCCATGTATTCTCTCATTTGTGCCTTGAAGCTTGGTGATAGTGGAATTGGAGAGGTAGAACGGAAGCATCAAACGAAATTAGGATTTTGTTCACGGCTTGGTGATTCAGAGAGAGGTGTTGGGTGGTTAGCGGAGTTAATGGAATTAACCGTTGCTCTATGGATTGGTCCGGGTACTCTCTTTTGCCTCTCAATTAGATAGTCGATCCTTCTCTCAAGAGCATTAACTTGCTCTTCAGTAATGTTGGAAGGCTCATGAGGAATTGATATGGAATTAACCATTCTTACGGGGGCTTCATGAGATTCACTCCAATCTCCGTAGCTTTGATTGGCAAGCTCTTCTATTATATCCCATGATTCTTCTGCATTGAAATCGCAGAGCCTTCCACCGGCTGCTCAATCAATGGATCGCTTGGTGAGGAAGTTGGCATGATCGTAAAAGATTTGGACTTGAAGCCAAAGATCAATGCCATGATGAGGGACTTTATGGAGCATGTCCTTGTATCGAGTCCATGCCTCGTAGAGAGATTCGCCTTGATGTTGTTGGAACGTCAAGATGTCCTTCCTAAGTTTAGTAGTTCTCCCCGGTGGGAAAAATTGGGCAAGGAAATGAGTGGTGAGGTCATCCTAACTTGAGATGGATCCGGCGGGAAGTCACTCAAGCCAATTACTAGCTTGGTCCCGTCGAGAAAATTGGAAGAGACGCAAGCGCGTGGTCTCCCGTGTGGTAGCATCAAGGTTGATGGAATCAACGATTTTAAGGAAGTCCTTGAGATGCTGATTAGGATCTTCGGAACAAAGTCCATGGAATGCACATCCGTTTTGCAACAACCAGATGGTTTTGGATCGCATGGTCGTAGTTTGAGCTTGATCAGGGAGCTCAATGGTATTCCTATAGCCTTGGTGGCTTGGTCTAGAGTATTCACCAAGATTACGGCCTCTTGGCGGGTCAATGATTGGTGGGTCGATGGGAAGTGGTGGATGTGGGGCGGGTTATAACCTTCCATGATGAAAAGTGATGGGATTACTAACAAAGTCACGAAGAAGGGGGATAGACTACAAGGAAGCTAAAAATGAGAAAAAATCTTACTTGATAGGAATCAAGCAAGGGAACTTAAACGAGATAGAAATCTAACTAGATATTCTAATCCCCGGCAGCGGCGCTAAAAACTTGATGCGCGTACAAGGCGCGTTCGGGGTCAAAAGAACTTCCTTTTCGTCAAGCAAGTTTTTCAACACCCTAGGCAGTGAACCTAATCGTTGTAGTGTAGTATTGGGTAAGCCTCGGGTATTGATATCGTTCTCTAGGGGAATAGGAATGCTAGTGAAAAGTGTACCACGCTAAGGTTGAGGTTGAGGAAGATTATTTTTTATCTTTTTATATTTTTTTTAGAAAGCTAAGGGTAAAATCTCGGGGTTTGGATTTGGGGGGTGGTACTTCTACCGATTACTCTACTATTATAATTATCTAAATTATGGGTAGTCTATATCTTTTTATGTGTGCTTGTATGACGATTAAAAATGTGTTTACCTACATACTATTACTCCCTAGTTATCTTTTATTGGTGGTTGAATTGTCACGTCCTTATTCTTAACGCGTTGTGTTTTCTAAGGTCGTAGGGTGTGCCTTTTTCCCTAACTCTTTGAGATTACCTTAAGGTTATTGCCTACGAAATTCTCTAAGATTCATAAACTAACTTTAAGGGTTATCTTTGGATGTTTAGCCTACGAAATCCGCTAAGTGATTTATAAACTAAGGTTCACAAAGATTACTCAAGCATTTAAACACAACAATGGTCTACTTGCACTCCTAAGCTAATTACAATTAAGATAAGAGACAACCAATCAATAATTAATAACTAGGTTTCATAGATCTAAGGAAACACACAAGAAATTTAGCCGGACATATTAAACACGCAAGCATACACACATTCAATTGAAGACATAATGAAATTAATGAAGTAAAACACTTATCTTGATGTAAAATAGGGTATGAGAACCCTAAGATACTGTCCAAGTCGGGACTACAAACGTTTAGGGTTTTTACTCCACAAGTCTACCTCTTAAAACTCGAAATTTCGATTTCTATATATAATTTACACTTATGACGGCGCCGCCTTTATAGGTGGGACGCCGTCGATCACCGTCATTAGGGTTTCGTATTGGCCAAGTAATAGTTGGGACGGCGTCACGTTGTAGTTGTGACGCCGTCGAACTTCAGCGATGGCGTCGTCGATTACGGATCTAGGCGTGCGGGATGAAAAGTCTTCGTGACGCCTTTCCTCTTCAAAGCTGACACCGTCAGGTGTATTTTAGCAAAATGTCTACTAAGCCGTCAGAGATTTAATTACGTATAAAGGGATGGCGTCAGGTGCAATTCCAGCAGCTTGAGTGTCTTCGATCTTGACTTAGCCATTTTCTTCATATATTCACTCCTTTTCGTCCAAATATGCATCATTCCAAGCATTTTGCTTCCAAGAGAAATTAAGCGGTAACGGATATAAAGTGGGCGATTAAGGGCTTAAATGACCCCTTAAAAGTGTACGTTTTAAATCCTTATCATACATATATGATGTTTTTTGTAAGTGAGTTGTGATTTCAGTTATTTCTACATAAACTTCAAATAGGAAGACACCGAATACTTATTATAAGTCATTGCATTAAAAACTCATGCATACATGGTGATAATAATAAATTATGCTTTTATAAACACGTGAAAATCACATGGTGGCATGAGGTATTGGTACTACAATCAGTTTAAAACTTGTGCTTTTATTTTCATATATACAACCTCGTACGTATATAGTGTTTTTAGTATAAATATTAGACAAAAATATATCGATCGTCCCTAAACTTGTTGGAAAACATCATCTGGGGTCGGACCATGACTTCGGTGTCATCGGGACTCCCTTTTTCAATGTTTTTGTATCAAGTGAGTCCCTTGACTCGTTTTTCGTTGGTCAACACTGTTATATTCCATTTGATTTTGTCTTTAGTCTAATGGCATAATCGTTGATGATATCAAATAACAACATATTATTAGCATCATTTATCCTATGTATATTGCTTGTTTTGTCTTATTTTATATGAGAATTGATTACCTAATCGCTTAATTTTGTAAATCTCAGTTATAAACAAGCATTTAGTGAAAGTTACCTATTTTAGACCCAAATTGGAGCTAAATGGATCAAGTTGGAAAAGTCTACTGAACTGAAGGAAGATACGCCGTATCATTCTAGACAAATATGCCGTACACCAAGACTTAGACGAATATGAAGACCATTGCCTGACTTTGAAGCATACGCCGCATGGAATTATTCCATGCATCGTATATGAAACCTTGGTCAACGAAGAAGATCTGACTTATTCTGCTCAAGATACGCCGCATGACAACAATAACATGCGCCGTATCAATCTCAAGACTTCACCAGAAAATCCAAGATACTGAAGATAGCATACGCCGTATAAATAATGAAGGTGCGCAGTATCATATGTCGGTGTACGAATAATCCTGAATATAATAATCTTGGACCCCACGAGAAGTTACCTAGATGCGGCGTATCAGGTATACTAGATACGCCGTATCGTTTCTGTTTTCAAAATGTATAAATACAGATTCGCCTGCCAGTTTTTGAAGACACAATATACCACACAGAAGGTGACGACTGACCATCACAAGACACGGCCAGAAGATGAATTCAGAGGCATAAGTAGGTCTTGCTAGTGCTTAATTCAATAGGGAGGTTGGCTTAATTGTACTAGTACCTTTAATCGTTTGATTGGCGTACTTTTCACTATTTGATCGTACTTAAATTACTTTTGAGCGATTACGGATTATATGTTGTTTTATTGGATGCTTATGCGTATGTTTTGATTACTTTAAGAGTTTATCGTGCCTTGTTGACTCGGCTCGCTCAATTACTTCATTAACATTGTTTGCATGATTAATGTAAGCCCTAACGAGTTAATTAATAAATATACTAGTAATCATTAAGGTGGACTTAATGCAGATTTAATTAATCGTGACATGATTAGTTTGTTGGAAGACTTAAAGAAAGAATCTAGGGATCTAGATGCGTCTAGGCTTAGGAATGATATACGCATACACGTAAGCAACCAAAGAGAGAGAATAGATATAGTACTCATCATATATAACTAGACAATTAGCCAGACACATCTTCCTTACTATCAATTTGACCTCTTATTTGCTATCTATATTCTTATCTGTGTACGTGTGTGTCACTCGCCTTATTGCTTTTATTTACAGTTTTACTTAATCTAAACATTGTGCTAGTCTCATAGGCTGAAAACCCCCCCTTGCGTTAGATTAGGTTTAATTAGACTAACTTTAGGATTAAAATATTGATAGATATTTAAGTGTTAACGTTCCACTCTTAGTAATCGACACTCTACTTACCAACTAGGCTACATTGATCGAGTATACTGTTCGTTAGTGTTTGTTATAGGTTAACTCGGCTAAATATAAATTTAAAACTTGAATACACATAATCTATACCTACAACGATAGAACACATCAAGTTTTTTGCGCCGTTGCCGGGGAGTGAATTGTTTAATACTTGCGTATTTAGTATTTTAATTTAGGTTTTTAACATTAGTTTTATCTTTTTATTTTTATATTTATTTGACTAACTTTGTTATATATTTGTATTGCTTGTGTATTTGTATGTTTCTGCATTTTTCTTGTTTTTGTGTTTGTTTGATTTCTGCATTTTCTATTTTTTGCAGTTAAGGTTTCATAATGTGCAACATTTTTTTATATATTTTGGGTGGTAGATCTAATATGTTTAGCATGAGGGTTAATCACAATGGTTTTTCTAAATACTGGCTTGGTAGAACATACGATGGAGGTATGGAAACTTTAGTTGATTTGGTTGATGTTGATGTTGATATTGTGTCGGTTGAAGAGTTGGATATTCTTATGTATGAAATGGGTTACAAGCTAGGTAAAAAAAATAATATTACTTTGTTAAGCTTGGTAGTAATTTAGATGATGGTTTGTATAGCTTAAGTAAGACTGAGAATTTAAAAATATTGAAAGATCTTGTTGTTGACCATAAGATGATATAAGTTTATGTTGAAAATGGTAAGACAAGATTGGATCTTAGTGAAATATCACCGAAGTTAATTAGGACAGTTATTGCTGATGTAGATGCAACAAAGAAGAAGGCAACTCTTGCTATTGTTCCATATTGTTGAAAAAAAATATTCTTAAAAAACATTGTTAATAAGCATGTGGTAGATGATTTAAGTCAAGTTACACAATCACCTTCGGAAGTCAATACTTTGGGACAATCTAGTTAGTTGCCAGAAATTGAACCCTTGTTTTCATCTGTAGAGGTCTGTCAAACTGAAAATGTTTTAGTTGATGATAGTGAGCAAATAGATAAACTTGTTGACAATATCCAAATAGATAGTCCTGTAGTGTAACAACTCGAAAATTTCACGTTAATATTTAAACATTTTATCACGTACAATTTTGTACTTTATATATGATCATTAGGTTATCCCGCATGTAACGAAAACCGGCTCTAAATATTTTTATCACATTAGAATAATATTTAGTTTACTTAAAATCAATTTCAGGAATTTTAAAATTTAATTTCAAATGTTACCAAATAGACCATGTGATTTACGAGACTAAACTTACGTTTTAAGCATTTTACTTATACATACTTAACCTATACATACACCATATTTTCTAAGATGTTTAGAAGCTTTTACATTTTTGAAAAGTCAACACATTTCCCTCCTCCTTTGACCATAAAATCAACTCTTGTACATTTTACGTTTACGCGTATTTAAACCAACAATTCAAGGTTTTAACGACGTTTAAGCATCCGATAAACTTTTCACTCAATTAAAATATACAAATATAGAGTATATTGATAAGTTTTAACGTTATTATAAGTTTTATATTTTTACAATACCCGATTTTAAATTTCGTGACTTAAGGATTTAACATTAGCAATTACCGGGACCAAATTTCACTCCTTAAGTCAAGATAACATCAAGGATTCACAAACTTATCATATAGAAGCCACATGGGGAATTTTAAATTAACCAAACAAACCAAGATAGGAAGCTTACATAGGAAGCTATATACATGTGCTAGTTACTTAGTTCCTAAGTCTTAAACTTAAGACTCAAGTCTTAGGAAATATCCAAAACAACTAACCTCCTCATTTTTACCCTAGGTGGCTTTTTATAGTGACTAACCAAAACACATGTATAGATGAGAATTAACCTACCATAGGATGATCACACATGTTCTTTATATTTACCCAACTAAGTAACTTAGGACTTAAGTCTTGAAACATATATCTTAATTCTTGCACCTCCTCATTTACACTATAAAAACTCAGTCACTTTTTTTTTTCTTTTTCCTAAAAATCAAACCTCAAATATTCCCAAGCACCATTCATCTTTGATCTTCATACAATAAATTACATACCAAAGTTAAAGCCCTTAGTGATCTTTACATGAATCTTAAGTTAAATTGTTGATTCCATGGTTGGATTAAGAGTTACACAAGGTGTAGGGGCTGAATTCATAAGGTTCTTACAAGTTTAGATCAAGGTTATCAAAGGTTAGCAAGATTGTATTTAAGTATTGGAAGCTAGGGATTTTGGTTGAAGGATTTAGTTTAGTGGTTCTTAGTTCTTGGTTCTTGTTAAATTTCATCACAAGGATTGTTTAAGCAAACTTCTATATTTTTTATTGATTCCTATAAATACCATTATTTCATGTATGTAATATTTTTTATATGCTTATTATGGTTTATTGTGCTTGGATAATTAGACTAAAACACTAGAAATCGTCAAAAGGACTAGTTTTGCAAAACAGAAACTGGATAGGGGCTGTAAATGTAATTACTGGGCAAAATTCGTGGACTTAGAAACTTAAGTAATATAATATGCTTATAGATCGATGTCTTGTGGTCGTTTCCCCGGGTGGCTCATGCCGTAACTCATTCCGATGAATAAACTAGAGCCAAAACGATAAAACATGTCAAAATCTGACTAACAGATTTCATTGGACAAAACGGGACAGTTCTGTTCGTTTCTGGAACTCATCGTAATTTTATGAAATGAAGCTAAGACATAAAATTAAACATAGGAAAAAGCTTCGCGTCCTAAAGTGTTGTAAAAATCAAGATATGGCCTTTGCCGCGGGACTACAGAGTGCTGTCCAACTTTCTGCACTCAATCACAAGTTTACATTATAAATTTAACTCATGTTATGATATAATTAAGGATATAAGGTCAATAGAAATTATATTTACATTCAAATACAATTTCAAAGACATAAAATTGATTCATGACCTTTTACGTGTTAGGAATAACATAGACATAAAGTTAGAATAACCATATTTATAAAGACCGAAGCGTGTGAAAAGTATAGTTTCAACATATAAGTTTATATTAGAAACCTTAAATATGTTATGAAATGGTTAAAAAAATTAGACTTGTTTTCACAAATGACTTATATAATTTGGGCTCATAATTATTATTAAGTGTCAAGACTAAATATAAACACTTGTTTTACTTTACAAACGATAAGTACCCAAGCATAATTAATATAATAACTATATAAGGCATGTTTATATATTCACTTCGTTGTTTTAGAACCTAAGACACAACATCATATTCTAGGTTGCGCGTAGAGATTTCCCCGGCTTATCCATCGATTCGTTATACATTTGATATAACCTTTATTAAGGTGAGTTTCATAGCCCCTAACTTTTATACGTTTTGAATTAATTTTGGGGTGCTCAACAATTTTCATTTACTTTCACAAGTACTCTAAACTTTTATGGATTACCGTGAGTTCATAGCCCCATTCTTACTCATTAATTGTTTTATAAACTATTTGGGGGAGATACATGCTTAACTACTTTCAAATACTTTCTACTGTGCTAAATCGCTTTATTTTCTTTCAATAACTTATGTGCCGAATCACTATTCTAAATGCTTTATGTTGTGATGCATTATTTTCATATATAGTCAATATGTACGTTATGATTTTAATATATGCTCTAATGTGTGGCTATTACTATAATTATTGTGTGATTGCAAGTTTTTAGGATGTATTGATAGTAAACTTTGGGAAATGGCACCTAGTAAACTTTGGAAAATGGCACCCAGTAAACTTTGGGAAGAGGCACCCAGTAAACTTTAGGAAATGGCACCCAATAATCTTTGGGAAGAGGCACCCAGTATGTGTGGTTTATTGCATAAGGCTTTGTCGTTACATTTGTGTGATTCCATTTAAGTGATCTTATATACATATGTCTTACTCATACTATATTTTAGCAGTGGGTTGTAAATACATATGTTGCAAGTTTTGTATGGGTGAAACTTGGAAGTTAATGGATTTACAATGCCTTTGTTGTGGGGACATTCTTTAAAGGCTTTACAATTTAACTAAACTCTATGAACTCACCAAACATTGTGTTGACACTTTTTAGCATGTTTATCTCAGGTTAGTAGGGCGATAGCAGGTGCATGGAGCACAGAGTCATATATCATGTTCTGAAGACTTATACTTTATCATTTATCATTTGAAACATTTTGTAAACATTTTTGTATTATACTTTGAGACCTCATGTTTGTAACTCTGAATTTATCAATCGAATAGAAATTTTTCAAAACGTCTCATTTAGTAACACCCCAGTGACAGAATCTTCCGCTGCGATATTTTGGAGGTGTTACATGTAGAGGTATGTGAAACTGAACAAGAGTTAGGTCATCAAGACGAGAAAATATATACACCTGTTGAGCATATGCAACAAGGTAATCTATAGAGGTCTATGAAATTCACGAAGAGTTAGGTGATGGCAATGTCAGTGAAACAGATAGTTATGAGAGTGATGATGATGTTATTGAGAACATTCGAGATGGAAACATAGTGGTTTATGATGACAATTCTTTTGAGGATCCTGATGTTGATGTTACTCTGTTCAAATTGAGTGAGACTACACATTTACCCAATATAGTAAGCTCTAGCGGATACTAGATATTTTTGTGCAAAATGAGTTAGATGTCGTAGATGATAATGAGTTTGCAAGTGGTTCGATAATGAGGCTGAGTATCAAATTAGGAAGAAAAAGATGATGGCATACAAGAAACAAAAGTTAAATGAGGCAGAACAATTAGCCGAGGAAATATTCTTTTTCTGTGGTTAAACTTTTGTTACTGCAAAAGAAGTCAAAGAGAAGATCAACCTGCATTCAATATAAACTAGGAGGAAATTGCAATTCATTAAGAATGACAAAGAAAGAAATAGGGCTAGGTATGAGAGAACAATACAAGATTTTGATCCAAGTGAATGTGTTGGGCTGGGTACATCCCCAAAGAAAAGAAAGGGTCCATTAACTAGAGGCATAAGAAGGAATGAAAATTTTCGAGCACACGCTAAAGAAACAAAAGATTGCCCATGGTTGTTGTATGTAGCAAGAGATAAAGCTAAAGATTTATGCATTGTTAGAACTTTCAGGGATGAGCACAAATGTTTGTAATCCAGAGAGATCAAATCTTATGACTACAAGTTTCTCTCAAAGCAAATACTTGACCAAGTTCAAGTCAATCCATATATTCCAATTAGGGTTGTTCAAGATCAACTTTCTAAACAGTTTGAAGTTCAAGTGTCTATGCAAAAGGCATTAAGGGAAAAAAAACAAGGCAAAAATTAAGATTAGGGGTGATCATAAGCTACAATACACCATGTTGAGAGACTATGTTGTAGAGTTGTAGAAAACAAATCCTAATACAATAGTTAGGATAAGTTTACAAACTGCAACAGATACATGAGAATCTATGTATGCTTAGGTGCTTTGAAGAAAGGATATAAAGCTTGTCGACGAGAGTTAATAGGATTAGATGGTGCTTTTATGAGGGGTCCTTCTCCTGGTTAGCTTCTTACAATTTTTGGCATTGATAGTAACAATGGAATATACCCATTAGCCTATGCTGTTGCAGAAGCTGAAAACAAAGAATCATAGACTTGGTTTCTTAAATGTCTAACAGATAATCTTTACTTGCAGCCAAATTCAAACTACACTTTTATTATTGACAAACAAAAGGTAATGTCAATTTATAACTGCTTATATTCACCTATACAATTGATAAATAATAGTATTATTATTAATGAATTGATTTCCTTTGTGCAGGTAATCATTCTAGCTTTAGCAACAGTATTCCCTAGTGCAGAACACAAATTCTATTTGAGGCACATCCATGAGAATATGAAATTGCAATGGAAATCTAGAGCCTACAAGGAACATTTGTGGATATGTGCTACAACAACAACCGTCTAACAATTTGAGGCAGCCATGCTTGCATTCAAGAGTTTTAACGAACCTGCCCATGCTTGGTTAAGTAAGTAATGCAGGTTTTCTGATCAGGTTTTAATATTTATAATGTCTCGTTTACCTATGGTCCACCTTATACACTCACGGGCAGTGTACCCGGTCGTGTGTAGTGAAGTAATCGGTAAAATCGAGGTAGTCCCAAGAGCTATGTGAGCGGATTCTAATTAAGTCTAGGTGTCACTATTTTTAACTGGTTTGTAGTAGAAATAATTATTAAACTAATAAACAAGAAATAAGCGCGTAAAATAAAGAGTGGTTGTGATCAATAGAGGGAAAGTGTGCTAACATAATTACTCATCCTATCGTGTAATGTTCATGTTTTACTACTTCCAATTGATTCAAGTGGGGGTTTAAGTCGCTAGTACATCATTTGGTCAGTTCGTCCTAACCTATCAACAAAGGCTCCTACCCGAGGTCAAGATCCTACCCTTGATAGTCGAGTGGTTCTTAGTCGCCTAAGCCTAGTCATTAAGTACCCTACATGCAAGATTCGAAATAATAAGTGCCCGGGCGCTAGCATCTTAGACACTCATCACTAACTTTTTAAGTTCATCCGGACGACCGGTGATCATTTGGTCAGTTCGCACAAGGAGGAAGGGTCGTCAGTTGGTCAATTCTTACCCTCCCCAACTCTACCTAACTACTTATGGTCAGTTGGTCAATTCTTCTAAGCAACTAGATACGACCGTATTTCAAAACTACCGAAGCTAGGGTAACTACCAACGAACTATGCATGCATACACTAGAAATAATTATATGGAAGCATGAAAACATAAAAAAAAAACATTCAAGGAACCATAACTAGGCTAGCACCATAGGTGCTTAGCCGATCATATTAAAAGAAACAAAAGATTTGATGTTTAATATAATGGAAGACATGAATCGAAAGTAAAAGATAAAATAATTGCTAATGCTTATCGATATGGAGTGATTCCTCCCTTGGAGATGGCTCTGTATGCTCCGAATGATATGCCTTTAGACCCCTCTTCACGTTCTTTTCCTTTGACTTGTGAGTGAATGATGTGAAATGCAAAAATTAGGGCTGGTATTTATAGGCACGATCTAGTTACGATGTAACTTGAGTTGAGAGTTACGCCGTAACTTCAATAATTCCTTACGGTGTAACACTAAGGAAAGGTTACGCAGTACTTTTGCTAGGAATACGGCGTAATCCTTGTGAGGAGTTATAGCGAATTTGATGGAGGCGCAAAACATTTCTTGACCTAGATGATTAGGGTGTAACCTTAGTTGGGAGTTACGTCGTAATTGCTGTTAAGTTGGTCTTCTGAGTCAATGTACTAGCTACGCGTAATGTGAGAGTGAGTTACGCCGTAGCTTCTTCACGATTGGCATACTATCATACTTCTTTAAGAAAATCGCAAATCCGCTTCTCATAAGCTACAATGCTCGTAATTTATCTGAAAGTGAAATATAAATGAATACAAGCGTAAATCTATATAATTGATATAAAATACAAGCATTATCGGGAAATTGACAATTAAAATTTAGGACTATTTGATGTTATCAAATATCCCCCCACTTGAACTCTACTTGCCCTCAAGTAGACCTTATTAGAAAAATTCCTAAAACGGTATCCCTTATTACTTGGAAGACATGAGTTTAAAAATCCCTTATGCTAGAATAAATCTAAGCCGAACACCTCACGAAATGGGAACAAAACACTCAAATTCTCTCAACTAGCCTAAGTGTCAATTTTGGGTGATCACTCAAAGCACAATCATAGCATGTATTCTATCATAAGCTTGGCGGTTACACAAAACTCCACCACTAGAGTTAAGGACTAAACAATTCTTGAAGGAAATATGGGTAGACCCAACATGGGTTAAGGGTGAAATGTTATTACTAACATGTCACGGAAAAGTGGGCAAAATCAATGATACATGACCAAATCCATGGCCAAGACACCAAAAATTTCTCGCTTCATCACCTAGACACGCTTCATGACTCAAGGGTAGGATAAGACATGGGAAATAATTGGTGTAAAATAAAAGTAACAAAGCAAATAGTCTTAACCTATAACCAAGTTGTCACCACCTACTGTTCATCCAAAGTTCAAGTTTTAAGGTGAAGAAACCGGATCATGATCTAATCAAGTAGATGTGCCATTAGCGGACGTCATGATGGGCACATTACATGTTCTTCAATTGTTGGCTCAATAATTACCAACTCAATTCTTCAAATATGACCGATGTGGCCTCCTCGATGCTTAATCTTTGATGAGCTCCAATCATAGTGCTTATAACATTGCACTTTACAATAATAAACTACTACTTTTTTTTCGAATATTTTTTTTTCTTTTTTCATAACTAAAAACATAACATCCCCCTACTTGAGATGAACATACAATGAGAATCTGGGGGGTCTTCAATGATCTTCAAATATAAGTCTTTGATGAAAGCGTGATTTCCGAACCTTTCTACTTGGACCTTGAACTTAGGCAAACAATGACTTCCCGATCACAAATTAGAACTACACGGTAGGCTAAGGCGAATGGTTGTAATGAAACAATATATATTGGGTGAAAAAAAATGGAAGGAATGGCTCAGACGGGTGTTTCTAGGGTATCTTGCGCTAAAGGTAAGTGCAAAAAAAGGGTTTAACATGGGGATCGAAAAGTCGAGGTGACTAATCGATAGACACACAAGGATGGGCTATTTGGGTGATAGTCTTAAAAATATTGCCTTCTCAAACTGATTATTCCATATACATTAAGCGAACTCAACATACCTCATCTATGGTCTCAAAATGATGCAAAGGCCAAGTTCTAAAGTTTACAAGCTACCGGCACACTCATAATTTGGTGGATTTGGGTAAATTAGTGAAACCGGATAAGGCTAATCTCACCATAACATATCAAGGGTTATAATGTGCTCGGCTAAGGTCTAATCTAGTTAGGTTAAGAAAAACATGTCAAAATATTAAAAATGGCATAATTTTTCAAAATAAACTAGAAAAACGAGAGAAATTAAATTCAAGTAATAATTCTACTCCCGTCCCTCCACTTGAGATGTACAAAGTCCCTTTTGTACTAAACGTTAAATAAAGATGAAGAGAAAGTAGAATTAGAGCGAGAACTTCCCTGAAATTTGCTCCTAAAAAGAAAGAAGGCCCACGAAAAGATCGTGCCTTCGCTTAAGCATCCACGAGCAAACTTCAATCCCTGAAATCACACTAACCAACAAGCATAATTCTAAAACAGAAAAAGAAAAACAAAAAGAAATATAACTCACTTTCGTAGGAATCACGGTTGCATTTAGCATATGCAACAAGCCTTTTAAACCACTTGGTATCCCAAGTGGACAAGTGTAGTCTCGTGAGGGCTTACAGGGAACATACCCACAAAGTTCATTTAAAAACTAATTGTTAGGTCACTAGTTTTACAACACAAGCACAATAGAAAGAGATAGAGAAGAAGATCGGATGAACAATACACAAACACACACGTTAAGAATGAAAGAAAGGTTAGCGTAAATGTGAAAGAGTGAATTGAACAACCAACCCTCAGTGAGGTTATTACAAAGTATTTATAGGAAGGGAGCTAGGCAACACTCCTACTCCCTTCCTTTCCTTAATGGACATGGGCCTAAGCTCATGGGCCTTCTACATAAGCTTAAGCTAATAACAAACATAAAGGCCATAATTAAGCTAACTATTACATATGAATCACTAACACTTGATATAGGTTTAGGAGTGATTCCAACAATCTCCCCAAGTGTTGGTGATGAATGAATATGAGCGGTGAAGGCGTTGATGTAAAAGTAGCTTTGACGTCTTCGACATTCTTCTTTCTTGTGAGAAGAATTGCCTTGATTCGAACAATATCCCCAGTGTAGAAATTGTCTTCTTTGAGCAGTTCGACTTTGACGTCATAGTTATCTTTGTTCTTTGTTCTTTGTGATGAAAGTGATAGTATGTTGTTCTTGTCGCATCAAGTGCGCCTCAGTGCCTTGTTTGCTCGGTGTCTCACGTCATTCTTCAACATGCTCACACGCTCTTTGGCGTTGGATTTCGATCTTGATGAATTTCTTTAAGTCTTTAACTTTGTAGATTCTTTGGCTTGACGAAGAATCATTCGACTTTGTGTTGCTTTTAGATAGAACTTCCATTAGTGATGATGTTGGCATGAGCATGCGAAGAATCTGCACGATCATTCCGCTCGAGCTTCCATAAGAAAACATGAAAGCGGTTAGTAATAAGCGGATTCCGGCACTTACAAGTTTGAACTCGAGAGTGTTATGACATAGTGTGAAAACACAACTCTAATTCTCACAAAGGCCGTTCTCGAACCGGAGTCCCACAAGTGAGATAACGCGATATACCAAGTACATCTACCGTTCGGATGAGTATTTGAGGTACATCAAGCATCACCTCACGATCGTAGACCGTTTGAGACACACTAAGCGTAATCCACGGGAGTTACCGAGTGACCTCTTTGTCGGTCATTTGATGTTGACCACGGCGAGTTTCCATTCAATCACCGAGGATCACTATTGTGAACCTCTCATAAATGTTCTCGATGATTGCTAAGATCGTGAAGGACTCGATAATGTACCACCGATGTTCTTATTGTTGAACACCAAGTGATGAAATGTCAAGTGTACCAAGAGATCTTTTAATGAATCTCGTGGCTCTAGACTAGGGGTGTCCATGGTATGGAACCGTCCCGAACGGAACCGAACCGAAAGAACCGAGAACCGAAAATAAAGAAAAAGTGGAACCAAGAACCGTCCCAAGTTTTTCGGTTCGGTTCGAGATGGTACTCGGTTCGATGCGGAATTTCGGTAATTCCATGAGTACCAAGTGTTAAAAATATGTTTGGATGGATGTGAAATTATGGTACTCGGTTCGTAGAACTTGAAAGAAGTTGAAAACCTTAATAATATTCCACAACTTGACTTACAAACAAACAAAAAACATATATCCGATATAGCAAACTCATTATCCACAAAAATAATTGCAAACTCATTGAGAATATTATATATCAATCATGGTGACTAGCTTACGATAACTTACATGGTGACAATATAGTCGCCATAATCGTTAATTGTTTCTCGAATTTTATCATTACATTTAATGAACAATAAATACTAACAATTAACTACAACTTCTTGTTAGTTGTTACTGAGCAACATAAAATTGTTCAATATGCGGCTATGCGTATACTCGATATTCTAGTTTAGAAAAACTTGCTTTCATGTTGATAAATGATGTTTGAATATTTGAATGGAATCAATGGATTAAAGGTTAAGGTTTATGGGTTTTTAGGTTTATGTAGGGTTTTTTCTATTTTCTTTAAAGGCCAAATACTTGCATGTACACAATGTCTCAAACAAAGCCTATAAAATTACATATTTTCATAAAGTCGGTTCTTTCGGAAAGTCGGAACCGGACAGTTCCGACACGAACCGTCCTAAGAACCGAAAATTTGAATTTTATGAACCAAGAACCGTACCATGGTTCTAATATCTGATCGGTGCAGTGCAGTTCTTTGGTTCTTTTGGTTCTCGGTTTTTGGACACCCATACTCTAGACTCAATAGTGCGTTTTGGTTTTCTGGCGAGACTAGGAGAGGGTCTCTCTTCAATATCGCAATATCTAAGAAAGCCGATAGATTATGTAGGGTTCCTGTGAGAATGAAACAAGCTTCATTGAGAGAAACTTGAGTGGCTAACAAGGTTTAGTACATGCGTCCTTTGGGTCCATGGCGACTTTTATTCTTCAATACCGGCGTCATCAAGTGACAACCCGATAGCATATGAATTGAACGATTATACGCCCTAAGTTGAATAACTGGAGGGCTATTTCTTTTCACCCTTTTCTTTGCATTTCTTTTTATTCTTCAACTCCTTCTTTCTCCGATTCTCATTTCTCCTTTTTCCAATCATACCTAAGGACTTCTAATTCTAACTATTGGTAGTGTCCTTGGGTAGATCCCTCCGACTCTGGCGGATCATGGGGCGGTTATTCCTAACCTTAGTCACCTTATAACTCCATGACTAACCTATGTTGCCATAAAACCATTTTCATGAAAATGTCTCAAAGTGTTTGTGAATGAAAAACATTTTAGTACCTTTGTTGAGAGATAAATATTTTGCATAAATACTCCCCTCACATGTGCTTAAGAGTTTTTACGGAAATCGCATAGTGAGGAAAAGCGCGACCTTTGAATTGATCAACTCAAGATAGACAATCCCCATGAGACACGGTTCGTTTCATAGTTAAAGAGTTACATTGTCGACTTTTAGGTGACAACTAGCTCTAATAACTACCTTGAAGGTGTAGACAAACCTCGAAGGTTGTCAAACCGTCGAGTTCATGTCTACCAAAGTTTCTTGAATGGTACATTCTATTCGGACAAGTCCTTTGCGAGACACGTTTACATCACTAGCGAACTAGCTTGAAATTATTACCCATCCGGACAAGTCTTTTCGAGTTACTAACGATTAAGTATCGTCAATTCGTTGGTTAAGTCTATAGCACAAAGATTCATTTGCATTTACACAACATATTTCTTATCACATAATTTTCTCCCCTTAAAGATGGCATATAAAATGTTATTTTGAAAAGTTGAGAATAAATATGACCATTTCAAGTGTTGCGGGAAGAGTGACACAAAGAACATTTTGGTGAACAAAGTTTTAACTCAAATACTCCCCTCAACAAGTGATATAAGCGGTTGAGGTTTTGAAAATCATACGGAAGTACTTGTTCTTTTGAGTAAAACCTTTGAAAAGTGAAAGTTTTGATAAGGTTTACTCAAAAGTAAAGCTTTCGCTCCTTATGTAAGGATTGTGGCATCAAGCGTACCACGGGGTCCTTTCTTGACAAGAACGGGTTGTACAACGATATGTGTGCACAAGCCATCGTCATAATTAAATCACACATCCAAAATATTATGAAATAGAAGCGGTTCAAGGGTACCGGAAGTCCATCAATCTTGCCGGGAATGCAAGCAGGCGTTGATAGCGGCGAGAGCAATCTGGGGCGACCACCTACAAAGCTCTCTAATGTTACAGGCGGTCCTTCGATACAACCTTTCATCAATCATAGTGATGATCCTCTTCACATCCCTTCGATCACGAGAATTCCATCGCCGGAGACCCAATGCCTTCATGTATCGCCTTCAACCGATAAGCCAAGCCATCCCTAACCTTCTTCAATGTGTGATCCCCAAATTTGTGAAGATCTCTACACGCCATCAAGCAATTTCGTTGAAGTTCACTGCGATAAGCGGCGCGAATGGTTTCTTGACGAGGTGTATTGTGAAAGGTGGTTGATGTCGGGAAGATCTAGGCGAGGTGGAGTGAAGTTGACACGGTGCGATATGATTCAACTGCAAGTCGGAGATCTTCTACGTTCTTTGATTACTATTCTTTTGATGAAGATAAGCAAGGACTTGATGTATTCACGTTGCACTTGATCGAGAATTGTCTCATGCGACCATGTACTTTGGCAAGGTACATGTCTTCAATGTCGTTGATAGACAAATTCTCAAAGTCCGCTTTAGAGAATGCATAATCCCTTCGTCTTGCCTTTTGACCACGATATTCTTGAGGAAAGTGTAGTCCCATTTAGACGAAAGATCAACATGTTTAATAGCCATGATTGCTTTAGTCTTGAACACTTCATGTTGAGACTTCGAACTGGCGACACGTAGTAGATTCGTCGGCGTTCCGACCAATGGTGAATCCCATACAATGCAAAGACGGTCATATCTTCGCCACATTTTTGGAGAACATGTGGTTAGCCCTTTCCTCGATGGCTATGCGGTTAGAGTATATGGGCTGCAGGGAATGGAAGTGTCGATGTAACGCCCCAACCCCACAAGGGTAAAGGAATCACAAGTAATGGTGTCATATCAAAGCAAACATATAAACCAAAGAAATCTTCAACATAAATATGGAAATAATCCAAGTCAAAAGACTTCAATACATAGGTCCCAATGGAAAAATAAACTCAAATGAAATGTCTAAAACATAAGTCTAAATGGTATCATAATATCAAAGCTAAATCTCTAAGGTAAGTCCACTCGGCACTCATCCCAAAGCAATACCCGGCTCAATGCTTAGATACGCGCGGAAGAAAAGAAAAGTGCGGTGAGCTTACAAAGCCAGGTGAGCAGATATACAAGCAAAGAATACTGAAGCGAAAACAAATACGAAATAAAGTAAAGAAAGATAGTGAAACCATAATCTTTTCAAAAGATAATTCGAATATCGAATAAGTTTTATAGCTTAACTACCTCAAAGCCCGAACATATGCCATATCGAAACATATCATAATCACATAAGGCAACATATTTGTAGGGAGACCTACGAGTTATGAAGGGCGTGCATGCGCGCGACATCAATCATCGAGATAACAAATAGCATATAACGAGATAATATATGGCATATAACGGATCTAGGATGCATCCATCGCCCCAGAGACAAATATTCATATCATAATTCAAATTGAGCTCATACGAGATAACGAGAAAGGGCGTGGCGAACATCACTCTCGCCTAGAGTCATGTCGAGAAAGTGCATTGACGACACGGACATGGAACCCCATGACTAGTTATATTTGGCTTGGGTGTCAACTATCGAATCAAATAAGAATGTCATAAGCGACATAGATCATATTTTATCAAACGTTTAATCATATTTTCAAAATCAAAGCCTTCATATCATATAGTTCAAAATCGGATGTTTTATGATTCAAAATCAAAGTTCGGATAAGCCACTCAAATAAACACATTAGGGTTCATAGCAAAGGTTTAGGAAATCCTAATATGAAAGCGAAAAGAAAACTTCATACGAAACCTTCTTGAAAAGGTCGGAATATCCGTACCTTATTCAAAAGCAAAAGATCAAAAGTCGAAGCAGGAAGCAAAGAATTACTCCTTCTTCACAGAACCTATATACATTAATGTCGTATATATTATTAATGATTCCAAAATCTTCACAATGATCTTTTATGTTTTAGGGTTTCTATAATTAAATAAGACTTAAAGGTTTTAATACTAATATAGTAAATTAGGGTTTATATATCTTTTATTAACGTTTAGGGTTTTCATTCTTTAATGTCTCATTAATATCCATTAGCTTACTTATTACGTCTTTTAATGACTAATTACTTAACCTAACTCGTCACATAATACTCTTTCCTTTTTATTTTTCAACGTAAATGTTTATGATTTTATGTGACATATAAGTTACTCATTACGCGTATTAATCACGCATTTACTCTATTAGGGTTTAGCATAACTTAATAAATTATCATATCAAAACTAGGGTTTATGTTTAACATAACCTTTACTTAATTAATGCATCTTCAAAACTCATATGTAATTCAATTCAAATTAGGGTTTCGGTTATATTAGGGTTTACACATGTATTAACTCATCTAAATACTTTACTTACTCAAGCTATTAAGTTATATTCATTACTCATAAATTAAACATGGTTCGGATCTAGTTAATAGGTTTCCTCATCAAAACAACACAAACATAACTTGATTCAATATCCCATCTTCGTTACATGTTTATTATTATTTAGAAGTTAAATGAGTTAGGGTTTCTTATTGTTTGGTTCACAACTCTCGGCCACAAAGAAAAAGAAACATAACGCGACGAAACAAATATAACTTGACATATCGTATAAGATCGTTAAAGGAAAACAAATAAACGATATACCTTCAATTGGTTGAGCAAAATCGACACCAAAGGTGTGTTTGTGTGAGTCTCGGCCGAGCAAGGGAGAAAAAGAAAAGAGAGCAAAATAACTAGGGTTCCAATTTAATGAATATGTGTTGTATTTATAGTTGTAGTATTTGAGTTAAACTAGGAAAGTAATTGGGTTTGGGTTGGGTTTAGTCCAACGGTCACACCATTCACCTCGCCATCATGGGCTTGGCCTTGGCTCATCTGAAGCAACAAACGCGACCCAAAACATTTACGAAACTTTAACTCTTCGTCGTACCAAATAAATTACGCAATATACTTTAATTAGGTTTTCAAATATTCGCAAGTTAATATTTTTATTTCTTTAAGTGTTAGAAATATATTTTTACGTATTTTATAATTTTTTTATTCTAAGGGTATTTTAGTCTTTATTCGGATTTTAAATTTTCAGGTTTTACAATTCTTCCCCTCTAAAGAAAAATTTTCGTCCTCGAAAATTGAATGAAACGAAATGAAAATGAAAGCGAAACGAAAGCGAAGCGAAATGAGAACATACCAAATTATTCAAAGAAATGTGGGTAACTTGCGCATCGACTCCTCGGTTTCCCAAGTAGCCTCACGTTCGGGATGATTCTTCCAAAGAATCTTAACGAATGGAATAACTTTATTCCTCATAACTCTTTCTTGTCTTTCCGAATAGCTTACGGTTCTTGAGATAAAGACATATCGGATTGAATTTGATCAAGCGGATAAGAAGCAGCGTGTAACGGATGATAGTTATATCCCTTAGGGTGATACATGAAAACGTCATGAACATGCGATAAGCGGGGCGGAAGTGCTAAGCGATACGAAACTTCTCCTATTCGTTCTAGAATCTCAAATGGTCCAATAAATCGAGGACTAAGCTTGCCCTTGATTCCAAAGCGTTTCACACCTCTAAATGGCGAAACTTTCAAAAACACACGATCTCCAACCCGAAATTCTAAATCACGACGATGCTTATCAGCATAACTCTTCTGACGAGACCTAGCTTCCTTCAATTTCTCTCTAGCCACAGCTACCTTCTCATTAGTGATCTCTATCATTTCGGTCCCTCAATCAAACGCCACCTACTTCATCCCAACAAATAGGTGCTCTACACTTCCTTCCATAAAGAAGTTCAAGCGCCGCCTTTAATGCTAGCATGCCAACTATTGTTATAAGCAAACTCTACCAAACACAAATATTCGTCCCAACCGCGGTCCATTCTAAAGCACAAGCCCTTAGCATATCTTCTAAGGTGCATATAGTTCTCTCGGTGACCATCGGTTTGAGGATGAAATGCCGTACTAAAATTAAGTCAGTACCCCAAGCTTTACGCAAACCCTTCCGTAAGCGAGAAGTAAAAGCGGATCTCTATCGGACACAATAGATGTCGGAGTACCATGAAGTCTAACGATCTCTTCTTGAAAAATCTCGCCAATTTACCAATACCATAATCCTTCCTGATTGGCAAGAAATGAGCAGATTTGGTTAGTCGATCAACAACCACCCAAATCGCATCATGCTTCTTCCTAGTAAGAGGTAACCCAGTCACAAAATCCATAGATATCTTATCCCACTTCCATGTTGGAATCTCCAATGGCTGTAACAATCCACTAGCCCTCTGATGTTCAATCTTAACTTGCTGACAAATCATACACTTCGACACAAACGTCGCCACATCTTGCTTCATACCGTTCCACCAAAAGTACTGTTTCAAATCCCTATACATCTTGGTAGAACCAGGATGAATAGTGAAAGGAGAACTATGAGCTTCAGTCATAACTTTCTCACGAAGTACCTGATCATTGGGAACACAAAGCCTATCTCCATACCATACAATACCGTCATTATCAACCTTAAATTCCGTGCCTTACCTTCTTCAACATTTTGCGCCACGCCCACACTCACCGTCATCTTTCGAGCTTCTTTAATTTGCGATATAAGGTTCGACTCCACCTTCATACTAGCCCGGTATCCATCAAAACCTCGACGCACAACTCAACATCCAAACTCTCTAAATCATGCAAAATCCTAGGCTCAATCTTGATACTCGCAAGAATGCCCGATTTCCGCTAAGTCGTCAAGAAACTCGTTAGCCTTACGGATGGTCTTGAATGTTGGTGTCATAATCCTTAAGAAGTTCTAACCATCTTCTTTGTCTCATGTTAAGTTCCTTACGGTGAAAATATACTTGAGACTCTTATGATCGATGAATATATCACACGCCTCTCCATACAAGTAATGTCTCCGGATCTTCAACGCAAACACCACCGCAGACTAACTCAAGATCATGAGTTGGGTAATTCTCCTCATAAGGTTTTAGGCGCCTTGAAGCATAAGCTATTACCTTCCCATGTTGCATCAAAACACGCCTAATCCTTTCTTAGATGCATCGTTGTAGATTTGAAATCCTCTGAACCAGTTGGAAGAGTCAAAATAGGAGCCGTCACCAATCTCCGCTTCAATTCTTCAAAACTCTTCTCTCGTTCATCCGTCCATACAAACTTTTCACCTTTCCTCATCGGTTGGGTTAAAGGCAAAGCTAGGCGAGAGAAACCTTCAACAAAAGCGTCTATAGTAACCAAAGAAGTCCAAGAAAACTCGACCTCGATCAACATCGTAGGTCTTGGCCATTTAGTGATAGCCTCAACTTTAGAGCGGATCCATGGTTTTACCATCACCGACACGATATGACCAAGGAAAGCAACTTGTCTCAACCAAAATTCGCGACCGAAAATTTGGCGTACAACTTCTTCTTCCTCAAAATCTCCAAAACTATACGAAGATGTTCTTCATGCTCTTCTTCGACTTAGAGTAAACTAAAATATCGTCGATGAAAACAATAACGAACTTGTCGAGAAACTCATGGAAAACACGATTCATCAAGTCCATAAACACAAGAAAGCATTGGTCAAACCAAAAGGCATAACGAGAAATTCGTAATGACCATATCCGTAGTGCAAGCGGTCTTAGGAACATCTTGCTCCTTCACACGTGGCGATGGTAGCGGACCTCGGTCAATCTTGAAAAGAACTTAGCTCCTTGCAGTTGATCAAACAAATCGTCTATACGCGGCAAAGGATAACGATTACGAATGGTAATACGATTGAGTTCACGATAGTCGATACATAGACGCATGCTTCCATCCTTCTTCTTCACAAACAAAGCAGTGCACCCCATGGAGAAACACTGGGGCGAATAAATCCACTTTCTATCATCTCTTGCGGTTGTTCCTTCAACTCCTTGATTCTCTGGTGCCATACGACACGGAGCCTTGAAATCGGTTCGGCACGAGGAATTAACTCAATGCTAAACTCAACTTCTCGGTGGGGAAGTCCCGGAGTTCATCCGAAAACGTCGACAAATTCGCAAACAACGAAGATTATCAATGTTAGGACTCTCCAAAGATGTGTCCTTAACGGATGCTAGAAAACCTTGGCACCCATGAGCAATCATGATCCGTGCCTTCATGGCGAAATGAGCTTAACAGTTTAAGGGTTGAGAACCATAATAAACGAATTCGGGATGTTTCGTCTCCAAAGATCACCGTTCTAGCATGGCGATCGATTGAAGCTCTATGGTAAGCCAACCAATCCATGCCTAGAATGATATCAAAGTCGACCATATTGAGAGGATACTGATTTGCAAAGCGGATACGATCATCAAAGCGAAGAGGACACTCGACATATTTACGATCAATGATCACATGATTTTCATAGGCGTAGAAATCGATAAGTGATTTGTTAGCGGTTTGGGCTTCATATTAAGTTTCTTAGCGGATGTGCGGATATAATAGAGTGTGTGGCGCGAGATCAAATAAAGCGAAGACAACAAAATCATCAATGAAAAGAGTGCCGTAATGGTACACAAGTTCGCTCCACTTTGGTTACGGTAGTAGCATAGACACGTCCAAGAGTAGTCGGTGACGATGTAGTTTCGAGAACCGCTCGATTCTTCTTAGGGCAATCCTTAATCTTGTGAGTAGTGGAACCACAACCAAAACATCCACGGTGGCCTTGAAACACCGCCTGGATGAGCCTTTCCACAAGTAGTACAAATAGGTGGTTGTGGCAAAACTTCACCGTCCTCTGTTGACTAGAAGATCCGACGCACGACCACGATTCGTTCCTCTAGTGGTGATCCTCGTTATACGCCGGTTATTGTTGCCTTGGTTCGACGATCACTTCCATTCCTACCGGCATTTCTATTATCTTGACCCTCGTCTCGAGCGTCCGGTGTCAACATTCCTTCCCGTGACCCACGATCATAACTCTATCCCTTGACCTCTTGAATCATAACTCCTACCGAGTTTCCTTATAGTCATTACCTTGAGTCCTACCTTGAATCCGATCACCATCGCGATTACGCTTGTTAGAACCGAAACCTCATGAAAGATCTCAATGTTACGTTTGCATCATTACAGGCCGACACATTCTCATACTCAATATTAAGCAATCGGTCCAACACCCACTTCTTGGTCCCCACTTGAAGTGCTTAGCTTGACGCCTACCATCTCCAAAGAATCACTCCAACAAAACTCACCAACCTCATAAACCTACTCATGTACTCATTAGAGGTCTCATTATCAAGCGGTAGATCGCTGATAATCCTCTCATACCTTTCTTTGCCAAACATCGTGGAAATAACGGTTATAGAAGATAGTCGAAACTCGGTCAAGTACAAGTCACAAAGAAAAGCGTCACCTCCTCTTGCTTGTTTCAATGCTTTCCACCAACTCAAAGCATCACCTTCCAATTTGAATGAAGCCAAACGAGTCTTAAATCCATCTCCACAACCCAAGACTTCAAACGACTTCTCAATATGAGTGATCCGGTCCTCGGCCTCATGAGGAGTAGCGGCGGTGCTAAGCGAAAGAGGCTTGACTTCAAACGCTCGAGCCAAGTATGAATACCTACGGGTTGATTTCCTCCACCACTACCAAGCACCATTCGATTACGAATGTTGTTGATCACTGTTCCATCATCTCGGTGTAGTCAAACCAGGGAAAAGAGAGTTGAGAGCATTCGCAATCACGGCATCCATGTTAACATCATCGTCTCCATCCGCGCCACGGTGAGTACGAGTTCGAACCATCTAAGCGATTAGAAAAATGAACAAAGGTAAGATACGAAATGGAAGTACGAAGGAATCCTAAAGTCTACCCAAATCCTCACGGGTCAAATCCTAAACTCTAAGGTCTCGAAACCTAGGCTCCATATGTCACAGGTCCCGACTACAAGTCGTAAACACAGGCTCGATGCCATAAATTGTAACGCCCAACCCCACAAGGGTAAAGGAATCACAAGTAATGGTGTCATATCAAAGCAAACATATAAACCAAAAGAAATCTTCAACATAAATATGGAAATAATCCAAGTCAAAAGACTCCAATACATAGGTCCCGTGGAAAATAACAATACATAGGTCCCAATGAAAAATAAACTCCAAATGAAATGTCTAAAACATAAGTCTAAATGGTATCATAATATCAAAGCTAAATCTCTAAGGTAAGTCCACTCAAGACTCATCCCAAAGCAATACCCGGCTCAATGCTTAGATACCGCGGAAGAAAAGAAAGTGCGGTGAGCTTACAAAGCCAGGTGAGCAGATATACAAGCAAAAGAATACGAAAGCGAAAACAAATACGAAATAAAGTAAAGAAAGATAGTGAAACCATAATCTTTTCAAAAGATAATTGAATATCGAATAAGTTTTATAGCTTAACTACCTCAAAGCCCGAACATATGCCATATCGAAACATATCATAATCACATAAGGCAACATATTTGTAGGGAGACCTACGAGTTATAAAGGGCGTGCATGCACGCAACATCAATCATCGAGATAACAAATAGCATATAACGAGATAATATATGGCATATAACGGATCTAGGATGCATCCATCGCCCCAGACAAATATTCATATCATAATTCAAATTGAGCTCATACGAGATAATGAGAAGGGACGTGGCGAACATCACTCTCGCCTAGAGTCATGTCGAAAGTGCATTCACGACACGGACATGGAACCCCATGACTAGTTATATTTGGCTTGGGTGTCAACTATCGAATCAAATAAGAATGTCATAAGCGACATAGATCATATTTTATCAAACGTTTAATCATATTTTCAAAATCAAAGCCTTCATATCATATAGTTCAAAATCGGATGTTTTATGATTCAAAATCAAAGTTCGGATAAGCTACACTCAAATAAACACATTAGGGTTCATAGCAAAGGTTTAGGAAATCCTAATATGAAAGCGAAAAGAAAACTTCATACGAAACCTTTCTTGAAAAGGTCGAATATCCGTACCTTATTCAAAAGCAAAAGATCAAAAGTCGAAGCAGGAAGCAAAGAATTACTCCTTCTTCACGGAACCTATATACATTAACGTCATATATATTATTAATGATTCCATAATCTTCACAATGATCTTTTTATGTTTTAGGGTTTCTATAATTAAATGAGACTTAAAGGTTTTAATACTAATATAGTAAATTAGGGTTTATATATCTTTTATTAACGTTTAGGGTTTTCATTCTTTAATGTCTCATTAATATTCATTAGCTTACTTGTTACGTCTTTTAATGACTAATTACTTAACCTAACTCGTCACATAATACTCTTTCCTTTTTATTTTCAACGTAAATGTTTATGATTTTATGTGACATATAAGTTACTCATTACGCGTATTAATCACGCATTTACTCTATTAGGGTTTAGCATAACTTAATAAATTATCATATCAAAACTAGGGTTTATGTTTAACATAACCTTTACTTAATTAATGCATCTTCAAAACTCATATGTAATTCAATTCAAATTAGGGTTTCGGTTATATTAGGGTTTACATGTATTAACTCATCTAAATACTTTACTTACTCAAGCTATTAAGTTATATTCATTACTCATAAATTAAACATGGTTCGGATCTAGTTAATAGGTTTCGCCCTCATCAAAACAACACAAACATAACTTGATTCAATATCCCATCTTACGTTACATGTTTATTATTATTTAGAAGTTAAATGAGTTAGGGTTTCTTATTGTTTGGTTCACAACTCTCGGCCACAAAGAAAAAGAAACATAACGCGACGAAACAAATATAACTTGACATATCGTATAAGATACGTTAAAGGAAAACAAATAAGCGATATACCTTCAATTGGTTGAGCAAAATCGACACCAAAGGTGTGTTTGTGTGAGTCTCGGCCGAGCAAGGAGAAAAAGAAAAAGAGAGCAAAATAACTAGGGTTCCAATTTAATGAATATGTGTTGTATTTATAGTTGTAGTATTTGAGTTAAACTAGGAAAGTAATTGGGTTTGGGTTGGGTTTAGTCCAACCGGTCACACCATTCACCTCGCCATCATGGGCTTGGCCTTGGCTCATCGAAGCAACAAACGCGACCCAAAACATTTACTGAAACTTTAACTCTTCGTCGTACCAAATAAATTCATAATATACTTTAATTAGGTTTTCAAATATTCGCAAGTTAATCTTTTATTTCTTTAAGTGTTAGAAATATATTTTACGTATTTTATAATTTTTTATTCTAAGGGTATTTTAGTCTTTATTCGGATTTTAAATTTTCGGTTTTACAATGAGATGTAGCGTATTTCCTTGAACCATCGCCACCGTGTAGAAGAAATTCCAAGTCTTTGTTGAAGAAATATCGAATAGAATCCTAGGTCGATCTGGGCCAATTGTTGGTAGAGGTTTAGACCGATCCGGTGTAATATGGAGGTTGTCCCGTTTGGTGAAGTCGATGTTTGCTTGAGGTTGAGCCAATCCATGTTGTTAGACATAGCTCGTGCTATATTATCAAGGTGATACTCAACTTCAATAGCACTTTCCGAAATGTCTTTGAGCAGTTGAAATGCTTCATTCTTGATGCGCTTCAACTCGGTTCGTCATCTTTTTCACACGGAATTTCTCTTGCAAGAACTTAGCATGCTCCAATGTACTACCATCTTCCGGATCTTGACCTTCGTGGGTAGGAGTAGAATTAACAAGTGTAGAAAACCGGTCAGATTCATCGGTGTCATCTTCATCTAGCCATGATACTTAAATCGGCCTTAGGCGCCTTCTTCTTCTTTTCTTAGGCTGGATGAGGATTCTAGTTTCTTAACTTTGTCGGGAGAGGTGGGTTGTTGTTGGGGCTCATGGAATTCCTCATCGTCACCACCCGTATACTCAAAGTGATCACCGGTTTTCGAGTTTGGGTTGTAATTGAGAAGAATCTCGAGGTTTATCCGTAGAAGAACGAGGAGGAGATCTTTGTTGAGTGAGTCCGATGGGGTGGAGGTTGCATAGAAGATGATTTACCGGACTTCTTGGGCGTTTATGCTCGTCATTCTTATCCCGATCCTTATCTTCATCGTCGCAGACGCTTAGGCCTTCGACCTTCTTCTCTCGCATCTTTGATTTAAGTTGGTATTCAAAGAATGCTTCAAACAATTTACCTTCGTAGGAGGCAAATGTTGCGATCGTTTCGACATTTGAGCTACCACGGTTAACCAATTCAAAGATATGAGAAGATTATGGGATCAATCGGATTGATGTTCACATGCATTGGAGTTGATTTCATAGTCCATTTGGCAGTGTAAGAGATTCGGATAGAGTTGTTTGGTGAACATCTCCTTTGTAATTCCGTGAACGATGTCAAGAAGGAACTTGTGAGTGTATCCTTTGATCATCTCATCCATTTTCCCTTGAAGATCATCTTTCATGAGCTTCGGACATATTCCCTTTCAACTTGCATCTTGTCGTTCTCATCATGAAGATATCAGATGTCGATCGTGAAGAAATTCATTTTCTTGTAGAGCACGTCCTTCTTTACAGTCCGTTTGGCGACTTTAACGATTCGTGTCTTAGCTTGAGAGATCCAAGATGCGGTTGGCTTCTTCACCGATTTGGATGTTGATTTGGTTGATCTTTTTATGGTGGTGGTGAGGTGAGAAGATCAATCCGATGATGATGAGATGTGAGGAGACTCGGGTCCTTTGGTGGTTCGAAGTTTCCTTCTTTGAGCGTGTAGGACTATTCGGAAGAAACATATCATAATCAACATCTTTATCTTTCTCGGACTTTTCGGTTTCGGTTCTTCAATGTCATACTCAATAGAATCTTCCACGCTTTTGTTGTTGCTCCAAAGTGGTGGTACGGTTCCTTATCGGGTCGATTAACGCATCGGGATCGGTGTAGGTTGAACTTCACCACTTGACCTCGGGGCCACCCATTTGATCCTTAGCAAATTCTTTTCGCAACGTGTTGAGTCTAACAATTTGAACTTTCTCCATGTCGGTTTCGGTGGCTCTTCCGAGCTTTCCTCTTGAGCTCAATAACCGAGTCTTTCCTTTACTTATATCTCTTTGGAGGACTGGGAGGTTTTGCATCAAGGAGGTGTTTGATTCTGATTCGAGTAGAAGACCTCTTCGATCGATTGTGTATCTTGAGCTTTAGTCCACTAGCTTTCTTGGTGGTTCGAGCTTTGACATGGGAATGGGAACAACTTCCTAGAAGGAACAATCCTTTACGAGGAGGATTCCTCTTGGGGAACTTCCTCGACTCTCGGTGCTTATAGCACTTCTCGCACTTCCTCTTTGGTTTTCCTTGTAGGTGTACGGAAGATATATCATCAAGAAAACCAACTTTGTTCTCTTTCACGGTGCCATATATCTTTATAAGAGTAGAATTGTTTGAGTTCATCCGAGAGAAGGAGATCCGCAACACAACACCTTGTTTCTTGGTAGTTGACTCCTTCGTCATTGTTAGAGTGGGTTCGGACAACACGTCAAGATTGTCGGGGTCATTGATTCTCTTGGGATATCGGGGTTATATCCAAGTGCTCTTTGGATCAACAATTTAGTATATATGATATAAGGAATCTTTGAGCCAAGCTTTTGAGGAATGTCATCATGTCATCCCATATCGAGCTTTAACCCGATGTGTTTCATGTTGATCGAGCCCAAAATATTTGCAGTTCCACGAGCTTGGGATGCTCAAAGTCATCATCACGATGGAAGCAGTTTTGTGATGATGATATAAAGGGTTCTCCAAGGTGAGGAATGTTTTAAGATCCACGTGTGAATGCTTAGTGATAACTCCACAAGCTTCGTCATACCCAATATCAATCAAAAATTACGATCTGATCTCTTGATTGGTGTAGCAGAGAATTCGATTGGTATGATTTCAGGAATGAGGAGGACAACCCTTAAGTCGCAAGAGTGATGGTGAGTTGCTTGTGATTGGCGTCACGTCACATCATTCATCCTTTGATCTTTTGCATTGTAGTCCAAAATTGTTGAATGTAGATCTACGGAATAGTAGCAGTGGGAGAGCATGTTACGATAAGGATGGTTCTTGAATATCAACAGCAATAAGACAAGAAGATTACGAATAGGTGAGGGTTTCAAAGTCAACACGAAGGTTGTTCTTTCCAATCTTCATTGGATAGCCATGAGGAAGATATCGGCAATGGTGAGTACATTTGGTGCATCCACATTCATTTGAGCGTCCATGTCGTGATCGAAATACATTTAGCCAAAAGAACCAACATATCGAAGACATTATGTTAGTCAACGGATGGTTTTATTTTCTAATTATTGAATGTGAGGAGTCAATGATTATTCTGAGTCCAAAGTCACTTGTTTGTCCAATAGTCTAATGAAGTCGTGATAAGTTTTAAAGTTTATGTTATCACTTATTTTTCACAACATATCAAGCGTTTAAGTTTATTAGTGACATTATTGGTTTCGTGACGTCATGATATATTTATTTACAAGTTTGCACGCGTAATGATTCATAATGGAGGTTTAATCAAGGCTTAGGCGTGAAATGGTAGCTTATGCATAAACAGGAGTAATATCGCGTAAATGCAAGCTTAAGCGTGGGATCCTAACTACGCGTAAGAAATATTACGGGTAGGAGCAGGGACCTTATGCGAGAGCTTACGGCGTGGCGCATATAAAACCTTACGTGTAAGGCTTACTCGTGAAGAGTAGACCTTATGCGTAGAGGTCATTGTTCACGCATATCCTTCACGAGGATACGCGTAGTCCCTTTGTAGAACCTTACGCGTAAGATTTCTCTTACGCATAACATGCTACGCGTAAGGTGATCCTTATGCGTAGATGGTTAACAACCTTGATTACGATTTTCACGAGTAGCAAACCCGAAATAAATTCATCACGGCATCAATATTAACACCCACATTCATTGTATAATGATTTACTCAAAATACTCAATCAAGCGATTCGCGTAAAGAACCTTGTCGTAAACCAAAACCCTAATAGTTCAAAGATTACGCGTAAGATTTTTAGCCACGGAATTACACCAAAGTTTTTACGGTGGTTTTAGATGACATGTGAGTGTAATAACCAAGTTTTAACATCAAACTCTAAATGAATAAAAAATACCCAAACGCGAAGAACATTAAACCCTAATTTCTAATTTACAATCAATTAGTGTTTACGGGTTGTTTTAAAGCACGGATATCATCAATTCACCATGATAACAACATCACACAACAATCTTTTGACCAAAACATTCACATTTTAAAATACCCAAACCCAACATAAACCTAATTCCTCAAAACAATCAATACGTGATTACGGGTGTGTTTTGAGTGTAAGAATGGTATTAGTGATGTAAAAAAGCGTTTTGACACAATCCTTTTAACCTCAAACATATAAACAAGATTATGTGTTCTAACACTTACGCGTAACACAAAAATCATTAAATCTTAAGTTTTAACCGTTGGATTCGCATGAAATTCAAAACCATTGTTTAAAAACTTGTTAAGAACACAAAATCACTTACAAATTGAAGATCAGATAACCGGATTTGAAGAAAGATTTTTGTGGGTAGGATTTGTTTGGTATGAGTAATAAATGTGAAGATTAGGTTAGGTGGAGGAGTTTTATTAAAATAACTTTAAGCTTTTGGCGCTTTAGTCCCTCCACCTTTTCCATATTCATCCAAAGCCTTTTAACTTCCATTTTGGTTACCAAACGAAAGATATTTGAAATAACTTTGACGACACTCCCTTCGACTTAAGAAATAATGAAAGGTTAAACATTTTAGTCGAGGAGGTGTCGAGAAAACCGTAAATGTGACCACCATTATTAAAGAATCAACGGGATAAGGTAACATGCAAGTACATGGATGTTTTGAAGCGATTAAGTATTTATTTTCTCCCCTCAACACTTGATCGGAAAAATCTTGAATTTTGAAAGATTTGAGTGTTGACGGAAGAAATGTACTTGCCATGTTGAAAGAAAAATAGATAGAAGAATATTTTGTTGTTTTATCGGGTTTTATATTTTTGTATTTTGTTTTGAAAAATATTTACAAAAGAGATTTTGGTGATTATGCGGTTTTAAGACTGTTTTAAGAGTTCATACAATTCCTCTTGAGTCAAACACCACATACCAATCCGGTGGACCAACTCATTAAACCTAGCGGGAGGCAAGGCTTTGGTGAGTAGATCGCCAATTGGTATTCTGCAGCCACAGTATAATTCAAGCTGTACCACTGTTCCACGTGGTCCTTGATGAAATGATAACGAAGATCGATGTGCTTTGATTTGAATCTGAATCGAGTTGCGAGATCGCAATAGCACTCCGATTGTCGCGATACATCGGGATTACATCAAATACGTAACCATAGTCTTTGAGTTGTGTTCTCATCCATATGACTTGAGCACAACACGACATGGCTACATATTCTCGCTTCGGTTGATGACAACGATGTACAATCCTGCTTCTTTGATTGCCAAGACACGGTTTATCACCAAGAAATTGTAGTGCTCACGAAGTACTTTTAGTGAATCTAAACATTCTGCGTGATCAACATCGAAAAAGTGATTAGTTCAAAACCGAGAATCCTTCGGATACGGATCCCCAAGTTAATGGTTCCTTGATGAATCGGAGGATTCTTTTAGCCTCGAGAGAGGTGGGTTTGATTGGTCTCGACCGATAACGGGAGCGAGATAAGCGACAAAGACAATGTCAGTCTGCTAGTTGTTAGATACATGAGAGACCCAATAATACTCGTTATTTTGTAGGGTCCACTAATTTCCCATGTAAATCGTCTAGCTTTTGGTAAGAGTCATTGGTGTGGCATAGGTGTCACAAGTTTTCATTTCAAATTTGTTTAGCAATTCAAGGGCATATTTGGGTGACTCAAGAAAATACCACGGGGTGATTGATGAACTTGCGGTCCTAGAAAGAACGTAAGTTCACCCATCATGGATATTTCAAAAACAATTTTCATTAGTTTTGCAAAGCGATTGAGTACTTTTTATGTGTAGACCCAAAATGATGTCATCCACGTAAATTTGAACAATTAAGATATGTGCCCGTGATATTGAATAAAAAGAGTAGGGTCGACCGAACCTTTGGTGAAATTATTGGCAATGAGGAAAGATGATAGCTTATCGTACCATGCCCGAGGAGCTTGTTTGAGACCATCTGAGCTTTGTTCGGTTTGTAGACATGGTTGGGAACTCGGGATCAACGAATCCTTACGGTTGGTGACATAAACCGTTTCTTTCAGTTGTCCATTTAAACGCAGTTTGACATCCATTTGAAAGACCGTCATATTCATATGAGCCGCTGACGCGAGAAATATCCGAACGACCTCAAGGCGAGCAACCGAGCAAATGATTCTTCAAAGTCAATGCCCTCCTCCTGTCGATAACCCTTAGTCACCGGGCGTGACTTGTTTTCGACACGTTCCTTGACATCCAATTTGTTCTTCCAAATCCATTTGAGACCAATGGCGTAGACCCTGTTGGTTTTTCAACCGGTTCCCATACTTCAAGGCGTTTGAATTGGTTGAGTTCTTCATGCATGGATTCAATCCATTGTCTTTTGTCATTGCGTGTAAGATATAACTTTTCACATACACATCAAACCATAACACAAGGTGGCGAATAAGATGGAATTCTAGAGAGAAAGTTAGAGGTTTAGGGAACTTAGTGAGAGAAAGTGAAAGATATTATTATGAGCTCCAACTCTCTACCTTGGAAGGTAGAGTATTTATAGTCTTACATAACTCGCCACACTTTGGGTGTGGATCGAGGCATACGATGGGTAAAGACCCGTCCGTCCTCCACGGTGTTACTTAACTAAATTACTACTTAACTTAAAGAACTACGACTACGAGCTTTCTAACGATTACATATACTTGAGGTGGTGACTCTTTAATCTGGGAATTTCTAATTCCTAACAATCTCCCAAGGAGGTCACCTCAATTTTACATCAAAATTACATTGAATACAGATAGATATTACATTAATGATTGATCTTGCATTCTTGATGTAGTCCTTTGCTCATAAGCTCGTAGTCATTGATTCTTCACATTGCATGTTTGGTTATTCCAAGTGGAGGTCTTTCTTGATCCACGTGATGATGAGTTTGAGCCATCTTTGGAGATCATCGGCTATCAAAAATCTACGAGACATCCATAGTGGTGTTGTGACTTTGGGACCGACATGCTCACATTACGGATCATGAATTCTTCTCATCGAGTAGCGGAAGCATTTGTTGAATCACGATATTGGCGGACGTGGCGAAGCATGGAGTGAAAATATCGAGTCATAGATGCACTAATCATGATTTCTTTTGAGATGAATGTGTTAAGTGAGCATGCGGCTATGGATTGACCGCTTCATTACGATCACCGCAAGCGTCGGTGCACGCATACAGCGATTAGCAACAAATCGCACGAAAGTGTCTTTGATCACTTCGATGAATTGAGGTACACGGCCCACGGTTCCCGTTGATCGATTACAAATCTTACTGTGATCGGTAGGATTCCTAGGAATCTCCTTGACGGGGTTTTAATTTGTTCTATTTGTTCTCAAACCGGAACATCTCAAAGAAGACAACACGGAGTGAGTGAACCGGTAATTTTAAGTCCGATTGATGAAAAGAGATTTGAAAAACAATCGTATATTGCTCAATAGAAATTGTTTTTGCAATACAACGAGGTTTTATTGAAAATCAATTATCAATCATAAAAATACCTTTTGGTTTGAAAAATTAGTACGATCGATGTGCTAAAGAAAAGAGTTTATTAAGCACAACGACCGGTTTTTCAAAGGCATCCGTCAATCCATAACTTTGAACGTGATTGATTCAAGAGATTGAATCGCCCCATTGTTTCATTCGGTTGTCACATGGTTGATCTATATAATAGATCTCACATGCCACCTACCAGAGCTTGTTTGATGTTGGCTCGAGAAGGCTTTCCATCTTCATTGTGAATATGTAAACACATCACTCGGATGTTACGGCAATACCACAAGGATAATCGTAAGACTCAAGATATAATCTCTCTTTCCACATTGTGTGAAACGAGAGAGTCTTCATTGAAAGTGTCCTAATGAGATTTATTGATGATCTCGTGGCTCTAGACTCAATTTGTGCATATTTGGATCCTATAACGGAGACTAGGGAGGGTCTCCTTCTTCAATATCAACCATCTCTAAGAGAAAGTCGATAGATAATGTCGGTTCCCGTGAGAATGAAACAAGCCCTTTTAAGAGGAACTTGAGTGGTTTGGAAAGGTGAAGTGCGGTCGTCCTTTGGGTCCATGACGTCTTGTCTTCAATACCGATGTTACCATCGGTAGCATATGAAGTGAACCCGGTTTACGCCTAAGGTTGAATTAATGGAGGGCTATTTGTTTTCACCCTATTTTCATTCAATTCTTTTAATTCTTCAACCCCTTGATTGCTTACCGAGACTTCATAGCTAGAATCCTTGTTGGGTTTATTCGATTACTAGCTCGGTCTTAGTCCGCACTCTTCCCATATCTCATTTTCTCCTTTTATCATCATACCTAAGGACTTCTACACTAACTAGTGGATTGTCCTCGGTAGATCCCTCCGATTCGGCGGATCATGGGAACACATACCTAACCTTATCATCCTTATATCACCGTACATGAAGTAAAGTTGGTGGTCTATTTGGTATTGTTCATCGCCAATGGATCCAATTGAAAACCATTTGAAAATCAATTCGGATACGTGTGATATATTATCAAAGCTTTTGTACACGAATTGTTTTGATATTTTAGAACGAGAACTCCCCTCAACATGTGCATCAAGTATTGAAAATGTTTTGCACACGGAGGCGGGAGAAAGAATTAACTTCTTTTGATTACCATTTTCTAAAGATATCAACATCACTTCCTCAACAAATCAAGTAGATATAGCAATTAGGAAGGATGAGGTTTCCTTAAATTTGCTCCCCTCAATATGTGCCTCGAGGTTTGAAAAGAGTTTTGCACATACTAGAGGAACCCGCATGATGGGATAAATGATCATGTTTTAAATCAAAGGTTTTAAGATAGATGCTCCCCCTCAACATGTGCGGTTGAAAATTGAAATCGTTTGACACATGTGGGCGGGATAGCATGTACATCCTATTGTAACCATTTACCTAATTATCGGTTTAAATCCAATTTAAATCACACATTCTCCCCGATCACAATTATCAAATCATTTGAAATTTGTGATCTCGTATAGATTTAAATTGATTTTGAAAGCTTTTAAGGAGAATTGTGACTAGATTGTGAAAGTGTTTTAAGCGTCACGGATCGGATTACGAGACTTTAAACTCCATTTATAAAACATGCATGTATATCTTTTGAAAACAATTTTAATGCCAAATAACTTTTTAATTTAATTGAAATCATTCTCCCCTCAATCAATGGCGTAGGTTGTTGATTGAGAGAGAGATTTTGACAAATAAGTCACGATGATTATCAAAAATAGAGTTTGAGTTATTTTTCAAAGCATTTGGTTTTCAATGAGATAGGAGTTTATAGAATCGAGCATAGGATTTGAAAACATGGTAAAACATGGCTCTGTTCTTTCTTTAAAAGCGGGTTATTGCACGAAAATGACAATAAACCATTTCTCTTTCTCCCAAAATATTTTTTTTTTTTTTTTTTTTTTTTTTTTAAGAATTGAACAACATCTAAAGACCCGTGTCATTCTTTGAATGACAACACAAATCCGTAGATATTAACGAACCGAGAGAAACATGACAAAATGACAATATTTTTGAAGATTTTTCGGATTTTTGATTTTTATGGATTTTGAAAGTTTTATAATTTTCTATTTGATTTTGAAGGTTTTATAATTTTGTATTTTGATTTTCAAATAAAAATTTGAGAAGATAGATGAAGAAAGACCTTTACTCCTCGTCTTCCTCACGAAGGCGTTTGAGAGTTTCGGTTGAAGGCTTTTCAAACCAAGGCGTGGAAGAATAAACTCAAACGTTCTCTTGGGAGAGCTTTGGTGAAGATGTACGCTAGCGATATTCGAGACCTCACAAAATATAGTTCCACCACACCTTTTTCCACATTTCCTCGATGAAATGATGTCGAATGTCGATATGCTTTGCTCTTGAGTGTTGAGCGTTGTTGCATGAGAGAGCAATAGCACTTTATTATCACGATGCAGAGGATTTTGTTGAATTCAAAGCCATAGTCGGATAATTGAGATCTCATCCATAAGATTTGAGCACAACAAGATGACATGGCTATGTATTCAACCTACGTAGAAATAGAAGTACTCATTTGCTTCTTTGAAGACCACTCACAAGCTTATCACCCAAAAGCGAGCACCTCGGCGTGCCGGCGTGTATCTTGACAACTGCATGATCGGCATCTGCATAGGCCGTTAGTGACATACGGTGTCCTTGGTACCATAGTCCCATATTGATGGTTCCTTGGAGATACCGAAAGACCCGTTTAAGCGCTTCAAGATGCCTTTTAGTAGGCTTAGCACGGTATCTAACACACATGCATACAGAGAATAAGATGTCGGTCTACTAGCGATGAGGTACATCGGGGATCCAATCATACTCCTATATTTCGTTTGGTCAATCATGATCCACGAGAGGTCCTCATCTAGTTTGGTTCGATCAATCATGGGGTGTCAACGGGGTCACTTGAATCAAATCCAAATTTCTTTAAAATCTCTGTTGCATATTTAGATTGATTTATGAAAATGCCTCGGGACTTTGTGAAATTTGTAATCCTAAGAAAAATGACATTTGTCCCATCATTGACATTTGAAACTTTGAACTCATTTCATTTGAAAACGATCACATTCCATTGGGTCGATCGAGGCAAAATAATATCATCAACATAAATTTGAACATGAATCAAATGTTTGCGACTTCTGGTGAACAATGTAGGATCAAGCTGCTCCTTTGATGAATCCGGTTGATAGAAGAAACTTAGGCGAGTGTATCATACCATGCCCTTGGAGCTTGCTTTAAACCGTAAAGAGCCTTCTTCAAGCGATAAGCGTGTGTAGGATGCTCTTGATTCACAAATCCTTCAGGTTGGCGGCGTGAGCGACTTCTTTAAGATCTCCGTTAAGAAATGCCGTCTTCACATCCATCGATAAACCACCATGTTTTGCTAGCAGCATTAGCGAGAAAGATTACGATGGCCTCGATTCGAGCAACTGGAGCAAAAGATTCTTCAAAGTCTATACCCTCCTCTTGCGATATCCTTTAGCAACTAATCGAGCCTTGTTCTTCAACACATCACCATGCTCATCAAGTTTTACTTTGAAGATCCATTTTAGAGCTATAATCATAGCACGATCTGGAGCGGTACTAACTCCCATACATCAAGGCGATCAAACTCATGAATTTCATATTGCATAGCATTGAACCGACTATCTTCATTCATAGCAGTTTAACATCTTTTGGTTCGATCTTAGATAGTACGGAGTTGAAGAAGCACCATAAGGCATCGGTTGCGAGTTGCTTCCGGGTTGATCTGGAGACGAGAGGGATTACCAATGATGTTGTCTAATGGATGATCGTGAGTCCATTTTACGAGGTGTTCATGTGGCATTTGTTGAGAACCGAGGTAGGCGAGTCGATGTCTCACGAAGAAGATGGTTCTGGCGATGATTCGGGAGTAGCAAATATGTTTTCAAATGGAGCATCTTGTGAGTCATAGGGATTAACTTCATCATTGATGCGAAACATTTCCATGATGTACATTTGAAGAATGATGATTTGTTGATGAGGCGAAGGATCGCAGCGGTGCTTCTTGACTTACGGATATTGGCGATGGATTGACTTCATTCCTTTGGAATCGAGCATCCTCTGTTGTAGGGATCGCACCTCATTAGTAGTAGACTCATACAGTTCATCAAACATTGGATCAAACAATTTCTTTACATCATCTTGATGGAGGTACATATGGTGTTTCTTGAGAGGAGTTTGGAACAAGGGATGAACCAATAGAATTTGTTATGAAGTGCGGGTCTGGTGGAGTGTCCAGAGCCATTTGACCGGTCGACTCATCAAACGTAACGTGAATTGTTTCCATGATATTTCGGGTTCTTTTGTTGTAGATTCGGTATCCCTTTTGTTGGGTGCATATCCTACAAATACTCCAATGTCGACTTTAGCTCTAAGTTTACCCAAGTCTTGACCCTCATTAGTTGGATAGCACAAGGCACCAAACACACGAAGGAAAGATAGATTAGGTTTCTGTTGTGGACAAGTTCGTATGGAGTTTTTCCATGAATGGTGTGAATCGGGAGCGATTTTGTGTGTAGCATGCGGTGGCAATTGCTTGACCCAGGAGAAACATTGGAACCTTTGAGTAGATCGGCATTGTTCTAGCGACTTCAACAAGAGTACGATTTCGTCTTTCAACTACACCGTTACATTGAGGGGTTCGTGGAACACTCCTTTGATGGTGATTCCAACGCTTTCATAGAATTCACTAAGTTGTTTGTTGACAAACTCGGTTCCATTATACATTACGATAATTACGGCGGTTTGTTTAGTCTAACTGCAATTTGTTTGATGAGTTTGATGATGATGTCGAGTTTCATCCTTTGTCCTTAAGAACTTGACCCGGTGAATCTAGAATAATCATCAACCACAACTAACACATATTTCTTCCCAAAGATATTACGCACCCTCATTGGTCCACATAAATCCATATGAATCATATGAAGAACTTGATGTGAGTTAGTAGGTTTGGGTTTATGGGCATACTTCTTGCTTTTTCCCAATTGACATCTTTGAACAAAGATGATCCTTTTCATACTTTAGTCTAGGTAGACCTACAACTAAGTCCTTTACGGAGAGATCATTGATGGTGCGAAGTTCAAGTGATTGAGACGCGATGCCATAACCATGACTTTGTTTTGAAGCCTTTGATAACAAGCAGATTGGTGAAGCTCTCATCATGTCATCGATAGAGATAGTGTAAAGGTTTGAGCCACGAGTTCCTTTCAGCAGTTCCTTTCCATTAAGATCTCTAACAAAGCGGTATGTTTTCGAAGGCTACTTCTAGATCGGAATCACGAATTGACCAACAGAGCAGTTATGACCTAAACCTTCCACATAATACACTCGGAGATGACACTATCACCAACAACATAATCTCCATAACCCATAATATCCGAAATGATCATTACCAAATCTAACAGTCCCGATGAATTTGCTCACGAAGTTCATGAGCCGTGACCGGTCTCGATCATATGCTTGGAGCGACTGAGTCCAGTACCACGAGCGATTTGAGCGATCTGCAGTTGAACATGAGACAAGAATGGATAAGCGGATATTTGGGATCCCCATGCAAGAATGGGTTCCATTTGGTTAGTAGCAGCAGTTGGACCACCCACATCGAAATAGAAGCATTCATATCGAGACGGTGAAGTAATGGAATCATTGTGAATAGATGCAATACTAGTGTCAGTATTAGCCCTATTTGATGTGACCACTTCTTAAGGGAATAGTTCTACCAAGAGGCATCCATTTTCTAGTGGGCATTATCGATTAGTCTTATGACCAACGGTATCAATAAAAGCCTATTCTCACTGAATGTTCTTCTGTGGGTTTCCATTGTTTTCTAACTCTCTTTAGCTTTTGCCTTTTAGCCTTTTTAGCATGAATTTTAGCATTAACAACATTAATGCGGACAATTAACATCATTAGGCAAAACATTAACATCACATTCATGATTAGAAAGCGAATTCAAGCAATCATCGGTACAAGGTTTGCAAGTAGCATCGAATTGAATTAATTACGAGACGCCTATGGCTAATACTAGAATCAACACGATTCGTTTTATTTGATTCAAACTTAAGGTTCCTAGATTGTTCTTCTACTCTTCCGGTGCACATTCTTAGCTTGAGAGGTCCTATCATTCCTTGTATTGTCTTGAGACTTTGACTGCTCCCTTTAATGTCATGATTACTCTGTAGAGGAATGGGAACATTAGTTTGTTTTACTACTCTTTGCACCACTGTTTAGATGTCTTGGGATCTGAACTACATGCGGTGCACTCGGGTTCACTTTCTTAACATTAGAGTCTTGAGATTAGTACTCTAGAGGCACATTTGAGTTCACTTTCCTAGTATTGATGGATCTAAAATCGAACTACTCACCGTGCACTACTCCTCACATTCAAACTATTGGGAATCGAGTGCATGTCATGTTTGGCCTTAGGCATTGAGCATGGAATCAAGGGGTTAACTCTCTCACCTAATGTCTTTGGGCATATAGTGATCAAACATTCTAAGATTTCTTGAGATCGTTTGGCATATAAGCATGCATGTCCAATTGCATTATCATGAGGTTTCTCTAGCTTATCCTCTTCAACAATCTCACGCGGGCATTCTAAGCAATCCTTAAGGGATGAGAAATATGTTTGAATGGCAAGTTTGTTGTTCCTTAGGTGAGGGGGGACATATGTCACAGATAAAGTGGATTTATTACCAGAGTGAACCTTAGATACAACATTCTCCGCATTGATCATTGGCATTTTCCCTTTTTCCTGACTCTTCAGATTCTCAATTTCCTTTTGCAATGAAGTTATTTGTTCGTTGTTTTTGTTACGAGTAACTTTAATTGATTCAAACAACTCATTGAAATGACATTTAACCTTTTCATTCTCTTCAAGGAAACTTTCGTTTTCCTTTTGTAAAGCATTTACTAGGTTTTGAAGATGAAACGTTTGAGAATTACGAGAATCTAGAAGGAGGCATTTGGGAACTGTCATATTGTTCGTTTGACCCTTTAATTGAGAGATTTGGACTTTCAACTTTACGATCGTGTTACGAGCATGAATCTGTTCATCTCGTTTGTTTATTTGAAAAAGCGCATCAAACTCGGAACATCGAAGATGTCTTGAAATTTGAAGTTTTGACATTTTCTTTGAGATGTTGATATTTTAGTTGTAGATTAAAATACTCAACTTCTAGTTTAGAAAAATGTTTAACCAAATTGTCATGATCATCCGGTTCAATTTTCTCATTAAGTTTAGAATTAGTTTTTCAAGCTCAATGACACGATCATGGGAGACTTTCGGGGACACAGATAGTTCATGAAATTTGGAAGCATTAATAGAGCAATTTGAAGCGAGAAAAGACATCTTGAGCAACACATTCGATAATAAGATTCTCATTCAATGTATGCGAGGTTCTTCCTCTCGATCTCATTATATTTTAATGCACGCTCATAATCACTAATTTCAACTATTATTGCATCAAATTCCTTTTCCATTCCTTAATATTCATTTCTATCCCTTTTAAGACTCTCAAAGTGATCCTTTAAAAGTTTAAAGAAGGGCATGACCTCGGTTAAATAACATTCTTTCATTTGTTCAAAACCCTTTCTCCTTGATTATGCCGGTGGGTGTGATCCTTTTCTTGCAAGTTTTCTCAAAATCAACAAATAGTTGAAAAATAACGTATTGGCTAATTAAGATATTGCTTTTAGTGGCAATTGTTCTAGGAACAAGATGCATTGGTGTGTTAGGAGGATACACAGTAGCTTTAGGCATTTTCAAAGGGAGGATTTGTTTCTACAATATTTTCGACTTTACGCTTATCTAAATCCATTTTCCGAAGACTTGTTCGGAGTCAACAAAGTCGAGGCTTAAACTTGTTTAATGCAATCCAGTTTTCCTTCTTATAATCATGAGGAGTGATATTTATGTTCTTCTCTTTGCATTTGGGGTCATCTAGTTTTTTGTTCATCCTTTCCCTAGTGACTTCATCTGATTTCTTATCTTCCTCAGTGCACTCAACGCAACTAGGTTTCTGCCTAGGCTTAAGAATTTCATTACCATCATAAATCACCTTTTGAGTATTTCTAGCCTTTTTGATTACCTCTGGATTTGGTTCCTCAACAAGGGGAATGCTATGCTTATCGCTTAAGACACGATGTTTGGTGACCATGTGAGCGATGCGAATGGTGTTTCCTTGTATGTACAACTTGTTTTCAAGTTTGTTTTCAAATTTTTGATTAGAAAAATCTCTCAAGAGCTTTGATTCTTTTGCATTAAATTCTTGCTTAAGCATTTTCACGTTTTCTTGAAGTTCTTGTTTTTGCTTATTTGTTTTAGAAAGTTTTCTTGCAAAGAATTTAATTCTTGTTTCAATACTTCTTCTCTAAAATTACTTTTCTAATTCTTATCGTGCTTGGTCATCCATTTCCTGCTCACGAGTGGTCAACTCAAATTTTGCACGTTGTTCATAAATGGCAACACGTTCCTTATAGGCATTTAGTTCAGAGATAATGGAATCATCAGGAGCACATGCAGTGAATTCATCAAAAACATAGTCATTGTTGACTGCAGAAGATGCATCACTAGGTACAACTTCACTTTCACTTTGTTTCACATATTGATCATATGGGACAATATTGACATTACCCGTATTTTCAATATTTGATTCAAAAGTTTCGGTTGGTTGTACTTTGTCATGCATCTGTTGCACATCAGCATCATCATATAGCTTTAATACCTCAGAGATGAGTTTGTCCTTTGATGGGCCAGCTTGTGGTGAAGAAGTGACCTTGGGAGACACCATGGAGAGATGCTAGCCATAAATATTGTGTGTGCGATGGGTCCATCATCCACATCAGTCGTAAGCATCGCGATCACCGACTTGAAAGGCATTTTGATGATTGTGACCTATCTCACGAATAAAATTGCTCATCTACATCGCATCATAGGTCTTGGCATTGCCTTGACAAGAAGCAATGATTCCTCTTCATTCAAAGTAGCACCATTGTCCCGAGCTTGAGCAACATCTTATCTCGAAGTATTCGGCATTTTGTGGGCGCTTTGGAGATGTGCGGTTCCTTGCAAAGTGTCCTCACCACCAGTTAAAGCATTTGATTGGCTTAGCTTGACCTTGGTTACCATTTCTTCCTCGATTACGGTTTCCAACATAACCTCTCCCGACTCCACCTCTCCCAGATCATCTTGTCTTTCTGAGGCGGTTGCACCACGATCCTTCCATCTTTAACGGTGGCTTGATTATGTGGGTTAGATGCGGTTCGTAGGTTGTTGTTGGTTTGTGGAGAGAGTTCATGTTTTGACTAATGAGTAGAGCTAGTTGATTAACGATGTTATCGCGTGCATCGGCATCGACTTGTTTGAGCCGAGGATCGGGGATGAGTTTGTGATTACCATTACCCAAGGAATGACTTGTGATGCTTTGGTTGTGATTCCAATGTTTGAGTAGAAAATTTGTTGAGTCATTAGGCGAACTTGTCTCACCCTGGTTGGTTTTGAAGCGATTGAGAATCAACTTTTCAAACATGGCATGTCTCTCATTACGAAGGAGGAAGGCATAGAGTTGCTCATAGTTTGTATGCTTCAATCCTTTAGTGAGTTTCACAGATGTGACGAACTTGTGCCATTCGGGTTCATGTTGTTCACAAACTTTGAGTTCAAGCGAATGTTAGGCATAGTCATCTTGATGTTCCTCATGTCATTCACTAACTTATGAAATCTCACATAGTACTCATAGACACTCTCATCTGGTTTCATCTTGAAGTGCTCAAATTCATCATAGAGTTGGGATTCTGTCTTCCATAGTTAATTACGAACACGAGAGAAGCATCTTAACGTTATCCCAAACGACATTTGCATCGGTGTTATGATTGATCGACTTGTAGATGTCTTTAGGAAGACCTTGAAGAACAATGTTTGAAGCCACGATATCTCGCATCGAATCTCTTTTCTCCTCATTATCAAGCTCATTGTACATCTTAGGTCATCCATTCCGTGAGCGAGTACCATCTTCATTAGTATCAAGTATGTCTCTAGTCGTTTCAACTCGATATGGTCCTTCATCAATGGATTTGAGAATGTTTACACCATTTTCCTTTCCAAGACAATACAATCGATTCGTTGAGCCCAAGAATCGTAGTCGATTCTGTCAAGCATTGGTGGATGAGTATCGAGCATTTGCTTGAACATCCTCGACAACGATGGAGATGGCGGTGGGAGCAGTGGGAATGTTGGTAGACATGTTAACAGTTATACGGATTTTATAACTCTATGATTAAACCGGAAATAGATTCTTTCACGGATTTTACTAAATCAAGAGAAAACCGTAAACAATCACTCAAGTTGCTAGATGATAAAGTGCTAACTTCGCTACCAAATAATGCACTAAGTCTCTAGAAATTAGTGCACTAAGTCGCTAACCCTTAACTCGCTACACGTCTAAGTCGCTAGAGTCCCAAGTCGCCAGCAATGTAAGTCGCTAGTAGTAACTCAGCTCTGAGACTAAGTCGCTAGCCAATTTGTGCGATGATTAAGCTACACAAGTCGCTAGATATGCAAGTCGCTAAAGAGCAACTCGCTCTGGACTAATTCGCTACCACAAGTCGCTAACCGTAGTGGAGATTCCACTACTTGTACTTTAACTCGCTAGCTTTAACTCGCTAGCTTTTATAGCTGTAAGTCGCTACAAAACTATGAAGTAAGTCGCTACCAAGAAAACAAGTCAGAGAGCTAATTCGCTAACTTGAAAACCAAATAACTTTCACTTTTCAATCCAAAACAACCCAACCAAGATGATTCAAGCTTACCAAATGAAAACCTAAACACTTTTGATGATTCTAAACATAAAGTACCAACAAAATTCAAACTTTAACACAAGAAATCAACCAAATGATGCAAAAACCACTAAACTTTTCAAACTCAAAACCACCTAAAAACCACTATAAATCCAAAGATGTGCAAGATATGATCTAACCATGGCTCTTGATACCAATTGTAAGATATAACTTTTCACATACACATCAAACCATAACACAAGGTGGCGAATAAGATGGAATTCTAGAGAGAAAGTTAGAGGTTTAGGGAACTTAGTGAGAGAAAGTGAAAGATATTATTATGAGCTCAACTCTACCTTGGAAGGTGAGAGTATTTATAGTCTTACATAACTCGCCACACTTTGGGGCATGGATCAGGCATCTGATGGGTAAAGACCCGTCCGTCCTCCACGGTGTTACTTAACTAAATTACTACTTAACTTAAA